>CM017902.1:24450855-24855855 GCA_008369825.1 Triplophysa tibetana
TCATATAAATCCAGTAACCAGTAACATGTACAACCTCAAATTTGTAATTGTCAAGTTTACAAATGTGTATTTTTAGCCTGTTTTACCCGTTCCGTATCTTTGCAGAAAATATACTTTTATGAAATTGGGCCAAAGGTGAAGAAGATGCCATATTTTTTAACATAGCCTCCTATTGACCATTGGCTTCTCTGTTCTGTTTCCTTTATCTTCTCTGTAAGTGGCTTCGGATAAAAGCATCTGCTAAATGCCTGAATGTTAATGTTGTAGTGCAGTTGTGTACTGTATTGTGTTGCATGACCAGTTCATATTGTTCTTTGGTTATTGAACATTTCTTGTCTTGTAAGATCATATTCATTTACTTTACAGTAGTGAATTGTTTTATTTCTAATCTTTCCTAAAGCTCATTCTTGCATTTTACTCTATTTGCACTCTTTTATGTTTTATATTCTAATAAAAACTATACACTGTCAAATTGTTCTTAAATCCCAATAAGAGGTTTTAGTTACAGTGTTTTGACTTGATCTCACCAGTGTCTAAGACCGTGTTGTTGTATGAGTGTTTCTGAAGACACGTGTGTCATGTTTGGGGGAAAAGTTTGAATGCTTTAGAGTGGAGATGTTCATTTTGACCCAAAATAGAATGTTGAGGGAATTGGGTGAGAAGTTATGGATCTATGTTTAGAGTTTCGAGAAAAAGAGCCATAATTTCAAGAAATGTGTTGTCAGAGCCCATTTTGAGCCTACACATGAAAACGCATTTTGGAACTAAAATGTCGGTAACTCAGGAATTCTTTTGAATACAGACTTTTATTTATTTATGTTGTTAGGTTTATTGTTAAAAAATAAATAAAAAAAGTTTATGTTTTTCATTAAAAAAACATGTGTCGAAAAGGATAACAAAAAAATCTAAGCACACTCTTTATGAAAAAAAGAATCAATTGCTCTCCCTACATAAATTATAAAAAAACACCCCAAAAAATCTCTTAGTCCTTTCCAATGAGATATAATTTGTCATGATTCAATTAGAAATTACATGCACAATATAAACGCAAACTTAGGTGTCCCGTATATGGAATGGGTGACAGTTAACAGGCTACGCAATCGAGATAAACTGTAATCAGCATCAGGTAATCTCACACGTGTCTCGTGTTGTTTCACGTCATTTTTATACTCTTTTTATTCTCTTAACAAGTTCCATATTCTATATTATTAATCTTCTCATCTGTTACATTTCCTTGTGTTCATGAGCATTATTCTGTGTCATGTGACAGTTCACGCAAAACTTTCAATTCCGTCCTCTTTTCCTCATCCTCACATCCTGGTAAACCTGTTTGAGTTTCTTCCTTCTTCACAACACATAATAAGATATTTTGAAGAATGTTAACAATCAAACAATGTTGAACTTAATTGACTTTCATTGTATGAACACATGGACACATTTGTCAAAACATCTTCTTTTGCTTTCCACTAAAGGAAGACACACATACACACTACAACACTTGATGGGAAAGAAATGATGACAGTTTTTTGCACTTACAGTTTTTTTCAACTGCTTACACAGAAAATGTTTACTTGTCACACAATAATCACTCAAAAAAGTATTTGTTGGATTTACATAAAAAACGGTGTCAAGTGGGTTCACACAAGTATGTTGAGTTATTTTTCTACACTTAACAATTTAGTTGTATGAACAAAAGATATTTAAGTAAAGTTGACCAAATGTGAATTTAACTCAATATTTATCTTTCTCAATGGCACTTTGTGTTGTCATACATACACTATAAACAGACTTATTACATGTAAGTCTAAACACAATGAGCAAACCATATGATAGGCATCTCAGTACTGGCATTAGCACAGTAAAAGCTCATAAACATCATAGATGCGAATTAACCTCTCACAGCGAACATGTACCACTTTTTAAAACAATGTCAACCCTAAAACTAACAAATACAACAAACTCTTTTAAACCTCAAAGATAAATTAAGATTAAGCACAAACAAGTCTAAAATAACATTACAGTTTTTCTCATTTGCTAAGACAAGCTCAGTGAAACTGGGATCCACTTGATCTTCATCATCACATTCTTAGCATAGCAGAAGTCTTTTCTTTCAAATGCCTTAACACTTTTTCATTTGTTTCACACATTTTTCACACCCTTTGTCAAAACAGTCACCACAGATCTCATTGAAAGATCCCAAACTCCATTGGATTCACCATGTTGAACAAAAGGAAAACATCTATTCACAGCTGATAGAAGTTACTTGCATAATTATGAATCTCCAATGCACATGTGTGAAACTTGTTTGCACAACTCTTCAATCAGCAATCAATCGTCATCCCTCTACAAAAGATGCCACGTCTGTATTGCTATTTGCAAGCATGGATCAAAGAGGCCATAGGCACGGAAGGAGAGTAAGAGGCCATGGCAGAGGGGCCTGAGGAAGAGGAGTTTGTGTGTGTGGTGGAGAAGCTGCAGCAGCAAGAAGACAACATCGAGCTCAAGTTTCAAATGAAATTCGGGCAACAATTATTGACCATGTCATCAATCATGGCTTGTCCTTTAGAGAGGCTGGACAAAGGGCCCAGCCCATTCTGAGTCGGAGCATTGTGGCATCTATTGTCAGGCTTTTTTGGAATGAGAACAGGTAATTCACAGTGTTACTGTAATGTTTACCACTGTGTATTTCAGCTTTACTGCATTGCCCTGTCAGCAGAACAAACCGTGTCTGTAAAGTGAGGAGACGCGGGAGGAACATCATTGGGCAGAGGGCCACTACACTCGGTGCATTGCAAGGGAAATCTTTCAATGCGATGTTGACTAGAACCTGTGTCATAATCGTCAAGAACAAATGAACTAAATGTAAAAGATAAAATATATATATATATGTTTTTTTTAAAGGTATTTCCACCCATAAGTTTCCTTGGTAGCTTTTTTTTTCCAGTATCCATTTGAGTTTGTAAAGTATCATATGTCATATTGATGGCTGTATTTTGTTGACCATCGTGTAAAGATTGATTGAAAGAATAAATTAAATGGACCACAAGTTGTGGTGTTTGATGGAAATATTTGCTTATGTTGCATGTTTTCAATGTTTTGTGAGTGTTAGAGCATTTTGCTAACAAAATGAGTCATTTTGGCCATTGAGCTTTAGTTTAATCCTGTGTGTTAACTGTTTTGAAAATGTGATGTCAGACTGGGCAAATGTGTTTAAGCAATCGAGAAAAACTGTAAATGTCGAAATTTACTGCCACAATGCAGTTTTACGCTAAGCATGCTGGGAATTGAAAATCCCACTCAACCAGTCATGTTGAATTAACTTTTTTATATTAAGTAAACTCAACAATATTGTGTTCTACTCAACAATGTTAAGTTGACCAGTCAAACACTTAGTAAAGCTGACAGATCTACATTTTTAGTATAAATATCATATTTAACTTATGTTAATTCAGTGACTTGTATTCTTTATGTACTGTGAACAAGGATGGGTTAAGTAAATTTAACAGCAGCGAGAATTCATTTTTTTGAGTGGACCAAATCGGCAAAACCACAAACTAATTATCTTTAACTCTTTTTGCAAAACACAAATCATAATTATCTATGCAACACACAAAAATCTTACAGAAAGTATATAGATTTCCTTTTTTAAACACAGCCAATCAAAATTCAACAGTCATTCATCAGTGCCTAACACTAAATAATCAACATTTGCAAACACACATTGCTTTACTTAGAACCAATCAATCATGACTTCAGAAGAGTCCTATACATAGGTCAAGGGTCAAGTTCTGTGTTTTGAATAATGGATGCAAACAATGCAGACGGAGTAAGAGGAGTTGTTAGGAGAGCCAGACGATGAGTTGGAAATAGAGGAGGAGAAGTTTGAAGGGGAGGAAGAAGAGGAGGACGAGGAACAAGAAGAGTGGTATTGAAAGTCTTCACAGTAATTGTAATGATATGATTTACCACAGTTTACAGTAACAACGAGTGAGGCTGTACAGAGAGTCCAGGATAATTTGAGTCGATTTACAGTGACGGGTATAGTTCAAACCTTTAGACATGAGAACAGGTATGTAACAATCTACTCTCATGTACACATCTTCTAATGTACACATTAAAATGAGGTATCAAACTTTACAACAGAAGACATTCTGACCATATATTGTATAAAGAAGTATATTATTTTACAGTTTATAGCATACATTCACACTGTACCTGAATCTTCTACCGAGTGAAAATACAAAGGTTTCATGGTGAGTGATGTCACATGTTCACTAAAGAGCAAGAGATGGCTATCGTGAATTTGGTTTTGGCCAATAATTCTATTAGAATTGAAATTGAAAAGCGACAATTTTTCCGAACATAAATGCTGTGAGTCCCTCCAGAAAATATTTATGTATATTTCTTACTCTGTACAGTATTCACTGTATTTACAAACCACAAATGCTTATAGCAACAAAACAAAACAGTAAATAAAACATTTAAAACTTGCTTTAGTTTTTATAGTGAATATTCAACATCTCTCTGCAAATTTCTTTCAATCTTGTACAGAAAGGTACCAGGGAACTCATGTAAGAAGAGCCTTAGGTTTTAAAAAACTGTGTGTTTATGATATATCCAAAAAAATAACATTATGGTAAAGGTGTTTGCAACAGAAGACAAATGTTTGCTTTTCAATATAGTGCTTCATTTTGCAGGAGATGTAAGACATTTTGTGAGTGCAATACTTGGATTTGTATGTAAAGTTTAAAACAAGCGCAGTGTGAGCAGTTGAAAAAACTGTAATACTTTTAGTCCATTTAAAGTTTTTTTTTATCAATTTCATCTCACAATTTCATTTAATCATGTTCCAGTTTAATTGGTTTAATGGCTCTGACACAGGTGTGTCATTTTCCTTTTGTACAATAATGACGACATGATCACAAAACAATACTGAGGCTGAAGGACACAAATCACTGCCAACTTAATCAACAGTGAATTAAGGCTCATTTGTTTATATAGCTCATCTGATCTGTCTGTAAATATGATTTAATGGGTATTAATTTAATCATTAATATAAATAATCACACACACACCTGGAAATATAAAGTTTGCTGAGAAGATTACAAATATTAATCATTTCTGCAGACAAATACTGAGAGCATCAACAGTGTCCTCTGTTCACTCAAACAACATGAAGAAACACAGGAAAATAAACTGCTTTTACACACACACACACACACACACACACACACACACACACACACACACACACACACACACACACACACACACACACACACACACACACACACACACACACACACATACACACACCTAGGCCTTTCATGTTTTATGGGGACATTCCTAAGAAACAATGTGTTTTATTCTGTACAAACTGAATGTCATAATCCATACCCCTAAATCACACAACACTTTCTGCTCTTTCAGATTTTCAGAAAAAAGTGACTCCTGTATGATTTATAAACTTGTTTCCTCATGTCTCAACAAGGACAAAGATTTTGGATATTGACATCATTGTGGGGACAAAATATACCGTAGGGTTTACCAGCTACACACACACACACACACACACATGTATTCATATACACACACAGTTGTACGCACCCACGCACGCACTAACACACACACACACACACAAACAAACAAACAAACACATAGATGTATGCACGCACGCACGCGCACACACACACACACGCACACACACACACGCACACACACACACACACACACACACACACACACAGGAATTTTTGTGTTGTGTGTTGACAGAATGTAATTTCTGTTCCTCTAAGGTTTATTGGGAGGTCACACCGAGAGTGTAATGACCTCTAGTACCTCCAACACTTCCGCTCCATCAGTTGAAACAAAACACAAGTGCAAACACGCACACACACACATTTTCAGCGGAAAGGGTTAAGAACTTCCCTAATGCCAAGGTTTATATCAGTGCACACTTGTTCTCTACACACGAGCGAGAGAGGGATTACAAAGAACCCTCCTCTGTTTGTCAAGATGATGAGAATGACCTCCTGCGAAACAAATCAAACACGATCAGCTGAGAGCGGGGATGAAAATCTGAAAGTCAAAAGCCCAACAGAAGGGTGCACTTCTTTTATTTTCTCTGTGTCTGGAAAGGCAGTTTAGTTTGTCTCTTCAGATCAAGTTGTTCAGGTGTCAGGCCGGTGGTTAGTCTGGTGCGGGGACGGATGTAGGTGACGTTATTTTAATGTCTTTGACAGGGGACAGCAGGCAGACTTCAATCAGACCTCACGCCACCTCTCTCTTTCTCTCTCTATCTTAAGAAAATCTCATGAGATTTAACGGCGGTGACAGCAGGGTGTAGGATGAGGAGAGAAGTGTACCCTTGGCCACTTTCTTTAGCTCTTTGGATCCTCCTGCTGTCCACCAGCTCCTCCCACCGACATCAGTCGTGTGGCTTTTGCATCTCTTTCCATTACACATAGTTGGCTCACTTTTGTCATATATAAAGCTATTCTGCTGATCATCTTCAGTACAATGATATGATCTATTGTGATTAATAATGAAAGAACGAAAGGAGAGAGATCCCACAGGAGCACCGGCCTCAGTCATGAGGATGCTCATACCTAATTTACATATATTTACATATTGATGAATCCAGGTACACTGAAGCAGATAATGATGTTGCGTTACATTCAATTCATTTTAAGGCATGAAGACATTTTTATGAGAATAAAGAGCAAACGTTCACATATGCTTTTTAAGCTCAAAGATGAGTTGAAAGAGATAAAATGAATAAATGCAGTGGGCCAAACATTTATTTTTCAAGGTTAGCTGCTAATCATGAACACATGTTGGTGAATGCTTCTGAAGGGTCTCAGTGTAGAGCCCCACCCCAGAGTCTTTATCCATTGATGATTGGCTCTAATTGCTAGAAGGCGGGACATGTACAAAGATATCTATTATCTTTGACTGATGTAGATCTTTCATAACTCAAAATAAAATCATTCCCAGCTTTAACACACTGTACATGGATTTCATAATTCATCCTCACAACAGATTAGAAAGTTAACAGTACATGCAGATCATAGCGTCACGAAGCTGATGAGGGACAACAAATGACTAACATGGAAACTTTCTAGCCACACCCTAGCAACCAGCTGGAGCTTAGCAACTGATCCCGTACACTTAAATGAAAAACAATTGACCAATCAAGCACTTCTGCTTAGTGTTGGGTTGGCTGCTGCAACACACACAAACACACACATGCACGCGCGAACACACGTACTCGCACACACACACACACACACACGCACGCACACACACACACACACACACACACACACACACGCACACACGCACACACGTACTCGCACACAGAGCTGGTGAGTATAAATCCCATAATGAAACTCTTATTGAGCTTAAGAGAGGTCAGCTGTTAGTGGCCTTTAGCTAATGAGAGAGACAGAGGAGACGTCAGGAGATCAGCTACACTTACACAAACATATACACAAGTGTGTGTGTGTGTGTTGGAGAGGGGTCTGTTAGGTTCAGCTCGTAGTACATGTATTATTCATATGGCTCTTACTTTATCTTGATTGACAGCATGCCCCCTAAAACCTCTCTTACACACACGCGCACTCACACACACACACACACACACACACGCACCTAGACACACACGCGCACTCTCACACACACACAAACAACTATACACACACACACACTTCTCTTTTCTTCTCTTACGTGTTTTCAGATCTCTTTTACATGTTGTGCTGTATCTTATGGTAAAGTTATATTCATTCATTCATTCATTTTTGGATATTATTCTTATTTTCCTCAATCATTTTTTTTTACTTTACTTTTCCTGTAGCTCAGTGGTAAGAGCATTGCGTTAACAAGGTTGTGGGTTGGATCCCAGGGGATTGCACATACCTAAGTATAAATGTATAGGATAAAGCAATGTAAGACGCTTTGGATAAAAGCGTCCGCTAAATGCATAAATCTAAATGTTATAATCTTACATAATGTAAAGAACTTATTACCTTTAAAACTATGTTACGGATTTGGCTGTATTATACAAGTGCACGACGAAGATGTAGAATCCACGATGAGTACCTTAATAATAGAAAGGAAAACACATGAGAGATGATAACCAAACGCATCATAATCATAAAGCAGACAAAGAAATCAGGAACTGACAGGGCTTAAATACACACTGAACATAATCAGGGAGAACAGAAACAGGTGATGGACAATTAACAACGAAGGAAACTAATGAGGGAACACAGGCAAAACGGGAACACTAAACAGACTGTGTTCTGGTTAACTGTGACAGACTAAGGCCAAGATTAAAATCATTACACCATCAATTTTATGCTGCCTTAATTTTTTAAGAACAATCAACTTGGCTGTACAAGTCATTAGAGTGTGTTTTTCATTACTTCAACACATCAAAATAAAATTAAAAAAGTTATCAGATAAATTTCCAGTTATATCAATAGTCTAGTTTCAATAGTGGTCATTCCACCGAGACTGCACTGCTGTCAGTCATTGAAGCCCTGAGACTGGCAAGAGCAGCCGCTAAATCATCTGCACTCATCCTACTGGATCTATCTGCCGCCTTTGACTCCGTTAACCATCACATCCTCCTGTTGACCTTCAAGGCTATGGGTGTCTCTGGAATGGTCCTACGATGGTTCAGGTCTTGCCTCCCAGGTAGGTAATTTAGAGTATCCTGGAGAGGTGAGGTCTCTGGGTCCCAACATCTCAATACAGGGGTGCCTCAGGGCTCAGTGCTTGGACTGCTTCAATTTCCATATAAAAGACATTCTTAGGTTCTTTCATTCGGAAACATGGCTTTTCCTATGGCTGCAATGCGTATGATACAACACTCCACTTGGTATTTCATGGTCTGATGATCTGACTGTTTCTGCACGCATGTTAGCTTGCTTGGGTGACAATTCACTGGATAAAGGATCACCTGCAGCTGATCCTTGCAAAAACAGAACTGCTTGTAATCCCAAACACTAATCCAAACTTCTCCATTCAACTGGGCTCATCAACCATTACATCTTCCTGAAAGGCAAGAAACCTGGGAGTGGTGATCGATGATCAACTAAACTTCACGGATTACCATCACCACCTGGTCCTGTTGATTCATCCTCTACAACATTTGGAAAATTAGACATTTCCTTTCCAAGCATGCTACGCAAGTCCTTGTGCAGGCTTTTGTTCTGTCCAGACTGGCCTACTGCAAGTCGCTACTGGCTGGACTTCCAGCTTGCACAACAAAACCTCTACAAAAGATCCAGAATGCAGCGGCAAGAGTGGTCTTCAATGAAGCGAAGAGATTATACGTCACTCCTCTCTTTGTTAAGTTACATTGGCCTCATATAGTGGTACCACCATATCTTCAATCATGCAGACTTTTTTACCCGCAAGATCCCTGCGCTCTGCAAACGAACAACATCTTGTAGCACCAGACCAAAAAGGGAAAAAAACCACTCTCATCCACCTTCTCTGGATCGGTTCTGATCACCCCAATGCAACAAGATCAGTAGATTCTGTGGCCATCTTTAAGAATCGTCTGTAAACACATCTCTTCCGTCAGCACCTGACCCATTAGTTTTGACTTCTATTTCTTTTCTACTTTTTCTATCCTAAAATGTTTTTTTTAGATAAGCATTAGTTTTGTATACCGTGCTGGTCTATATGAGACCAGTTTTTATTGCACTTATGCTTTCTGTTGTCCTTATGTTGTTCGAATTGCTTCTGTTGTTTACCTAATTTGTAATCAAATTTGTAATTTGGATAAAAGCATCTAATAAATGACAAAATGTAAATGTAAATCTACTGATTTTCAATGTTTAGAACAGACTTAAGTTTATTATTTTATCTGAAGTACATGTGACTGAAGAGAGTTTGTTTGTGTCCATAGTTGGTAAGTGACACTTGGAGGACAGTGCACACACACACACACACACGAACACACTCACACGCACGCAGTAATGCACAAATGTGTAAATATGTGTGTCATGGACAGCATGCGCTCAGGGAAATGCAGCTGCTACCAGAGTCTGTGTCTGTAGGTCTGCAGGCTGCATTTATTTATACATATACACACACAAACACATGCACACAAGTACACACACACGCATACACACACAACAACGCTGCCTGTATTCAGAAATGACTTTGGAAGGGAGTTGAAGTTGAATCAAACCTGGACTTTTTATATTCAGCAAACAGGCTTAAAATTGCTCATGATATTGAACTCATATCACTCTAAATGCATCGTTGACTTCTGATTAATATCGAGGTGTTTCTTTTTCCATGAACCTCCATCAATTCACCTTCAAGTGAGTGGCGCTGCAAATCCAAAGTTCTACCCAGTACTCAAGTTTAAAAAAAAATCAGGTGCGATGGTGGATTGTATTTAACGTGCAGGGACAGATCATTTATGCTGATGACAGCACATATGTTGGGAGACCAACGGTGTACCCTTTTGATCAATGTTTAAGCACAAAGATAATTATCATATTATATTACTCTAAAACAACATGCGTGCTATTGATATATAACGAATCAGATACTCCTGACATTGATCTTGATCAAGGCACCTCAGAATTGGAGTTGGTCCCCAGGCAGGCGTGGCTTCCACTGAACATAGTTAGGGTCATAGTTAGGGTCAGGGCCGGATTGGGACTCATTTTCACCCCTGGAGTTTCATGCTTTAGACCGGCCCACATTAGTTTACGACTGACAATATTAAAATAATGATAATTAAAACCTCAGAATATAAGTCTGCAATAGCGCACTGTTCTCTACAGCCCTTTAATTCATTGTATTTTTCAAAAATATCATAATTTCCAATTCAGTGAAAATACGGTTTCTACGGTTTATTCTATTCCCTTTCAATAACTATCGTTTGATTAAAAACATAATGGGTCATTAGTCACACTTGGGCAGAGAGAGTTGTTATATTGCAACTAATGTGATCACAGCAAAAAAAACCTGCTTTTCTTACTTAGTATCTTTGTCTCGTTTCCAGTACAAATATAAAAAAATCTTAAATCAAGATACATTTCCAAATAAGTAAAATGGCATAAGAAATTATGTCTTGTTTTCTAAAAAAAACCCTCAAAATTAAGTGATTTTTTGCTTAAAATAAGTTAGCATACATAATTTGCCAATTTCTTGGGGAAGAAAAATAATTGTGTTTCAGTTTGAATTAAGATTTAGCTTGTTTGAGGCAAAAACATTTTTAGGTGTTTTTTCAGAAAACAAGACATAATTTCTTAGGCCATTTCACTTGTCTAGTAAATGTATCTTGAATTAAGAATATTTAGATATTTGAACTGGAAACAAGACAAATATAATAAGTAAGAAAAGCATTTTTTGCAGTGATCATGTTTCTTATTCAAACACACTGTGACTGTGGTACAACAACAGCTTACCTGCTGTGTCTTTCACAGTGAGAGTCTCTGGCATGATACAACTGGGTCCTGGCTCTGTTTCTGACACTAAATACAATTTCTGTTACCACAAATATCATTAATTATCTCAGGGCATATTTCAGGGCTCTTCATTACTAGTTCTTCTGAATGACAATCCTACCTGCCCATTCTGGTGTATTGGGCTCATGACTGGAGCTTGGGCCTGACTCTTCATCACTGTTATCAGCAAACTGGACTAGAGGCGGCTGCTGCTGAAGAGCTGCAAGAAAAAGTTTGATACATGAACGGTGGTTTGCAGACAACTTTGTTTTGCACGGCCGCTAGCATCATGAAGTGCTCCTATTCCTAACTACCTTAACGTTAGCTTACCGTACGTATCGTCCTCTTCATTTGTTTTGAGAAAAAATGTGGTCACTTTAGAACGTTTGGCCGCGTCAGTTTCCAGAGCTTTCTTCTTTTTTATTCTGGCCTTTTCAGCGCCGCCTTTGCGCTTTTTGTTATCAATTTTTATTTCTGACGTTTTTTTATTTTGAGCAACTTGCAGTGCTGCTGTCGGGGCGGGGCCAGGGAGTCAAAAGATAATCACGTCATCATTAACCTGCAGGCTGCACTCTGAGTGGGGCTGCGAAAAAATAATAAATAAAAAGATTAGGGCCGCTGTGAGTGCAGGCAGCCTAGAGACAGCAGCATCCACATTTCATTCGACAAATGGATTAAACAAATGTACCATTTGCAAAATCTGAAAATAATACATATAATTCAAAGACATAGCACTACCTGCTATTTCTTAAACTTGAGGTGATCAAACAAAAGACAAAAAGGGGAAGCAAAATTAATAACTGATCAGTTCAATGCTAGACTTTGTTAGGTATTAATTTCATGCAAGAAAAAGTAATGGCTAGTAATGGATTTCCTTGCACTTTGCATTTATCTGTTGTAGGATGTTTGGCGAACGATGATAGAGCGATGACATTCCATTAGATGCCACTGATCGGACAGGACAGATTAACACGGCGGATAACGCTCATAAAAATATATTCTTTCTTCTACTTAGGCTAGTTAAGGAGGCAGGCGTTAGCTAACAAGAAAAAAAGCTCAAAACTAACTATCGTTGAGTGTGTCGTTATCGCCCAGAGATTCTGCCTTTGGTAACATATCAAAATTATTCCTGGCTCTTGACTTGCCTTCAGTGCTACTTCTTGTCCTCTTAAAGCCAAAGTCCCTCAGGTCAACCTGTCCATGTCACTTGGCTATGATGTCGAAATCACCGGCACCTGCGCTGCTATGTCGCTGACATGCATGATGTCCATTTAAAACAAATTGTTGTGTCATTATTTTATTTCATTTATTATTTTAGCCTATTCAATATTTGCAAAAACTAAAAGTTGAAATAGCGCTAAAATATCGGTCTCTCTGAAACGAGCAGATTTTTGACAAAGCTCTGATGGCCCTGAAAAGCGAGGTGTGCTCTGATTGGCCAGTTAACCAGTGTGTAGTGATTGGAGGAATACTGCAAGCGTGTTCTGACAGGTACTCCACCTTACTTGAGTATACATTTGGGCGGTCTTAGTCAAATCAGACCACCAACTGATGTAGATTTGTGGGGGTGTGGTTACACGAGGCATTTCAGGCAGGTCCGGTTGAGCATTAGCTATCAGATTGAATGCATCTTTTGTTCTCACACTTTAATTTGTGCAATATAACATGTCTAATACATGCATGGGCAACACACCAAAGCACAGAAAAACACGTCTAAGCGCCATATGACCCCTTTAATTATCATCGCAAGCAATTGTAAAATGCAGCATTTTTCAACAAAACTTTCTGTTAAAATGATAGTTCACATAAAAATGAAAATTCTGTCAACATTTATTCACCCTCATGTTGTTCCAAACCTGTAAACATTTCTTTGTTCTGATAAACACAAAGAAAGCTATTTGGATAAACGTTAGCAACTGATATTTCTAGGACATCATTGACTACCGTAGTATTATACATACCATCATTTTTTTGTTGTGTTGAACACACAATGAGGTATTATTAAAGATTTTGGAAAACAAAGCATCTGGGGCACCTTTTTTTCTTGCTATGGTATTCGATGTCCCAGAAATGTGAGTGTTACAAGCTTCAATAAAAGGAAGAAAGGGCGAACATTTAAACAAACTTTAATCAAAATAAGCAAACACGAACACGGAAGTAAAAGACCGGCAGCCACCTCACGGTCGACTGTCCGCCAAAAGAACATAAACACAAACTAATCACATGTCCAGGCCCGTTCCTCTCTCATCAGCAGCCCCGTCACTCGTCCTCTTATACTCCCAATTTCCTCCGTGAGATTTACCCCGCCTCCCGGCTCCCGTCCAGCCTTCCTAACCACAGTGAGTTGCTATTAATTTTCCAAATATCTTTCTTTGTGTTCAACAGGAAAAACATATTGTATGTATGGGCATATATAAGGTTTAGAATGTGATACATGACAGGATTTTCATTTTGGGGTGGAATACCCCCTTTAAACGCAGTTCGGGTTCAGGCTTAGAATGTGACTGTAACGGGCGGGCCGGGTATCCATTCTGTAGTGAAAAGTAAAAAAAGAAGGAGTTGAAAAGAGAAGGAATGAGAGCTGGAGAAGATGGCGTGGGCTCAGGCAAATACTTGAGGTTACACACACACTTACTCACCGTGATGTGAAGTGTGAAGCTGTGAGTCCAGTAAGAGCCCCGCGGGTCTCCGTGACGGATCGGCCTCAACTCTTTAACAGCTCATTATGTTCAAGCCTCATGAATAGAGATGTGACGGGCAGGCCGAGAGAGGCTAGAGGATGAGCGCTTCAGCACCTCGGATTTATTTCTGCATTATCAGCCATAATTCAGTGACTGTGATGGGCCGCCTCAGGCTGAAGCGCCTCACGCTGAACAGAGGCACACAAATCACACGATCCACGCTTCCGACGGAACAAATCAAACCTTGTGTAGAAGTAAATGTGACAGCCATGGAGCATGACACGATTCTTTGACCAGAGAGGACATCCGATCCAAACACTTTTAGCCTTTCAAGTTCTGAAATATTACAAGGTTTAAAACAGCAAAAGTTTGTATAAACTATTATCAGTTATAATGGAGAATAAGATGAATAACTAGAACTAATATCAGAAAATATGAGGATTTAAGATATTACGTCATTTTATAACGAGATATTACGTCATTTTATAATGAGATATTTATTTTGGAAAACAAGATTTTTGGCAGCACATTAACAGGTTTGTGAATACATGCTCTCTGTATACATTTACATAATTTCTAGTCATTTGTTCAATTATTTCTGATCTCTTTTAAATACAATTTGTAAAATACATTTTAGTGATTCCGAATCTAGATTTAGATTCTTATTGATTCCCAGTTTTGATTCCACTTTTAAAAGTAAATTACTGCGATATTAACCCATATGTTAATTTAGTCTGCTCATTGACTGGTTTGCAGAAATATTTATTAATATATATGTTTGCCATGTGTATATATGCACAGGACAGTACTCAAATGATTGCTGTTTATATACACATAGCAAGCATGTTTTGTCTGATTTATTGCAATTGTCATTACCATGAAACATCACAGTCAAACAGTAGTAACTATAATAAGGTATGTTAAATGTGTGGTTCCTTTGGTTTACTGCTTATACTATAATTGAACTATGCTTACTACGGTAAAAATATGGGCTTTAATTCAGATGTCAGCTGATCACAAGTTAACACATTCACACTTCTGAAATATGAACGCAGCAATTAATAAAAGGTATTGAAATTCATATTTCAAGAATCCAATTTCTATGCTTTTTCAATCTGATTCCGTACCTGTAGCTCAGTGGTGAGAGCAAGGGCGTAGATTTGGTTTGAACATTGGGGGGGTTGAACGTCCCAGATAGCACACGAACATCACGGAGACGTCTATTTGATGTGTGTGTTTACATCTTGAAGACGTATTTTTTAGAGTGTTTGCTCATCTGCAATACGTCTATAGGACGTTTCCTGTTAGAAGATGTCTTTAAGATGTAATGATTTAGAATGTATGTTAAACTGACATCTTATAGATGTCTATCAGATGTTAGTAAACAGCAGATGCTTTCCAGATGAAGTGATCTTTAACAGACATCTTGCAGACGTACGTGTGCTATCTGGGGTTGTATGCTGCCTGTTATTTTATTTTTATTTTTTAATGTGTATTGTTATTGGAAAATTTGACTTTTCTACCCTGCTGCTATATTTACCTCAAATCTGTTAAAAAAAACTTGTTAAGAGATTATACACCTCATAACGTTATGAAATTCGTGTATAATCCTCATTCATAAAATTCTAACATAGAAGAGATATAAAAAGAAAGAAATGAAGTATTGAAAGCGCCAGTAGGCGGCAGCGATTCACTGTTTTAATGAGTGAGCTACTTAAATTATTCATTCATCCAATTCGTTCAAAAGTCAGATTATTTTAGGAAGAAAACAAAAATCAATGTGAATACTTTTGTCATTGATAATTACAGAAACTATTGAAAAATGAACTAACAAAACAGATGGCTGCTTTGGTAACTTGTTATACTGATAGTTATAGCTAAATACATTGCAATGGATTAGCTAGCTAACATATATCGTGTGTACTTAGCTATTATTACACAATATTCTCATACTTCATTCTCAGTACATGCTTTATTTTGTTTGGCATCCCTCTCTGACCAGCAGTTAAATATAGTCCTCTGTGCAGCGCTTCTCTTCATTTTGCGCGTACGTTAAATTACCCGTGTGCTGCTCTCCCATTCAAACACCTCTCGCGTTGTTTTGGTGAAAATGCGAATCTTTGGTTGGACGTTACCAATCGGTTCAATGGAGGGGGAGTATTTTTTGTCTAATTTATTATGACAAACTCATTTGATTAGGAACAAAATTATCGTCACAAAAAAAAGTAATTCTACTTATTTTTCATTTGATCTACTGTGACTTTCATGTTGAAATATTGGGGGGGTTACCTCCCCCCCATCCCCCCCACAAACTACGCCCCTGGGTGAGAGCATTGTGTTAACATTGCAAGGTTGTGGGTTCGTCCCAGGGGATTGCAAATACCTATGTTTAAATGTATAGGATAATGAAATGTAAGTTGGTTTGGATAAAAGTGTCTGCCAAAATGCATAAATGTAAAATGCAACCTTCGGATTGCAATTCCCAACTGGAATTAATTTTCGATTCCCAACCCTACTCAGGATTGATTTAATCATCAAAATGAACAAAATAATAAACTTATAAGGTATTTATTGTGCTAGATTATTTGGCTAAAAAGCAAACTACACCATGTTAGTGAATATGTTTTTTTAAGAAAAATCTTTAAATAAAAAAAATCTTTAATAAAGCAAACATTTATTAGAACTTCATCATTATTTGTTGCTCCTATTTTTCAGTCATTCTCCCGGGTCGTCTTTATAAACTAGTCCTTTGTTGTCTTTTTTTGTAAAGCCTCCTTAAATTCTTCTCAAAGTCCAGCTTCAGTTTATACTCCAAACACACCAGTGTAACATAAAAACAACTATTTCAATAAATCTTTAATAAAACAATGGGGAAAAAAAGAAAAAAGGTCAACCCACTGTCAGGAAATACAGAGTAAGGCAACCAGTAAGTACGGACAACACGGACACCAGTGAGCACGAAGTCAACAGTTTATGGGTTGTAGAAGTGATTGTGCAGGTGAGAGAAATACACACACATGCACACACACGAACACACACAGGCACGGGACCGGATTGGGAAAGAAGACTGGAATGGAGAAACGGATGCAGATGGAAGTATGTTACAGGTAGCAGTCGTAGACACACACAGAACGAGACCTCACAACCTTTTTAGAGCATGAGAAATTTGCAACATAAAATTTTAGAAACGCACACACACATGCACACAGCGCTGTCAAAAACTTAAACACACAGATCAGCAATTGCTCATAAAACTTACATGAGAGGTTTGAAGAAGGTAAATGTCAGGTTGAAGTGAAGCAAGTCTCTCTATCTCTGACACACAAACAGGAAGAGTTTTCAGATAAGGTGAAATGGCAGAACGTCTCTCACGGGCCGCAGGCTTTTGTACGTGTTTTTCTTGTAGACAGTTGTGCAGATGAGGCCGGAGATGTTGGTCATGTTGATTGACAACTGTCATCTCACAGCAGATAAAAGCACAGTTCATTCATCACACATTACAGAGCTCATTTACTCTCCTGATGGCGTTGATCAACTGTTCAATGGTTGAGAGGGCTCTGTGTGTGTTTGTTTGTGTGTGTGTGTGTGTGTGTTCGTGTGTGTGGGCGAGACTTACTAAAAGACTGAAACACACTGTCGAAATGGTAATATTAGGTGGTGTTTTAGACATTAGATTGACAATATTTTTTATCTCTGAGGCTCTTGACAATGACAATGACAAAAACACAGCATAGTGCATAGTGTTTACAGAAGCAAGATCATTCTAGTAAAGAAAATCCTGGTGAGCAAACCAGTCAACTCAGCCCTGTGATATTTACTTAAAATATTATAAACTTAAAATATTGTAGACTTACAAAATTTCTAGCTGCATTTTCTATAATGTTTAGATCTAGATTTAATTCTAATATAGCACATTTCTAATGCCACTACAGCCTAATGTGCTGTACAATACATTCAATAACCATAAAACAAAAAAATAATATATAAAAATGTTCTTTTAACTAACTAATGAAATTAAGTTGAAATTGAAATTGGTTAAATTGCTTTGATGAATTGCATCTTTTTTTGTTGTAATTTATTAAACGTTTTCCATTTATAAACTGTGTGACAAAAACATTTTAAAGTAAATATTACAAAAAAAATTGTGTCAAGCTTTTGCGAACAATTATTTACTTAACAAAAGATCTACATGACACATAAAAGGAAGTAAATCTTACAAGTTGTTTTTACAGCGTAAGAGTATTTAAGTTAAAGAGTTTCTACTGTCCATGGGTGGATACAGATTTAATGTAATTACTTTTTAAACCATGTGATGTAATGAGTAATAATGTTAATAGTAAAGCATTAATTTGTAGATTTGACTTTGTTTAGGTTTTATAAGTATTTCATCTAACATTGGTTCACAGATAACAAACAAATGAAAAGTCCTTGCTCCGTTTACTGTGGAGGAGACAAGAATAAAAGAGTAGAGAGGAATCTGGAGGTGTCTCTTTAGCATGCTTTAGACACGAGCTCTTGACCTTTAACCTCTGATTGACTCAAGAGCATGTGCTGCATTGCAAACCAACACATAATGAGTGATGGACAGCGGACGTGTTCTTGCGTTCCTCTAAAACACCAATGCAAATGAGTGTCTTAAGTTTATCAATGATGGGAATATAAAAGTAATGAAGTCCTTTCGGCAGAATTATTCTGACGGATATGATAACAATCAACCAGTGTAAAAAAATGATGCTTTTGCTACTGTAGATTAATTAAGACCAACAGCTGAGTTTGTCCATATTTGACCCAACAAACACTTTTTAGAGTGTGTCTGATGTAATTATGGTCATGAGGGGGGAGGACCCTGCGGTCTTACTACAAATATCTCTCGAGTATAATGCTCTTCTGGCAAAGGCGTTTCAACAGCTCCAAGGACCTTTAGTTAAAAATACTTTATCTGACTTGTTCGAGAGATGGGCCAGGAATAAAATGTATTAATGTAATAATGTTGCATTTAATCAATCTATATAACAACACATTAATACACAGAATTGCACAGTAAGTTAAGTGATTTTGACAGATCTATGTCTGAAGCGATCACATGAGGGTTCAGTGAGCCAAGCTAGTCTCGGTCTCCGTGTCTGAAGCTCCATCTGTGTTTCTCTATCTGATCTAATGATGAAATAAAATCAGTCTGACAGAGATCTGTGGAATGATGTCATATCATTTCTGGACTGCATGTGTGTGTGTGTGTGTTTATTTAGTAGAGTAGCAGAGGAACTGAGAGAGGAGAGTGATGCGAGCCGCCGGCTTATCGTCTTCCACCCTAGAACGACCAGCTGAGTCTCTTCACACCATCACAACGATCACATTTCTCCAACACACACACACACACACACCCACAGGCACACCCACACGCACACGCACACGCACACACACACACACACATTAATGCATCTTATTTTCAAACAATCTCTCTGTCCTCAAATGTTTTAGTCCATTAAATCAGTCAATTAAATCAGACACAAACAATGCGCAGTCATGCAGTTTGCTTCATCACATACATTATCTAAGAGCGGGTGGAAAGTGATGTGATTAGAAAGATTAAACTGAAAAAATGACTAATAAAACACAGCTCTTCATGACGATTTAACCGTGTGTTGTTTAGCTGTTATGAGTGAAACGACTGTTGTCTTGCATCTTGTGAGGTGATTATACTGTGTGTGTAAAACAGATGGATTGACTGAAACCCTCATGTTGTTTGAGAATGTTTATTAATCTTTCTTCACACAGGTTTTAGATTTGAAAAGCTCTTTGCTTTTCGAGTTACCACAATCCGAATCACAGCACTATAATGTCAGGTTGCATCAACTGTAAAGGATGGAGACATTCTGTTCAGGAATTCTCTCTCATTCGCCCTGTGGTTGTGATTGTGGTATGGCATGCACGGCGGATTATCCGCGCTGTTGATGGAGGTCTCAGAAGAACCTGTATGAGGTCAAAAGTGAAGTCCGAGAGATTCATGCTGAGTGACAACACTTCATTAAAACACACACACAATTATTTACGTACAAAAAGAAAACATATTTTAATTCTACAACGCTCACCCCTGTTTGAAACAAAGAGCTCTGCAATACGATCATGACCACAACTGTATAGACTACTGATGAATGTAACAATTCAGTTGAGGGCGGATTTTAAGGTTCTTGAAATAAACTGTTGGTTGTTGTGTACTCAGCTTTTCTGACGAGAGTACCCATAATACTTTAATATCATCCATACAGTACATACTGTGTATCAAATTAACTTCACAAATGCTTATTTTATTTTAAAGAATAATATATAAAATATATTTGAACATGTGAATAATGAATATAGCTCATAAATGTTGATTGGATGAAAATAATTTGAATTGGGATTTTTGGCACACGCAGAGAGAACATTTAAGAGTGTCAACTAATGTGTGAGATCCTGATTCATGTCTCGTTCTGTGTTTAACAGGCTTACAAACAGCACATCTTTAAAAACGGAATGGGACTGAAGTGACAACACAGATCTTCACTCGCGGGCGCACAGAGCACTTGATCTATATTTTCCCAAAGCATACACAGAGAAGTCACGAAAGCATTGCGCATCTCAATCTGGATACAGAATAAAGCCGGAGAATGTGCTGTATTTATTGTTGTTCCCTCCGTGGGCCTTTCCTCCGTCCAGTTTGACGTAAATCTCGTCTCCGGAGTCCAGATGAAGCACCGCGCTGTTGCTCGCGTAATCGTAGTTCTGATCCGCGTCCTGCGCGATGGCACTGGCGCGCACCTGTCCAAATAAACGCACAGTAGCCTACTGTTACACCGACACTGTCTGCGAATTTTATTTAATTAAATGTTTGCTTATTGACTTCAGTTACTTTGTGTGAATTCGGCCACACGATTAGAAAAGGAGTGTGCATTAACTTTGTCTCTATTTCTCAAAGCGAATCAGATCGTCTCAAAGTTTGGCAAAACATCATTCATGCATACCAGGGGCCAGCGAGTGCATCTTTTTCTTGTTATAAATTCCCCGTCTCTCACTTTTCTTACAATATGAACAGATTCGTGCCTACCTGTCCGTTTTTACAGAGGTCTGCCCACATGCTCGTGCCGTCCCCGCCGCGCATCAGCACATGATAGGTGAAGTAGTAAATCCCGGACACCTGGCACGTGAACTTGCCGGTGGTGAGGTCGTAGTGATTTCCTACATTTGTGACAACATCGTCAAAGCGGAGAACCTCGTAGCCCTCATGTGGATTTTTGAGACCGACGTAAAACGCGATCTTGACGTTCCCTAACGGGTGGAGAACGTCTCCCGTCTCGGTCCTCGCCGTCCCTGACGGGACGCCGGTAAATCCGGGTCTTCCTGAGTCTCCGGGTGGTCCCCTCGGACCAGGGGGGCCAGGCTCGCCAGGTGGACCTCTCGGTCCCGGTTTCCCCGGCCGTCCCGGTTCGCCTCTGGTCCCTTGAGCAAAGGACGGCGGGATGCCGCTGAGGTCTTGCATGACCTCCAGCGCGTTTGCGCTCGGTTTAGGGTTGTACGGGTCGCAGATCATCCGGCAGGTGCCCATCATCTCGTAGTGCGCTGAGATCACGGAGATCTGGAGCACAAGAGGGATCGTGATGATTAGCGCTGCGACCATGACGATGCCCACGAGAGCGACGATCACTCGCTTGTGTTGGACGACCCGAGAAGCGCGCGCTAAAAAGTCCGGCTCGTTTTTGGAGGTAATGGTGATGCGCGCTTGGAAACAACTGCGGGATAAACAAAAAACCTCTCCTTCTGTGAATATATAGATGGGAAGAGACACAGCAGCAGTGGCACTCGAATGTTTCAAAACTGTGACCCCTGGCAAAACAGCATCACTGTGCCTGCAGTGAAACTGTCGATGTTTGCGCACGCGACCAAGACAGACTTGCGCTGGTGTCTCTACGATCACGAGAGAGATAGCACGCTGACATAATTCATGATCTACACCAGGGGGTTTCGAACGTTATGATGCCGAGGAACCCAAAATAAAATAAACCTCCGTCAGGGATCCCCACATATCCATCTGTTATTTTGTGCGTAAAGCAACATCATGTGTTATAAATCGTATGCCTAAGTGATAAACACAACGTCATTGTTTCTTTTTTTCTATATTTTTTACGAAAAAGAATTAGGAAAAATAAGAAAGATAGACACTAGAAACAGTTCTGGAAGCTATGCATTGCAGAATATAGAGTAGGACCCTAAACTGAATTAACGGAGTACGTTTTGGTAACTACTGTTCTTACGTGTAGGTATAAACTTGCAGCCTAAATTTGGTTTTATAGTTCTTTGCGGATTATATCAGTAGTAAAATAATATTTCGGGTAATAAATAGGTCGCAACCAGATATAGCCTACAATCCGCAAAGAACTGCAAAAGTAAACCTAAATTAACGGTGTAAGTTTTGGTCATTATAATATACGTGTGGGTATACGGGAACAATATTTTAAGTTTGGGTAATAAAGGAGTAGCAACCAGATATAATGGAGACTGTTGCCCTTTTGTTCCACGAAGTTACGGGGTAAGAACATACAATGATTACACCCCTTGACTCTGAAACCGTGATTAAAAAAAAAGCTTATTAAAAAATAGATTTGCAATATTTTGTATTTTTGGCTGCTTCCTCCTTTTATTTCAAAACAGATTAAAAGCAATTGCTATTGGAGATGTACCCTGTTGAAAAAATAGCATATGCTGGGTATGTTTTGATGTTGGTCTTAAACTAGATAAAGACCAGCAAATGACCTTCTTAAACCAGCACATGACCTTCTTAAACCAGCACATGACCAGCTTAAACCAGCACATTACCAGCTAAAACCAGCACAAACCAGCATCAAAACATAAACCATGCTGCATAGGCTGTTTATTTCATCAGGTTAAAGGCTTGTGTTCTTTCTTTCGTTTACCCCCACATAACAACCAGCAAGGATTTTAGTAAAAATACTCTAGAATGCTACAAGTTTGTGGTTCCTAAATGTTGAAGGATCTACATTTAGTGTTTGTGGAATCACTTGGTTTGGCCTGGTTTCTCCTGAGTTTTTTTTTCTCCATTGGAGGTTTGGGTTCCTCGCTACCCTTTGCACTATTTGCCTGGCCGGGGGGGCTGCTTTAGAATTAGAATTTTACAGTTTTACATGATTAATATTGCATATAGGAATTTATACTCTGTTTAATATTTGACCTGTGTTTCTCTCTCCTGTATCTCAAATGTGTGCTTTCACTGCGCGTGCGTGCATGTGTGTGTGCTTGTCTGTGTGTCCGTCCATGTATGTGTGTGTCTATGTCTATGTGTGCATATTGTATGTGTGGAGCATTTGTATTTGGGTATGTCTGTCTTTGGTTTTTTCACCTTTTTCTTGTTTTTACAAGTATGTTACTTTAATTGATTTGCTTCTTGCAATATTTCTCAAGTACAGCTACTTTGTAACAATGAACCTTTTAGAAAGTGCTATATAAATAAAGTTGAGTTGAATATATGTTCCCAACAATGGTAGCAATCCAAACAGAAAATCACATTGTTGACTCAAGCGTACATATGTTCAGCCTTCACGGTAACATAACTAAAAGTCCTTCTTCAAACACTCTAAAAATGACTGGGTTAAAAACAACCCAATTGGCAACCCAGCGCTGGGTAAATATTGGACAGAACACATGCTGGGTTAAAGTAACCCAGCACACTGGGTTACACATGATGACCCAGCATGCTGGGTTATTGAAAAAACCCAAAATGTAGTCATTTTAACTATTCATGTGTTTACTTCTGGGTTATTCTTGCTGGGTTATTCTTAATTTATTCTGTACTTCATTGTCAATCAAGACAATTGACATTTATTTTTAAAAAATACATTTTTTATTTGACTGTAAAAATAATTGTTAATAAAAATGTAAACTTTTACATCAGTAACAGCAATATTTTAAGATTTGCATAATTAAAAGAAAACAGTTTAATTATAATAAATAAAAATGTTTCATATCAAACATTAACAAGCATTATAAATAACATTATAAATGACTAATAAACATACTCCACAATATGTAGCAACAAATGTCAATTAATAAAAATAACTAAAGACATATAAATTATGTATAATACATTATGAATTACACCACTTACTACACTAAGAAACACACGTGCAGCAAATCAACTCATTAAATACAGGCTCCCACACTCGTCTTTCTTTAATATATACACAAACCTTGAAATGTTTGGTTTAAAACAGAGGGAACAACATAATTGACTGGCCGCTTAATATCCAGAGTGGACACCGAGAGAGGCGTTCCTGAACCGGGAATGCTTGACCGCGCTCGCGGGGCACTCGCCGGTTTGACTCAAATTTTGTTAAATTCTCACTAAAGTTCATAAACTTAGCTTACATGTGATGGGGTTCACTAAAATTGTATTAATTCGCATTTTCGCGCATCTTCACAGGACTATGCGAGTCAATTTATGTAATTGTGATCTGAGGTAACAGTTGCTGGTCGTCTAAATTACATCACTAATGTTAGTTAAGACACTGTTGCCTTGTAAAACGTTACAAAGGCATGCTTAAAGGTTATGCTTCTTTCAATAAATATTCAATTAAAACGTAAAAAACTTAGCTTTAAATTGCTCCAGCCAGTGACTTTGCGCCTTTGTTCTTTATAAAAATGAAAGTTGCGAAGTACACTCAACCTCTCCAGGGCGGTAAGCGCGCGAGACTCTTCAAATAACCCAGCGGTGAGCAGAAACAACCCAGCACATTAACCCAGCGGGTTTAACCCAACACCTTGAAAACTAAAACTACCCAAAAAGTGTTTAACATGTGAAAAAATAACCCAACAAAACAACCCAACGGACTCAACCCAGCGGTATGGGTTAAAAAATAACCCAGCCATTTTTAGAGTGAAACACAAATAACTTCAATCAGAAATAAATCTAACATATTTAAGGAAAATTACAAAAATTATATTTTACAAGAACATCAGCATTCAAATAAATTCCAATAAACAACTGATTACTTACATTTGGGCTTCAAACATACACTCTAAAAATGGCTGGGTTAAAAACAACCCAATTGGCAACCCAGGGCTGGGTAAATATTGGACAGAACACATGCTGGGTTAAAGTAACCCAACACACTGGGTTACACATGATAACCCAGCATGCTGGGTTATTGAAAAAACCCAAAAAGTAGTCATTTTAACTATTCATGTGTTTAATTCTGGGTTATTCTTGCTGGGTTATTCTTAATTTATTCTGTACTTCATTGTCAATCAAGACAATTGACATTTATTTAAAAAAAAACATTTTTTATTTGACTGTAAAAATAATTGTTAATAAAAATGTAAACTTTTACACCCAGTAACAGCAGTATTTTTAGATTTGCATAATTAAAAGAAAACAGTTCAATTATAATAAATAAAAATATTTCATATCAAACATTAACAAGCATTATAAATAACATTATAAATGACTAATAAACATACTCCACAATATGTAGCAACAAATGTCAATTAATAAAAATAACTAAAGACATATAAATTATGTATAATACATTATGAATTACACCACTTACTACACTAAGAAACAACACGTGCAGCAAATCAACTCATTAAATACAGGCTCCCACACTCGTCTTTCTTTAATATATACACAAACCTTGAAATGTTTGGTTTAAAACAGAGGGAACAACATAATTGACTGGCCGCTTAATATCCAGAGTGGACACCGAGAGAGGCGTTCCTGAACCGGGAATGCTTGACCGCGCTCGCGGGGCACTCGCCGGTTTGACTAAAATTTTGTTAAATTCTCCCTAAAGTTCATAAACTTAGCTTACATGTGATGGGGTTCACAAAAATTGTATTAATTCGCATTTTCGCGCATCTTCACAGGACTATGCGAGTCAATTTATGTAATGGTGATCTGAGGTAACAGTTGCTGGTCGTCTAAATTACATCACTAATGTTAGTTAAGACACCGTTGCCTTGCAAAACGTTACAAATTATGCTTATTTCAATAAATATTCACTTAAAACGTAAAAAACTTAGCTTTAAATTGCTCCAACCAGTGACTTTTCGCCTTTGTTCTTTATAAAAATGAAAGTTGCGAAGTACACTCAACCTCTCCAGGGCGGTAAGCGCGCGAGACTCTTCAAATAACCCAGCGGTGAGCAGAAACAACCCAGCACATTAACCCAGCGGGTTTAACCCAACACATTGAAAACTAAAACTACCCAAAAAGTGTTTAACTTGTGAAAAAGTAACCCAACAAAACAACCCAACGGACTCAAGCCAGCGGTATGGGTCAAAAAATAACCCAGCCATTTTTAGAGTGTATGTTTCCCAAAAATGACTAGTAGTAGTAAAAAACCAAGTCACCATACTTCCTGAGCATTAGCCATTATATTTTCTTCTACTACACCCCCATACTTTATCTTAACATTGAAACTCTTTACTTCCCCAAAGGGTACTGAAGGTAATTGAAGCTTAAGGAAAAAGTAACAGACCGAAGACTGTTACAAACTTAAAAAATAAGAAAACAAACACTATATCAAAACGATACAGAAAACATCATCCTACAACACTATCGACTTCCTGGCCAGGGAGCTGTCAATCCATTTCTAACTACCAATAATGCGTGTGTGTGTGCGTTTGTGTGTGTGCGTGTGTTTGTGTGTATGCGTGTGCGTGTGTTTGTGTGTTTATGTCAAAAACACAAAAGGTTCACATAAGCACATTCTGTTGTGTTTTAAATGTATATCCGCATCAGAAAAACGCCGTCGTATATTTCATATTCAGCTGCTGCCAAGATCCTTTTATTGCATAAGGATAGCACCTACATGAGATCGAGAGAGAGAGTTAAATATAATTCCCATTTTCACAGTTTCAACAAAATAAATATATACGTGATTGACATATAAACTTGCGCATTAACACGTGAAGCAATTTCCTCCCACGCCAACTCTTTCTTTTGCTGCTGCGGGTGTGTTGCACTTTTTTCTAAATAAGTGCTCATATTCACCGTACGCTTGTAACAGTAGGCCTACATTCAATTCGATTGGCGAGAAATGAACAGAGCGCTTCTTGTCACGTGCCGTTGCCATGGTGAATCGTGCTATCTTCACTCAATTGATGATGGCTTTTCATCGCCATGCTGCACGCGCATAACCTCGAGTGAACTTACTCAGAGTGGATCGAACTAACTCAAATCAGCTGGTCTGAAACTGAAAACTCAGAGTAACGATTCTCTGAGTAAATCAACTCACAGTTCAGATTTTAACTCGGTGTTGGTTGAACTTCCTTATTGAAACGGGCCCCTGGGTTTCTCAATTTAAATTTACATTTAAAGGTCCAAATCTGAACTTTTGTCAAAACTTTTAAAACATTATAAAATACATTTAAATAAGTTTAAAAGACAAATCAACTCTATGTGAGGAGTTTATTTGGAACAACAGATAACTCATTTTAATTTTTTTAAATCATGTTTTTATTGTGTAAGTTAGCTGTATTTTATATCATTACTTAATCGAAAGAACCCAACTACAGTTTCATTGATATTAATTTAAATGCACAATAAAAGTTTGTATTTGAACATCTTGTGTACAAGTTATTTTTTGCAAGTAAACTCTTCATATGCTAATAATCAAATTTATGGCGTCATCTAGTCATATTTGTTACACCGGAACGAACCAAACCTGCTCCAGCGGGCCTCCAACCGGTCCCGTCTGGCATGGGAGTTGGGCGCTCCAGCGAGTAAGCTAAAGGTTTACATACTGCACAGCACTTCACTGGCTTGCCTCCCTTACATTGGCTTTTACTGTCTTAACTGTTACATAGAGTGCTGTATTTTTATACAACAAAATGCAAAAAGCCGCTCTCATTTATATATTTTCTGCATGTGAAATAAATAGTAGCCTACTTCAATGTAACTTTTAGTGAATCATGCAGCACACATGTCCATCTGGGCAACAAACTATGCGAATATTTACAGACAAGCTATATCCATTTCCATATGGCCAGGCAGTGAGTTACAGTGACAGAGTTTTGGAAACGCCGTTTTGTTCCGTCGGTTACATGTGCTTCTATATTCTGCCGGTCGCTGACAAAGACGAGGTGGCTCAGCAAAGCAAAACAACGCGCTCGCGGGGCTGTACCCGCAACACTTCATCTACGCGACCTGAAGAAGTCAGTAAACACTATTACAGACGTAAAACGCTCTCTAACAACTGAAAACAATTCAAAAGAGGCGAGTGCAATAAACGCTTTTTACGTGATCGGTCCCCTACACTCATTTGTGCGCGATGTGCGGGTGTGTGTACACGCCTGCCTACATGCGTGTTTGTTTGGAACTTGGCTGGTCAATAAAATTTGTTTTCTGAGTCATGTCTTTGAGTGATCGGAAAAACTCGAGGTTCTACTGTTGCGTGTGTCTGAAAGGGCTCATCTGTTTAAATACACAACATTTACATTTAAACCATAATTTGCTTAAAAATTTGACCACCAAAAACAGTGAGTATTACACACACAAAAATATTTGCATTGGAAACGAAGAGATTGAAAATAATGGTTATGAGACTTTAAGTTTTTGGTTTGAAGAGATTTGAAGATTTATTGCCAAAGTGACGTTTAATGTGTTTGTTTTTATTTAGATTTCAATTTGAGTTTATATATTAACTTCCTTTATGAACCTTTTATTTTGCCTCATTTATTTTTTATGACTTCATAACTTCATTTTACTTTCATAATTTAAAACAAAATTCATTACCCTAATTTACCTTATTTAATCAAGTTTAACACACTGATTTATTTCATTTGTTGCACTTGATCAACACAATTCTGTTGGTTTACATCATTATTGTATTTAGGATAACAAAACCCACCAAAGGGGGTCGAGCTTTCTTACACGTAGCACCTAAACTGTGGAATAACCTTCCTGATACTATTTGAGGGTCAGACACACTCTCCCAACTGAAATCTAGATTAAAGACACATCTTTTCAGACAAGCTTTAATATAATCCACACTACGCAAAATAAATCAAAATTGATGAACAGCAGCTAATAAATCTCCTTCTGCCCTCCTCTCTTAGGATGCTCATCCTGAGGTAGGGAGAGATTACGTCAGGCCCAGATGATCATCACATGCCTGTCCCTAACTAGAGATTACACCAGCTGCATCTGATCATCCCGTGACATCCTCCTGCGAGACCCTGTGGACTCACTGACTGTCACAGCTCCATCTCAGGCAACTCATCACCAACCGAGAGCTACAGACAGACTTCTCGTAGTCACATGCTATGATGCTAAACAGCAGTTTACGTTGTCATATGGAAAGACGAAAGCTCCCACAAACATGTCTTTTGTCATCTGTTGTGTGTTCTGTGACATTGTGAGAAATTGATGAGTTGCACTAAATCACCTTATCTGATGAGTTTACAACAGAAATAAACTTCTCTAGTTATTTGATCAAACTGAATCTGTGTCTGTTAAAGCAGATGAATGAGACATATATGAATGTTAAAGAATCTGATTAAATAATCCTGATCTACTTAACACATGCAGAGAAATCAACAAAGATTCAAATTTGTCTTTCATTATCAAGTTTATTTGATTGGTCACATGCACCTGACATGTGTGTGTTGTGTTGTGATTGGACTGTGTCACTGTCACTCATCACACTCTTTTGTTATTGGTTGTGTGTCAGTTGAAGTAAGAGAGAGTCACAGTTCTATCTTCATCTTCAGACTCACAAAACCTCTTGACTGAGTAAAGATGAAGACTACACTCACTGTGCTCCTCATCATCCAGCTCTATGGACTCGCCTCATGTGCTATTAAACAACATTACTTTATAAATGAGATGAAGACATGGGATGAAGCACTCTAGCACTGCAGAACCTTCTATCATGATCTGTCCACATTCATCGATGAGATTGAAGAACAGCAGTTTTTAAAAGAAGCAGTCAGTCAAACCTCTGATGCCTGGGTTGGACTCTACAAGAGATCTGGAACCAGGACGTGGATGACTGGTGGCGTTGCAATACAAATCAGCTGGTATAAGAGACAATCAGACGATGATCAGTGTGCTTATTTGAATAAAGGCAAAAAGAAATTGCATGATAGAGATTGCACTGATACTCGCACCTTCTTCTGTATGATATTTAAGCATGTCATGGTTGATCAGTCTGAGAGCTGGGAGGGAGCTCTAGATTACTGTAGACATCATCATGATGATCTGGCATCTCTGAGCTCAAACAGAAGCATGACTGATGCTCTCAGTAAGATCACAGGAGATCAAACACAATACGTGTGGATTGGTCTGCGCTTACTAGCAGGTAGATGGTTCTGGATCAGTGGAGATGATCTTATCTTCAAGGTCTGGTCTTCAGATGAACAGCTTCAATGTCCTGCCCAAAACCAACGCTGTGCAGCTCTGAACAAGAACACAAAGACCTGGACACCCAGAGACTGTGAGGAGAAGCACAACTTCTTGTGTGTTTAACAAACAGAAGTTAAAGTGTTAACTGCCTGACAAACTGCAACCAAAGTTAAGGTGACTGAATTATGACAGACGTCGGTTTGTCAGTTGACGTTATTTTAAACTTTTTAAGTGCTTGTGGTAGTTAAGATATAATATCGTAAATAAATGATACTGTATATAAATTTCATTCAAATGTTTTTAGTTTATAGTCATTAGAAAAGGAATTACTGGCACAATTCTTTACTGCTAACAAATTCAGTAGCAAACCCAACGTTTTATATTTTGTTGATGTTTCAATGTGTTTTCTTTACTATAACTATAGACCATAGACACACTAAACAAGCCGTTATTGTTGTACAGTTATTGTTTTGACTGATATTTTCTTGTCAAGAGAAGTGGTGTAGTAACATGAGATGATTTCATGAATGTTTGTTTGGTAACAAAAGGCTTGATGACGGACTCTCATGGACTGATAAAACTCATCTATGTTCATCTGTATCATCTCACTGAAACTCATCTCCTCCATCTCTATAAATCTCTCTAGGATTAACACATAAAACTATACATCATTAGGCATCACGTAAATATATAGATTGTCAAGCTGCTACACAAAACTGCATTCTGTTACTGTTGTGTGTATCATTTCTGTATAATATGTTCAATAAAACTAGTGTTGAACACACAGTCTATATGAATGACACATATGACATGGCATGAAGTCAAAGACAGATTATCAGTGTACATGACATCCCAAGACTGAGCTGCCTGATATATTAACAGCTTTGATTGGTCCTCAGGTGGATATTTAGCACATATGACTAAAAAATTCAAAAAAATGCCAACAACACCACCAACAATAGAAATATGGAACATGCCTTGAGGTGGAATGCTTAATGTTATGGTTCAGTTTAATTTTTAGGAAGGTTTTGATTGGGTTATATGTTGACCTTTAAGCGCCCTCTTGTGGCGGGGATTGTGTGTGGTAACTTTCTCATGACTTGTGTAAGTAGAGTTCATTGTGAATGTTAATGGCAGAAGAGCGGCCGTATGGTGAGGTCGTGACCCGCATGAGGCTGTAAGCAGGGGCGCAACCGCACATTTTCAAAGGGGTAGGCGAGATCAGTATTGGCGCCCCCCCCCATCGGCTACCCCAATATAGAAAACATAACAAATAAAAAAACAGCTGACAATTGTACATTACATTTGGAGTCATTCTTGTTATATTTTACATCATTTAAAGGTGACAATCAAATTTGCATCTATAACAGAAGCATAAAGGTTTCCTTTTACAGGAACACTTCTCCAAATGCTTCACAGTGTAACAGATACACATTTATAAAAAGATTAATAACAATCTGAAAAATGAAACGAAGGAGCAAAAAAAGTAGTAAAATGTTCAGACGTACACAATAAATTAGGGCTTAAACTAAGGATTATTTTGATCATCGTTTTATTTATTAGTCGGATAAGAATTTTAAAAAAAATTATTTGATTAAAATAACTAAATAAACCCCAATTAAGGCCACTTATTGTATTGTTTGAAAAGAGAGTTTTACTTATAAAGTCTAGAATTTTGACAATTAATACCTGTAACAAAAAAGCTTGTACCGTATTAAACAATAAAACTTCTTTAAATATCCCAAATATAAGGAACAATCGAGCATTGTATAACGCAAATAAACAATCCCACTTAGGCCTACTTTATAAAGAATGCTTAGTTTTTGGTTCATTAATATTTAATAAAAACACATCAATAAAATAGCCTTGTTAAACATACCTTTACTGAAATTGTATAATTCAATTTTATTGAAAAACAAAATAAAACGGATGACAGACATTATAACAAATAAATAAAAGATCTTTCGATTTGCTTTAAAACATTTTTAGTTTGTGGTTCACATTTTATGAAAACAAATAACAGTATGTAACCCCGACATCTTATTAGAGATGTAGGGGACTCAACACCAAGCACAAACCACAGTCTGTTTCTCTGCACAAATGTATTTATATGTGAATAATAAGAATAGCTCAAGGATAAATGGAATTGGCAAAGAAACAGAATAAAACAAAAACGACCAGACACTTTAGTACACCTACAGACCACAGGGCCCACCGGTTATATCACATAGAGAATACTCCACCAATAAGTGCACACTCACACTACATCACACGAGAAAGCAAAAGTTCACTTCAAATTCCAGACAATAATAATCACCCAAAATAAATCTCTACACCTATATACCTTCACCTTGGCGGAGTAATTCACATGGCATATACAAGTGAGAACCCCACAGTTCAATGATCCACAATGGATAACAAACAAACAAACAAACAATAAGCAAAAATATACAACAATAACTCAAATCACGTTGCCATAATGGACCCGGTTTAACATTTGGATCATACCAACATTCCCATTAAGCCACCATCATTTCTGGTGAAGAAAACAAAAAGTAAACGGCAATCATGCATTCTCTGCAAAAGAAGAAAAGCAATGTCTAATCGGCGTATAAAAAGTTACTATAATTAAAAACATTTACAATTAAGTATAAAACGAATTAAAATATGAAACGTTTAAACTCAATCCAAGAATTTAGTACGGATTATTACCTGTATTTACATGCTTAAATCTCTGAGACACCCAAAACATGTTGATCCAAACAGACACTAAAACACAAGGCAGATATAAATATTAAAACAAAGCAAACTCGCAATAGCAAAAAGGATTTGACAAAAATTACCATGGATGTTCTAAAATAGGTCTGCTTAATTCTTTGAAGCACCAAAGAACATTTTCTGACGGGGCACTCACAAGTTCAGTTGTGTTAATCGATGGTCTTATCATCAGCTCTTACACAGCCTTAAGTTCCCACATCACATGGTGCTTCAAAGAGGAAATCCCTAAAATTGGACTTCGTTTTATAACAATCTGACCTGTGGAATTTGTAGTCCATCTCATTTCCAGTCCCTATATCTTCTATCCCATTACAAGTAAATCAAAGACAAACTCACTTACAGTAAAATAAGAAATGTTTTTTATAAAGAAACGTTCTTTTGGGCTCATGTCTCATTCATCCTGTCAATCATTGTGCAGTTTCATTGTCCACATGCAATCTCTCTGGTGCTCTGTGGTGCGCGCTGTTTGCAGAAGACGCATCTGCTCGCGTTATATGAAGAACACGAGGCCTGACGAATCAAAGAGTGATTAGTTGACATATTAACTTGATTTAATAATATGTATATTTATTGAACTTGTTTAAAATGGTTAGACAAAAGTGAAACCAAAACGTTTTAGATAATGACTTTTTCGCTGTATTTTATTATTTATAACGTTTTATTAGAAAACTTCCAATAATATTTTAGCACAATGGTGCCCCACCTTGTGCCCTGTACTGCATACCCTGTCAAGATTCTTAGGTGGAGACATGGCATGGGAACCCAATTGCAGGCAGACACAGACGGTAGAGGAAACAAGGGTATTTATTTAACATATAAACACTAACAAACAGGCAAAACAAAACCCACGAGGGGGAAAACAGGACAGGAATAATATATAAACTTTAACAACAAACAAGGAACCTGACAGACTAAACTACGAAAACAAACACTAGAATATCAACACACTTACACTTACTAAACTAGACTTACTTGATACAACAGCATACAATTTGATACATGGAACGAGGTGTGACAACAGGTACAGATACAATGCACGAGCACAGGACAATGAAACATGAGGACTCTTCATAGGGTACAAACACAGGATAATTAACAAGAAACAGGTGCTAGGGATTAAGCACTCAGGGATAGCTGACGAGGAGTGAGAGGGGCGGGGCCAAAGACGAGACACGAGAAAGAATCATTCTTTCTCACACAAAACCATCAGGCAATGCCATGGCTCCACTTGAGACAGGAAAAAAACATGACATGATAGTGGAACCATGACATACCCCATGTTTAACCCACTGGCTCTAAGTCGCTATTATTTGTCATATATATATGATGTTTAGTAGGTTTAAGATGTTTATCAGTAAATTCATTAATTCAGAGATGCACATGTTGTTAAAAACGAAACGTAAAGCGACGATCTTTTGCTATGATTATTAGGGTAATTTGGATTCCGTGATTACAAGACATTACCTAAGACAAGGAGTAGAATAAACACATTAAAAATGTTTAATGTGTTGATTTACTGTTTAATTTGAATGCTTTATTTATGCAGTAAATACTGTTATACTGTTATACTTAACTATGCACTTTGAATATGTACAATTCTAATTGTTGTATTTTCTATGTCTGTTTACAGTTTTACAATGTTGGCGTTAAAGTTAAACGAGAAAATATTCATGGAAGCTATTGGAAGATTAAAAGCCATGAACCAACATTTTGCCTGACTGTCTGTCTAGCTGGATTGAGAAGTGTAATGTCTAGTGAGGACAGAACACTTAATCTTGAACTCACATAAGATTTAATTTGACAATGTGATGAGGCTCATGTGCTGGTGTTTTGGTTGAGGTGCAATAGGAAAAACCGGAAAGCACTTTCTCGATCTGGCGAGGCGAGTTGACTGGTGGGTTCATAAAATCAAAAAAACTGATTGCTGGATTAATTGCCTAGCAAGTAAACTACATAAAAATAACTTCTTTATTTTTTTTATTTTTTTCTGATTCATGTCTATGAGTGATCTGAAAAACTTGAGTGTCTACTGTGGCGTGTGTCTGAAAGGGCTTATCTGTTTAAATACACAACATTTAAATTTAACCATAATTTGCTTGTACAAATTTGACCACCAAAAACAGTGAGTATTACACACAAAAATATTTACATTAGAAATGAAGAGATTGAAAATAATCGTTATGAGACTCCGCTTTCATATCATGTCTATTCTTGGTCTTGGGGCGGAGTCATGGCATGGCCAAAGGTTGTGTGTGGAGGGAGAGATAGTGATCCTATCGGCTTGCTATACTCTCTCTCTGGTCTGCGTCTTTGTTCCCGCCATCTCGTTTCCTCGCTACCTTTCCTTGAGTGTTCGTGCAATCAACGTCGATTCATTCGACCATCGTTGGCACGAGACCACGGCGGTATACGATCATGCCCCGGCTGGAAGAGAAGCTTGCAAGCTATCTTTTCCCGGGGACAATGTCGTCACTTAAAAAGCCCTGGCCTTGCCTTGTCACCCCCGGCTGGTTTTAGCTCAGTCTCGGGAAGTAGCGCTTCGACATTGGGATGTCGCCCTATCTCATCTCAAAGCGCTCAGGTTAAGACTCAACACCACAAAGAGCGTTCTCTCCCCTACATAAAATACAATTTATTTAGGGATAATATGGGACTTGACCGCAATGCAGGCACAACTGTCTCCTGCACGTGTCTAATTCATCCTGAACACCCTGAGACGCATCAGGCTAGGCCAGAAAGTCACTTCTCATCACTTTCCAAGAGTTCTATGTTTCATGGCGGCGACTTCCACAGTGTTATCCTCTGGACTGCCTGCACAAGAGACTGTTTCAGTTGTGGCTCAAAGCATGGGGGATTCATCTAAGGGCCAACCCCCAGAGGCAGACAAGAGTGACACGCTAGGGGCTTCGCAACCTTCCTATGTGGTACAGACCTCGGTTTCTGACTTTGAGTCCCACTCTCGTTCCGTTTTGTCGTCGCAGGACGCTAACGACAGACGCATCCCTCTTGGGTTGGGGTGCGTTCTTAGATGACTGTCCAGCCCATACTCCCTCCGGCAGTTACGAGGCTACCGTGTCCTAGTGTGGGGGGACAAACCTTAAGTAGCCTCGTACATAAATCACCAGGGCGGGCTGCGGTCGCGCCACCTGAACAAACTGGCCCAGCAGATCCTGCCCTGTGCAGAGGGCAAGTTCCTGTCCCTCAGAGTGATTCACATCCCGGGCATATGAAGGTAAATGTCCAAATAAATGTAAAACTAAAGTAAAATCTCAAAAGTCAAATGGACGGTTGACAGTCTGCATGCTTCATTCCTTCTGTTTTGCTTGCGCAAAAATTGAACACATCATATCCCCTCATTTCATGTTTACTATGATAATAAAATAAGAACCCTGCTCTTAATTATTATCCACAGTAGCTTATATACGTGTAGATCGTGATTACAAAAATGTAGTGTATGTCGATGCTAAGATTGTTGTATTACATACTGCAGGTCATATATACCACCCAGATAGCAACCAAACAAGAAAATTGTAGCAGCCCAATTCTGGCCCACGCCTTACTCCCCATACCTTCTCATCTGGCCCATATACTGTGTGGAATGATGGCCCTTGGGCTGTCTGCTCCTGTTTGCCAGATTTGGGCCGCAGGCATACCAAAGCTATGCCACGTTTAAAAAAACTAAACAAATAAAGCAGAGCTGGCTCAAACATAAACAACAGTTCATTTCAATTCTGGCCCAGATTTATCCAAAAACCAACACCCTTATTTACCATAAGAAAAACAACAACTTCCACCCAAAATACAACCCAGCTAACAAAAGCTTTTTATAAGAACGTTCCTTAGATGTTTTTAATGTGTTTGAATATATGTTTAAAAAATATATTTTAATGTTTTAAGAATGTTACCATCATGGTTATCAGTGTTTCCTTGAGTTGGGATCTTGACCCTTAACTATCTCTTTGTGTGATCTGCTGAATCTGTACACTTAAATAGTTCACTTTTCATGGCAGAAAAAATGTGAAAACCAATTGGTGTTGGTTGGGAACCATTAAATCCACTGAGATGATGTAATTTGATTCTCTGCTCTCGTTTGGATTGATTGCTATGCTGTTGATCCTGAAAGAACATTATAAGATCAGTGAATTTGATTGTACTTAGATATCTTGAAAGATTTGTGAAAAATGTATATATGTTTATAATCATACAGACATGAATAATCAGTGTATGAATCTCAGCAATGGTGAGAAACAACCAACTAATTCACTTTTATGGATCAAAAGCAATGCATGCTGGGAATTATTAATGAGTTTTTGTACTATGATAATAAAGTTTTCGTTTGCTGATTGTCACCATTGTTGAGATTCATACACTGATTATTAATGTGTGTGTGTCTAAATTCTGCTTTTGTAGACTGTATTTGTAGACTGCAAAATGCAATCAAACTCCCAGATGTAATAATGTTCTTTCAGGATCAGCAGCACAGAAATTGATTCAAATGTAAACATGGTACGAATCTCAATGGCCACCAACCAACACCATTGATTAGATAATCATTTCCATATCTGTTACAAATGAACTTTAAAAGTACATATATGTACAATAGTAGATGTCAAGGGTCAAGAGCCCAACTCAAAGGAAACACTGATCACCATGATGATGGCATTTGTCGACTGGAAGTTTTTGTTGAACTTTTCTCCAGTGATTTTGTTTTTTTAACAGCAGATGTCCATCACTAATGACTCAATAATCACTATAATAATGATGAAACTCAATACAAATTCTTGCAAACAGGAGAACAATAAGGTGTTGGTTTTGGGATAATTCTGGGCCAGAATTGAAATGAACTATTGTTAATATTTGGGTCACCTCTGCATTATTTGTTTTGAGTTTGACATGTGGCATAGCTTCATGCTTGCGCACCAAATCTGGCAAACAGGCGGACCGCCCTAGGCCCATCGTTCCAGGTTCCACCGGTGGGCTGAAGTGCTCTCAAACTGTCGAACGAAGCCCGTGCAGAGTCCCAGCAGCATCAGCACCAGCGTGTGTCCTGCCAGGGGATGCTGCTCTGGACTGTTCTGATGCCCTGAGTGTTTCCTCACAGACATGTCAGCTGCATTAATAAGACGCTTTTCTCACACGTGTATGACATGATTCATTTCATTTCAACACTGACGCGTCCTCTCTGCTCAGTTTGGTTATTTAGGAGGAACATTTTGTGTACTTTAATCGGGAGGATATGTTTTTGTTTTCTGAAAACTGATTCTGATTGGTTTGTTTTTTTAATGAGGGGTAACCAAACACTTTCAGCTTCCTTTTGAAATCATGCAACAAAATCTCATAAATAGGCTTCAACAAGTGAAAGAAAGAAAAAAAATACGCATCTGTCTTTTGCAGTTAATTATAAATGGATTAAAGAGAATATACACAATATCTTTGTGGTGTTAATGTGGAGCATGACAGCCCCAGTTCTTTTCATTTTTGTTATAAAACAGGTGTCCAGTGTCCTTTAAAATCCTAACAGGGTATTCTTTTAAACTGAGTGCAAACACTGTGTTCTCAAGACACACTCACAACACTTCCAGCATGCAACGCTTCGGTTTCTGCCAGAGTAAAGAGATTCTGCTGTTTTCTTCAAACATTCACATTCAAATCACTGACATTGTTTTTTTCAAATGAGTTCAACTTGAATAAATCAAGAGAAACTAATTCCAATAATGGTTTGGACACACTAAACAGTTGTGTACACACATAAGGCATGGACTCAGGTCCATATGAACTCAGGTCCACACTTTTAAAATCAAAAGGAAAATGTGAAATTGCTCCAATTTTTATTTAGTGCCTTCAGTTATAGTGAAATCATCCCCTAACCCATACTGACATGTAATACCAGTATTTTTTACTCTCTCTCTCTCTCTCTCTCTCTCGCTCTCTCTATCTCTCTCTGTCTCTCTCTCTCTCTCTGTGTGTGTGTCTGTCCTGAGGCATCAGCTGACTTTGCCTGTAGATGATTCAGTAGAGGGACATACAGAGAGAGCTAGAGGAAGGTCAGTAGTGGGGATAAAAATCATTTCTTTCTGATTTTGCCTTTCAAACGAAGACAAAAGAATGGAATTCAATGTGGGAGAAAATGCTTAAAGTGAGATTATTCCGTGAAATAAGAGCTAATTTTTTTGACAGCAGCTTGTGTTTATTACAAATACATTTGGACAGAAATGTGTTTTTTTCTCAATTGTTTACGGAACGTCCATATTAAGTAATATCCCGACTATTGACAACATTGGGAATTCGTCACTACGCTTATGCGTTAGTCCATTACTGTGTAAGAAATATTTAATTACATTTAAAAAGGTTACCAATCATTAAGAAATAGAGATCCTTAGATCTATTAAAAATGAGGTCATTTCAAAATAACATCATAATTATGTCAATGTCAATTTCTAATTAATATTACATGAAAGTAAAGGTCTAACACACATAAATACTGTTAAAAAACGACTAATTTGTTACACTATTTTTCACAAAGATTTTCCAAATTTTTTCTTTTTCACACAAACATTTTACCAAAGAAGAGATATTATTTTTCCAAACCCCTCATAATAATGACCAGATGTCATATAGGCATTTAATGGCGTGTGTTTATTTATATATACAGACACATCATCGAGTTGCATATGTAAACACATAAACGTAGTACAAATGTTTTCCTGTATCTCAGTGGTAAGAGCATTGCGTCAACAATGCAAGGTTGTGGGTTCGATCCCAGGGGATTGTAAATGTATAGGATAAAGCAATGTAAGTCACTTTGGACAAAAGCGTCTGCCAAATGTCTAAATGTAAATGTAATGTAATGTAAATGTAAAGGTATACTGTGATACAGCTCCTGTAATAGAAGTGACACAAGAGACATTGCAGAATATGCATGAAATCTACAATATACAATGAATATGAAAGAACCATTATAAAATAAACATTAAATATTACATAGACAAAAGTCACCAATGAAGCTTTTACTCAGTAGAGAGTACCTTTGTGATCTAATGTTCATTATATGTTATTTTTTTCCACAAACATGTATAATGTGACATGGTAATCCTAAAATTGTGTGTCCAAACCTTAGTGTTGAGAAAAAGACAAATGTGAAAATTCCTCTGTGATACGATGAGCTTCACTGTAAAAAAAAAACCTGTCAAAATTTCCGTTGATGCTAAAATGTAATTTTATTTAGTGCAAAATGGAAAATATGGGTAAATCTACTGTAAAAAAGAATATGAAAAAAATTCCTTCATATTAATACAGTATATCGTGCCCTATTATTAAGGATGTTATTAAGAGTGTTCGTAGAGACGTTAAAGGTGACTGTAGAAGAGTAAACATCCACAGACCATAAAAATCACAGTCCCAAAATAATGTCACAATCACACACACATTACAACATCTACTAATGGATGCATGTTCTATAAAATATTATCTACCACTTAACAACTACAGCGAACATTTTCAAGTTCAAATGAAACAAGTAAATTAATCTTAAAATTGACTTAATGATGCTTAACATTTGAGTTACAGCAATTTGAAATAATATGTTGTCATAACTTATTGATCAAATTTTTTTTATAGTGTAGAATTTGAAGAGGTTTTGAACAAAACAGCATCAGCATCTGATACTGATAAATATCATGATTCAGTAACTTAAATGTCAGCTGACACAGTATCTTCTGGTTACTTAAAACACAAGAAGTTGAGCTTCTCCTCACAGTCTCTGAGTGTCCAGGTCTGTGTGTTCTTGTCCAGAGCTGCACAGCGTTGGTTTTGGGCAGGACATTGAAGCTGTCCATCTGAAGACCAGACCTTGAAGATAAGATCATCTCCACTGATCCAGAACCATCTACCTGCTAGAAAGCGCAGACCAATCCACACGTATTGTGTTTGAGCTCCTGTTATCTTACTGAGAGCATCAGTCATGCTTCTGTTTGAGCTCAGAGATGCCAGATCATCATGATGATGTCTACAGTAATCTAGAGCTCCCTCCCAGCTCTCAGACTGATCAACCAACACAATCTGAGACACAATCATACAGAAGAAGGTGCGAGAAGAAGCTTGACCCCAATCAGTATGCAGTTTCTTAATGTCTTTGTGTAACATAGCACAGTAAGAACTGCCTGGTTGTTTATCGTCCCAGCTGATATGTGTTGTAACTTCACCAGTCGTCCATGTCCAGGTTCCAGATCTCTTGTTGAGTCCAACCCAGGCGTCAGATGTTTGATTGACTGCTTCTTTTAAAAATTGCTGTTCTTCAATCTCATTGATGAATGTGGACAGATGATGATAGTTTGTTCTGCAGTATTTTAGTGCTTCATCCCATGTCTTCATCTCATTTATATAGTAATGTTGTTTAATAGCACATGAGGCGAGTCCATAGAGCTGGATGATGAGGAGCACAGTGAGTGTAGTCTTCATCTTTACTCAGTCAAGAGGTTTTGTGAGTCTGAAGATGAAGATAGAACTGTGACTCTCTCTTACTTCAACTGACACACAACCAATAACAAAAGAGTGTGATGAGTGACAGTGACACAGTCCAATCACAACACAACACACACATGTCAGGTGCGTGTGACCAATCAATTAAATCGAATAATGATTAAAAACAGAGTGGGCTGATGAAAAAAGTGTTTGCATGCCCTCTCCAGTTTGTTTAGTACATTGGACCCTGATTTGCTTCCCATCAGCACTCCAATAAAAAAAAAATTGTCTCTTACAAAATTGTGAAACGTCTGTTTAACAGAACACATGACATCAGCAACAGCACAGCGTGTGTGTGTGTTTGTGTAGTGACATTCTCACACAGTCTTGACTGATGGCAACAATTTAAACAGATGAAAAGTTTATTCTGTGAACTTTGATATGAAATAAGTCATAAATTATTAACTCTACTCACAAAAAAATCTTTGTTTAGTTACTGTTTTACATTATGAGAGAGACTTTTTTTAGATTCTTTTTTTTACAATGCACGATGAATCACTGCATCACATCCGCTGCCCAGCCTGAAGACATTGATCTTGACCAGGAGCTGTGATAATCACAGACGAGATCAATATTCATACTTGCTGCTCATGGAAACTTTGCCAGATTACAATAAAAGATGTTTGTCAGCATTGTGATGCTGTCATCTGTCACTGTCCAGTAAAATAGAGAAGCACTTTATATACTTAAAAATAAATGGACACTTGGATGGTATAAAAAATCTGTTGTGTTTTAGCAAATCTATAAGGTCCAGCAATAATAAATAAACTGTAAAATAACAGCTCGCCCGTATTTAAAAAAGTAAAATTCCAGGTTTTTTTTTATGATGTCATATGTGTGTGATATCTTTCTTACTTGAATTAAAGATGAAGTGTCGTCTTTATTAAACAGCATGAGATGGAGTCAAACAGAGAGAAACAAAACATGATACCTCAATCTCACAAAGCATTGGTCTTCAAATTACTTTTTATTTAAATTTTTACTCACCAGGAAAACATCTGTCTGATTGTCTGTGAGGTAAAATAAATAAAAGCGTTTTTCCATGGAAACCTTTTGCATATATTCCTCACTTTGTTTTAAGGGAACAGGTCTGGATTTGGTTTTCAATCGAACTGTGTCAATGCAAAGTTGTTTTATTCAAATGAAATTCAATTGGGGTCTGTTGCACGAAATTAGTTTGTCTGACTTTACTTCCTAACCCCAATTTTTCTTGTAAATGTGTTGTCTTGTTCTGTAATTTTATCATTTTTGATATTTAAAAAATTAACAGAAAAATTAAATCTTGTTAATTGAAAACCAGGGATGGACCCGTGACCAAGGAACACTTACATATAGGGCCGGAATGGACGCTTGGACCAGACATGCGGATGTATTATAAACGCGAATGCACGCAACACAAAGGCATTAGCCAGTCGGACACGTATGAATGTAACGCAATGACACTTTACAAGAAACACCCCCTCCCCCGTCGACAGAAATGGTGGAGGATTGATGCCATCAAACACCCATCACCCGCTTGCATCGGATAACATCTTTGATTACACCCGCACCTGAGACCCATGATTACACTCACACCTGAACCTCATCCTCTGGACACTATGGCTGTGTCTGAAATTACATTATTCCATAATATATAGTAGGCGAAAATGAGTATAAGTCATGAATATTATGTCCCAAACCTCTATGCAAAAAAAACAGTAGGCGAGAAATACACGGATAGTTTACTACTTTCGCCGAGATTGGTGGGTGTGGATTGGATGGACACTTCTCTATCCCATGATGCTACTCAATGTATTCAGTAGGTGGCTTCAGAGGCAGAAGGTGTACAACAATAAAACAATGCACAACTGACATAAAGGAAATTTCTTTTAATACTTGAGTACTTTTAAAAGCACGTACTTCTGTACTTTTACTCAGGTAAGAATCTGTCTTTACAACTCTTACTTGTATTGGAGTCATATTTGACCAGTAGTATCTGTACTTTCACTCAAGTAAGGAAGTTGTTTTTTAACTTTGTCCACCTCTGCTATATTCTGCTATATTCATACAAATATATTCATACAACAATCTGAATATATTTTATAAATTAATTTCTTGTGACTGCATTAAGTTTTTATCAACGCTCACATGTAGGTTGTTGTTAATATGTCATGGGTCAAAGAGCACACGGGTCACATGACCATAAAACATGGTAATCACACTACTCCCACTTTATAGATAGTATGGCCGATGGGTAGTCATTCAAATTTAGTACGTAGTGTTACAGTATGCGATTTCGGATGCAGCCTATATTTATGTGTTTTGTCGTGTTCAATGTCAAGTCTAGTTCTACTCCGTCAATCACTAGTTCAGACTAAACTTACCCGTGGATTTTATCTATTTTTACTTTCGCCCATGGATGTTTTTGTACCTGTGAATGTTTTTGTACATTTTACCTGTCATTTGTTCCCCTGTACACCTTCATTAAACATTCTGTTCACTCCAGTTTCGTCTGTGGAGTGTTATTACAATTAATTAATATAGTTAATACTACGAAAAAGGAAACTTCTGCCTCCCACAAACAGTAGCTTACATTCTGGAAACGGGAAAACACAGCTATCTACGTTCAAACAGACGATAAGAAAATGCCTCTCATGGTGGAATTGACTTGCTGCACAACTTTTACAAATAACAAAGGATTGCGGTTCTTGAAACAAAGTTACTTACTGTACTTTTAAAACAGGCGGAACACTCAGCAGACATTGTCACGGACCCCCTCACCATACAGAAGGTGAGTAGTGTAAATTTAGAAAATCTCAGCTGTTTATACCAAATGTAAAGGAACAGGCGAATCTGAAAAACACATGAATCAATAGCATAAATTCATGTGGGAGACCGAAAGGCACTCGAGACATCAGATTGTCACATATACCTCATATTTCTGCCTAAGCATCCTCTACACCAGATTCAGCTTTAACAAGTCTTGCAAACACTGGTATTCTAACCACTCCCTATACACCTTGATTTGAAGCACTAATGAATGTGGAGGAGGATTCCCCAAATGTGATTGAACCTGGATTGTATTATCCAGCAGCTATCATAGTTACTAACAAGCACTCAAGGTCGAGCAGGCAGCGGCATTCAGCTCAGAGCGCAGCCGAGCCCAGCCCAGGACTCTGATAGTGGGTGACTCTTTTATCAGAAACATCCGGAGCAGGAATGCAGCAACATGCTCCTTTCCTAAAGCAACCGTCTCTGATGTGAACAGGGAACTTCTGAATATTCTAATGAAGCACAAGACTGCAAATCCAATCATCATCAATGTAGGGAAGAATGACATTTGGAAAGAGCAGTCTTAAAAAAAGGATTTTAGTGAATTCATTGAAACATTTCAACGTCTTAAAGTTCAGTTGTTCATCAGTGGACCACTCTCAGCAAGGGGAACTAACATGTTTTCATGATTTCTTGGGCTAAATACATGGCTACATAGAAGCTGCAGTATATTGTAAAAGGAGTCAATTTCATTCACAACTTCAATCTTTTCTGGGGCCATAGAAAACTGTTTAAACTGGATGGCCTCCACCCAAACAAACTTGGTAAAAGACTTCTAAAGGGCAATATCTACTTATCTACTTCTCCCTCCGTTATCCTTCAGTAGAGTTTGCCAATCCACTCAACCTAAGTGGCACACAGCAACCTGGACAAAGTATGAGTGACCACAGGACTTCACATCAGTTTTTGATTCTTCATGTGTTTGACACATCCCACAAGGACTTTGATAACACAGCGCAGCCACAACAAGCACTGCTCACGGACACCATCCTGGCTGAGCCTTGCCCACAGAAATCATTACAGACTTGCTGTGATGCAATACAACAGCTCCAAGCAAGCAATTACGACCTTCTGGAAAACAGCCAGGGAAGCCTGGAAAACATCCTTCAGCCACCAAAAAATTCAAGAGCCACAGCCGCTCTCACCAGGTACATTACCTTTCTCCAGCATCTCACTTCTAAGCTTCTCACAGAAAATGGAGGAACTGGTGTATGCTGGGACCAAACTCTCCAACTCTTTCGCTGAAAGTTCGCAGACATCAACTAAAAAACGGCAGGCCCCCCATCCACCAACTCGCCATCCCCTCCAGTGAGAGCTCCCCATCCACTAACACAACGCCAGGGCCCCAACCCTCCTCCATCTGCTGGTGATCCAAAAACAACTGATAACAGCCCTCAGTGACAGCAGCAACATTGACAAATGTTTACTGAACAAGCAAGAACCAAGTGTGCCTTTATTTTTATCTATTTCTGTTTTGTCATGTGACAGAAAGTTCCATAGATTAATCCCTTTCTGTAAATATGTAGCGTGTAACTGTACAGCCGTTGTCGCCTGAAAACAAGCGCTGTTGAAAGCAGTATGTGGGGGGGGATTTTTAACACATCCCACTTTTTCAAAACAGTGCGGCAATCAAGATCACGTAACAGCTCATCTCTTACCTGATAGCAACCTATTCTGGCTTAATTCTGGCATTGTTTTATTTGCACAGTCTTTGTGTGAAACAGAATTAGGAGCTGTGTCCACAGAGGCGCATGTATGCGGCTGAAAACAGTAGGAGCTCGGTTGAAAATGCCGGCTGCAGGTGCAGTGTTCTGCAAAAGTTGAGCATTTTTAAACTCTGGGCGTCCGGTCGAACGTCTGCGCTGATCGTGTGAAAAACGCACAGAACCAGCGCTGAGCGGTAAAAAAAGTCATTTGGTGGCTGTTTTTAAAGCGCTGCGTTACCGTTGAAAACAATTGAAAAGACACGTTGGCCACAGGCCTAAACCCCTTGGTGGACACACAGCTTTAGACACACAGCTTTTGTTGTCTGGTCAGCCAGAAGCTTCATCCCAGTTTGAGTTAGGCTTGCCATAAAAAGGACGTAGTTTGGTTAAGATTTTGGTCGGTTTTGGTTAGCCACAAAGTGAAAAGAAAAAAAAATGCTAATAATAATATCTTATAACATGATCCTATTATAGCAATCATGTGAACCCTTAGCAGACTCATCAAAACCAATTTATATCAAATGAGGAATACAGCAGCTAATTTTAAGAATGGAAATATTTATATGATGTTATATTATATAAACATTTAAATAATTAAAAACGATTTTTTTATATAATTTGTATCAGTGTTTTTTGTGAATGAATGGTATAGTTTGAGAATTGAGAGCCAACTGCTTTGCCTGCTTTTTAATCACTGATTCAGTATTCGCAGTGCTTCATGAAATCGAGCTAGCCAGATGTTTATGCAGATATGATGATATGGTGTGCCATGCATCATGATTAGATTAGATTAGATTCAACTTTATTGTCATTACACATATACAAGTACAGTGTAACGAAATGTAGTTTAGGTCTAACCAGAAGTGCAATTAGCAAGTGCAGATATACAGTGTGAATAAATACAGAATACAATATTAGGAAAATACTATACAAATGTTGTATGAAAATATGACAGTCGGTATGTACTATGAACAATATATACAGAAGGCTATATACTGTGAACATTAATGTACAGGTGGTTATGAACAGATAACAATATAGACAATACAATAGTGCAAGTGACTTGAGTGTGCAATAGTTACAGACATTAGCTATTAAAGTTACAGTGCAGTAGATGAGTTAATGCGGTTATTAAAGGTACAGTGCAGTACATGAGTTAATGCAGTTGTTGAAGTTATAGTGCAATACATGAGTAGATGCAGATAATACAGTTACAGTGTATTAGATGAGTTAGTGCAGTTATTGAAGTTACAGTGCAGTATATGCGTTAATGCGGTTATTAAGGTTACAGTGCAGTAGATGAGTTAATGCAGTTATTGAAGTTACAGTGCAATAGATGAGTAGATGCAGTTAGTTATGCAATAAATGCAATAGATGAGTTACAGTGCAGTAGATGAGTTAATGCAGTTATGGAAGTAGTTTATTAGTGCAAATGAGCATTCAGTGTAATATTCCTGGTGTGCAAGTGAGCAGTATAGAGTGGAAATGATGCTATGTGTGTGGAAACAGTCCGGTAGAGCAGATAACATGAAGTACTGGTGTGTACAGTTCCGTCATGGATGCAGCCCTGTTATGCAATGTAAACAATGTAGTAGCAGCATTAAAGTTAAAGTTATGAGGGTTAGTGGAATCAGTGGGGAGCAGAGTTCAATAATGAAACAGCTCTGGGAAAAAAGCTGTTTCCTAGTCTGCTGGTTCTTGTCCGGAGGCACCTGAAGCGCCTACCGGAAGGCAGGAGAGTAAACAGTCTATGAGCGGGGTGAGAGGAGTCCTTGAGAATGCTGCGAGCTCGACGCAGACAGCGTTTCCCCTGGATGTCCTCAATGGAAGGGAGTGTAGTCCCTGTGATGCGCTGGGCTGTTTTCACCACCCGCTGCAGTGCCTTGCGCTCAGCAACAGAACAGTTCCCGTACCAGACTGTGACACAGTTGGTCAGGATGCTCTCTATCGTGCAGCGATAGAAGTTCACCAGGATAGTTGAAGACAGTTGGTTCTTCTTCAGTGTCCTCAGAAAGAAGAGACGCTGGTGAGCCTTCTTGACCAGGCATGAGGTGTTGGTGGTCCAGGACAGGTCCTCCGAAATATGGGTCCCCAGGAACTTAAAACTGGAAACACGTTCAACAGCCATCCCGTTAATGTGGATGGGGTCGTGTGTGCCTCCTTTCGCCTTCCTGAAGTCCACGATGATCTCCTTTGTCTTGGAGGTGTTAAGGAGCAGGTTGTTGTCTGAGCACCATGTGGCCAGGTGCCGTACCTCCTCCCTGTAAGCAGTCTCATCGTTGTTGCTGATGAGACCAATCACTGTTGTGATCATGGAAGTTTTAGTCCATTTGAGAATACAGCGTTATATGTGGCCTATGAAAAGGAGTTAATTTCCCAGAATGCTTCCTCTCACTAGAAGAACCAGAAGTCCGTAATTCAAATTCTACCGCCTAAGCATCCTTTGTGTTGATCTTCAATACAGCTCGGTGAGTTTAAACTATAATATAGTTTTTGCTACCTACTCGATTGTCTTTTTTGTTCAAACGCAACCTTTTTTCCAAAGTTGAGTTTTGTTTCACATCATACATTATATAAATATTATATGAGAATAAGTCGGCATCAGTGAAATGAGACCAGAGGATGAAGTCCAGAGAAGTCCCTTCTACATTTCTTGGGGGTTGGCTGGCCGCTGCATTTATCCTCAGGCAGGAAGTCCAAGAATCTGCGATCAGAGCTCTGAACGAGCGAAAGAACTTTACAATATAATAACTTTTTATCTTTGGTTGGTCAGTTGTTAATTAAAATTCATTGTTACGTTATCTTGCCTTCCGAGACTTTCTGGTAGAAATGAAGTTCTCAAGGTGAAAGCATGCCTTGACTCTAGGGGTCAAACAACTCAAAATCAAATAAAGAATCTTGGTGTCAGACCTTAGTTTCAGTAGTCATATTAAAGCGGTAACAAAATCAGCATATCGTCTCAAAAACACTGCAAGAATGAGATGTTTTGTTTCCAGTCAAGACTTGGAGAAACTTGTTTATGCCTTAATTACCCGCAGGGTGGATAGTGCAATGGTCTTCTCACCGGCCTTACCGAAAAGACCATCAGACAGCTGCATCTCATACAAAATGCTGCCGCCAGGATTCTGAGTAGAACCAGAAAATCTGAGCATCTATTACATATTACACCAGTCCTCAGGTCCTTACACTGGCGTCCAGTTACGTTTAGGATTGATTTAAAGTACTTTTACTCGTTTATAAATCACTAAATTGCCTAAGACTGAAATTAATTGCAGATATTCTTACTGAGTATAAACCTAACAGACCGCTTACATTTACATTTAGTAATTTAGTCATTTAGCAGACGCTTTTATCCAAAGCGACTTACATAGAGTTAGGGAGCAACAAGCGATATGTCCTACAGGAGCCATAATACATTAGGTGCCAATACATAGTTACTAGTTTCAACAAAAGCTAGACCTCTACCTGTTGAGTTTTTTTTTTTTTTTGTCAGATATTCACAGAAGAGTTGGGTTTTGAGTAGTTTTTTGAATGTTGTGAGAGATGTGGTTGACCGGACAGAGTTAGGAAGAATGTTCCACCAGGAAGGAGTTGTGAAGCGGAATGAGCGGGAAAGCGATTTACTGTCCTTATGAGAAGGCAATACAAGACGCCGCTGGTTTGCTGAACGCAGGGATCTTGATGGGGTGTAGGGTTGTAGGAGGGTGTGAAAGTAACCCGGTGATAGTAGATAGATCCAGTGATAGTCCTGTAAGCAAGCATTAGTGACTTGAATCTGATGCGGGCTTCGACGGGCAGCCAGTGGAGAGAGATGAAAAGGGGTGTCACATGAGCCCTTATGGGCTGTTTGAAGACGAGGCGTGCTGCTGCGTTCTGGACCAGCTGGAGCGGTTTGATAGCCTTTGCAGGACGACCAGCAAGGAGAGCATTGCAGCAGTCCAACCTTGAGATTACCAGGGCCTGGACAAGGAGTTGTGCCGCATGCTCCGTGAGATAAGGTCTAACCTTTCTAATGTTGAATAAGGCGTATCGGCATGACCGTGTTGTCTTTGCAATGTGATCATTGAAGGACAGCTGTTCATCAAATATGACTCCGAGGTTCCTGGCTGTTTTGGAAGGAGTGATTGTGGTATTGCCAAGATGGATGTTGAGATCGTGTTGCACCGTAGGGTGCGCCGGAAACACAAGAAGTTCAGTCTTGGCAGGGTTCAGCTGGAGTTGATTCCCTTTCATCCAAGCTGAGATGTCCTCGAGGCAAGCTGTAATGCGAGCTCCTACAGTGGCATCGTCTGGTCGAAACGAGATGTAGATCTGGGTGTCGTCAGCATAACAGTGATACGAGAAGCCATGAGCCTGTATGATGGGTCCCAGGGATGTCATGTAGATGGAAAAAAGCAGCGGTCCAAGTACCGATCCCTGAGGGACCCCAGTGATCAAGTGGTGAGCAGTGGACAGCGAGCCCTTCCATGACACTTTGAAGGATCTGTTGGAGAGGTAGGATTTGAACCAGCGGAGAGGAGAGCCCGGGATTCCTAACGATGACAGGGTTGCTAGCAGTATCTGGTGATTGACAGTGTCAAACGCTGCAGATAAGTCTAGCAGAATCAGGACCGAGGATTTAGATTCCGCCTTGGCTAGCCGCAGTGCTTCTGTGACCGATAGCAGTGCAGTCTCAGTGGAGTGGTTTGTTTTGAAGCCAGACTGTTTGTCATCCAGTAGTTTGTTCTGGGATAGGTAGGAAGACACCTGGTTGAACGCTGCCGTTCCAGTGTTTTTGAAATAAATTGTAGGAGAGAGACAGGTCTGTAACTGTCGGGAGTAGAGGGGTCCAATGTGGGTTTCTTCAGGAGGGGCGTGACCTGGGCCTGTTTGAATGTGGATGGAAAAGTGCCGGTGAGCAGTGAGGTGTTGATGATGTTTGTGAGTGCAGGTGTGAGTGTGCTGGATATGGCCTGAAGGAGATCGGAGGGTATTGGGTCAAGGGGACAGGTGGTGGGGTGGCTCGAAAGAAGTCTGGTTACTTCAGTGTCTGTCAGTGGGGTGAAAGAGGAGAGTTCGATGGTTGAAGTGTGGGAGGTGTGTACCAAGGTCTGAGGTAGCGAGAATTGTTTGCTGATTGATGATGTTTTCTCAGTCAAAAACACAGCGAAGTCTTCGTCAGTCAAAGATGAAGTGGGAGGGGGGCAAAGAAGAGAGTTAAATGTCTTGAAAAGCTGTCGAGTGTTAGGTGCATTGCTCACCTTGGTTGTTTAGAAAGACATTTTAGCTGTGGGAACACTCAACTCAACTTTATTTATAACACTAGCAGAGAAAGAGGAGAGCAATGACTGGTAGTCCCCTAGGTCAGCAGGATTCTTGGTCTTGCGCCAATTCCTTTCAGCAGCCCTCAGTGTACTACGTTGTTCACAGATGATGTCAGACAGCAAGGGGCAGGAGGGGGTGGCACGAGCTGGTCTGGAGGCCAGAGGACAAAGGATATCTAGACAGGATGTAAGTGTTGAGCATAAGGTGTCGGTGGCAGTGTCAGCATCTAGAGATGCAAAGTTGGAGGGAAGAGAGGATGTCACTTTAGCAGAGAGTGTGCTCGGGGAGAGAGAGCGAAGGTTCCGTCTAAAATAAACGGGTAGTGGTGTTGGTGTAGTGGATATAGGAAGGAGCATGTTGAAAGTGATGAAGAAGTGGTCCGAGATGTGAAGAGGTGTGACTTGAATGTTATCTGTGGTGCAGTTACGGATGTAGATGAGATCCAGCTGGTTTCCTGATCTGTGAGTACAGGCTGTGATGAGGTGCGTGAGGTCGAACGAGGCTGTGAGGGTGTGGAGGTCGGAAGAATAGGGTTTCTCCAGGTGGGTGATATTAACAGCATGGTATTCAAATGAATAGTTGTTACATAGGGAAGATAGTGTGGAATATTTCCAGTCATTTTTGATAAGCAAACCTTTGCCTCCTCCTCTTCCGGTTTGGCGGGTAGAGTGAGAGAAGGAGTAGTTTGTGGAGAGAGCAGCGGGTGTGGCGGAGTCTTCAGGACGAATCCATGTCTCAGTAAGACCAAGAATGTGAATGTCAGACTGGCTGGCAAACGCATGGATGAAGTCAGTCTTGTTCACAGCTGACTGGCAGTTCCAGAGACCCATAGAGAGAGACAGAGGTGTAAAAGGGGAGATGTGAATGGGACGCGCGTGAGAGTGAGCGCATCGGGCCTTGCGTCTTGGGTGAGAACGCTGCCTACGGTGGAGTACAGGAATAAACTCGAAACACATGTTAGTAGACAATTAAATGAAAGCAAAGGTATATTAAATATACTGATGTACCTTGCGGTGTCCTTGCTCGGTGGAGTCGCGCAGGTAGAGTCGCAGGTCTTTACATGAAGAGGCTGAACACCAGGGCTGATGAGATTAGTACAAACAGAATACAGCTGGAACACGCCTTCTCGATTAGCAAAACAAAGTCTGAAATGACTCAGGCCACGGATCAAACAGCGATCAACTAGCCCGGTGCTTTTAAGTGCAAACTTATAATGTCAAGCCGTAACGAGCGGCTAACGGCAACTTCACTTCAGTACCAACGCAACAAAAACGCTAACAACTTAGCAATCAGTAAATGAATAATTAGATAAACAAGCTCAAACTATCAGTCAACGAGTGATTAAATAAACAAGTTCAAATAATCTTAACTAGCAACAGACAACAGTCCAATTCAATGGTTCAAACAAGGTAACAGGGTAAATAGCAGACTCATGCACTACAGCAGACTCGATGACTTTTTCGCTTCTCCACTTTTCACTTAGATCACAAGGATCAAGTCAGTTATAAACAAAGGGTTCACTTGAAACAAGAGGAAGACGCTTTTAGCTTTTATACCGCTCGTAGCTGGAATCAGCTTCCAGAAGAGATCAGATGTGCTAAAACATTATCAACATTTAAATCCAGACACAAAACTCACGTGTTTAGCTGGGCATTTACTGAATGAGCACTGTGATGTGTCCGAACTGACTGCACTATATTTCATGTACAATCGTTTTATTCTTAACTGTTTTAATTCATTTTAAATCAATTTTAAAGTTTTTAAATTAGTTGCTTTTATTGTTGTGATTATTTGTGTTTGATTACTTTAATTATTTTTATGTAAAGCACTTTGAATTACCATTGTTGAGTATGAAATGCGCTGTATAAATATACTTGCTTTGCATTTGAATGCAACTATGATTTTCTCTCTACACTAAACTTTGCTCATTTGATCATAAAATCACTTCGTCTCCTGGCTGTTGCTCTTCCCCTCTGACATCCAAGTCTGCAGGATAATCAGTTTTGGCGTATGCACAAGATTCAAATCAAATAAATGCGTTTTAAATGTTGTCAGAAAATGAAATCAAAATTCTGTGATGAATCCTCACTCTCTGTGTGTTCCAAATCTGTAGGAATGTCTTGGTTTAGTTGAACAAAAATAATAGAAAATTGTACTTTGTCATTTTTTTGTTCTGTTGAACAAAAAATAAGATATTTTGAAGAATGTGGGACAGCAAACAGTTCTGTGACACTTTTGACTGCCATCGTATTTGTCCTACTCTGGTAACAAAGCAAAGACATTTCTACAGGTTTGGAACCATTAGAGAGTAAGTCATGACAGAATTTCCATTTTTGCGTGTACTTTCACTCTCTGAAAACATTTAAAAAAACATTTATTTCATTTTAATCTACAGCCAAGATATTTTGGTGGTCATGTTGCAAGTATTACAAAAATAAATGTTATTGTTTCTTATCTTTAACTTGTGTTTAACGTGTCATTTGTTGTACATTATTTTTATAAACCTACATTTCATTCATGTTTAATTGGCTGTTGAATGGGATCCAGCCACTTACAAACCACTTTTCATTCACTAGAAGATCCACAGCGCCATCTAGGGGACATTAATTGTAGAGCAATGGATGTTATCAATAAAAAAACACAACATCTTTCCATTTTTAAAAAGTCCAGCAGACTTAGAACAGCTACTTTGGAACACCAAGGAATGGAAAAAAAGGTCTTAAACATTTTCTTGACTCACATTATCAAAGCTACTATTGTAAAACACAGTCCTTGGTCCAGACATGTTTCTGCCTTACTCTAATACTCCTGGGGTCCAGTTCAGTACAGAGGTGTAACCCGCTCTGGTTTAACTGTGTGTATGCTCTTCTTTACTTTCAGTAGGTGCCAATACTGTGACCACATGTGTGCCAATAAACAAATATTCTGTACAAGTATTTCTGTACTTGATGCTGGACATTAACTGCACGGGGTTAGTGAAACTAAGTCATAGAACTACCTTAAAACAGTCTTCTGTCATCCACAACACAATATAGCATTTAGTTAACAATTAAAAGTTAGAAAATGGTTCCACATCACATGGATGATCATTTAAATCAACTCTTTATCAAAATGTCAGAGAAAACTACAGAGCACATCTTCAAACAGCAAAAAGGAACAATGGTAGTAGGCAACATCCACACCTCCACAATTACTCTAACACAAAGCAACAAACAGCTCCGTGTAGAGGATGACAACTTTAACACCATCCCTACACAAACACATATTTATATATAGATATATTTATTGAACTGGGCTTACCATGGTGGCGGGGTTTGAGTACCCGAAAGACCCTAGGAGCTATGTTGTCTGGGGCTCTATGCCCCTGGTAGGGTTTCCCAAGGCAAACAGGTCCTAGGGGACGGGTCAGACTAGGAGCGGTTCAAAAACACTTATGATGCCAATCAAATGGAGGACCGTGACGTCGCCTGGCATGGCGCAGCCGGAGCCCCACCCTTGAGCCAGGCCCAGGACTCGTATGCGAGCGCCTGGTGGTCGGGCCCCCCCATGGGGTCCGGGCGGGCTCAGCCCGAAGGAGCGACGTGGGGCCACCCTCCCATGGACCCACCACCTGCAGGAGGGACCGTAAGGGGCCGGTGCATAGTGGATCGGCGACCCGGCCCCGGATAAGCGGAAGAAAATGGATGGATGGATTGATGGACATTGACAACATTAAAAGCTACGGAGTCCAAAAGGTATTGAAGAGAGTCGATTTTTCCTGTCTTAGAGTGGAGTCAAATCTGCCTTTAAGCGGACAATATGGACATTAAGCGTTTAGGAATCGACTCTTTTGGAGTCGACTCCACATCCCCACTTTTCCACCCCTGTGGATTAATCGCTCTCGGCCTGGAGTTTTCAACACAATTGTTTAACCGCTGAATGGTGCTGATAGAATGCGTGTAATGATGTCACTAGTCACTCGTCAATTTCCTGGATATCAGTTTCTCTCTGTAAAGAAACAGTTTATTATTAAAATAGGAAATTAAAGAGCTGCCTGGGGGAAACCAAGAGATTGAATAAAGTTTTTCTAGTCATAGCTCACCCGTTTCAAAAAGAAGTTTATTCAAGTGTGCTTAAAATAGAAAATTATACTATCAGTCTACTTCTATGTACTACTCAGACATGTACTTTATGTACTTCTCAGACTATACTTAAATTTAGCCTACTCTTAAACATACTTGATTTTATAGAGTTAAAAGTATATTTGGCCCATACCTGTAATTCATCTTTCGAATTCTATGTATACTTGGCTTGTACTTGTATCTATTATTTTACCTAAAAAATACATCATTAAATTCACCATGGTGAATCTCTTTCTTTATCATGGCAAAACTACAAAGACCCACCAGAGTGTCTGCAGGCAAAGAGTAATTGGAATAAATGTTTAATAACAGCTAATAACAAACTTCAGAAGTGATCATATGCAGATTCATACCAGCATAAACGGTAAATAGAGACTGGCGCAATGGATGAAGGTCTACAATAATATTCACCAAAACGGCTATTTAAAAAATGTCATTAGCATAGACAGAGGTGGGTAGTTACGCTCTCAGGGGCGTAGTTTATGGGGGGGATGGGGGGGAGGTAACCCCCCCAATATTCAAATCCATCAGTTACAACCCCTCCAATATTTCAACATGAAAATCACAGTAGATCAAATGAAAAATATGTAGAATTACTTTATTTTGTGACAATAATTTTGTTCCTAATCAAATATGAGTTTGTCATAATAAATTAGACAAAAAATAATCTCCCTGCATTGAACCGATTGGTAACGCCCAACCAATGAGTCGCACTTTCACCAAACAATGTGAGTGGTGTTTGAATGGGAGAGCACACGGGTAACTTAACGTACACCAAAAATGAAGAGAAGCGCTGCACAGCGGACTATATTTAACTGCTGGTCAGAGAGGGATGCCAAAAAAAATAAAGCATGTACTGAGAATGAGGTATGGGAATATTGTGTAATAATAGCTAAGTACAAACCATATATGTTAGCTAGCTAATCCATTGCAATGTATTTAGCTATAACTATCTCTATAACAAGTTACCAAAGCAGCCATCTGTTTTGCTAGTTCATTTTTCAATAGTGTCTATAGTTATCAATGACAAATGTATTCACATTGTTGTTTGTTTTCTTCCTAAAATAATCTGACTTTTGAACGAATTGGATGAATGAATAATTTAAGTGGCTCACTCAATAAAACAGTTAATCGCTGCCGCCTTCTGGCACAGTCAATACTTAATAACAATCCACATTAAAAAATAACAATAAAATAACAGGCAGCATACAACCCCAGATAGCACACGTACGTCTGCAAGATGTCTGTTAAAGATCACTTCATCTGGAAAGCATCTGCTGTTTACTAACATCTGATAGACATCTATAAGATGTCAGTTTAACATACATTCTAAATCATTACATCTTAAAGACATCTTCTAACAGGAAACATCCTATAGACGTATCGCAGATGAGCAAACATTCTAAAAAATACGTCTTCCAGATGTAAACACACACATCAAATAGACGTCTCCGTGATGTTCGTGTGGTATCTGGGACGTTCAACCCCCCCAATGTTGAAACCAAATCTACGCCCTTGTACGCGCTACATTTACTTCGTTACATTTACTTGAGTAACTTTTTGGAAAATATGTACTTCAAATTTAAGTTAAAAGTGTGTACTTTTACTCTTACTTGAGTACATTTCTAATAGAAAATCTGTACTTTTACTTTGTTACATTGCGTGATATTCCTTCGTTTCTTCATTTAAAAATTTGCATTTTAAAACGCGTTGTTAATTTCAAGAGTGTCGTCTCTTCTTAAGGACATTCCCGAGTGATCAATTCTTTTGAATCGATTCTTTTGAAAGCATTAATTGAACAATGGTCAAAACTATTTGAACAGCCTAATGAATCAGATCAAATGATTTGTTCAGTTCGCAGCGCGAACTGAATCATCTGAATCATTGGATTGAAGATGTGCTCTTATCACTGCTCGTTGCGCGAAACACGCAGAACACAAAGAGCGTTGGATGAAGTGGATATGAATCTAAACTCAGCAAAAAAAGAAACGTCCCTTTTTCAGGACTGTGTATTTCAACAATAATGTTGTGAAAATCCAAATAACTTTACAGATCTTCAATGTAAAGGGTTTAAACAATGTTTTCCATGCATGTTCAATTAACCATAATCAATTAATTAACATGCACCTGTGGAATGGTCGTTAAGACCTTAACAGCTTACACAGAGAGGGCATTTAAGGTCACAGTTCTAAAAACGCAGGACACTAAAGAGACTTGTCTACCGACTGTGAAAAACACCCAAAGAAAGATGCCCAGGGTCCCTGCTCATCTGCGTGAACGTGCATTAGGCATGCTGCAGGGAGGCATGAGGACTGCTGATGTGGCTAGGGCAATAAATTGCCATGTCCGCACTGTGAGACGCCTAAGACAGCGCTACAGGGAGACAGGAAGGACAGCTGATCATCCTCGCAGTGGAAGACCACGTGTAACAACACCTGCACAGGATCGGTACATCCGAATATTACACCTTTGTGACAGGTACGGGATGGCCACAACAACTGCCCGAGTCACACCAGGAACTCACAATCCCTCCATCAGTGCTCAGACTGTCCGCAATAGGCTGAGAGAGGCTGGATTGAGGGCTTGTAGGCCTGTTGTTAGGCAGGTACATACCAGACATCACCAGCAACAACGCCGCCTATGGGCAAAAACCCACCTTCGCTGGACCAAACAGGAGTGGCAAAAAGTGCTCTTCACTGATGAGTCACGGTTTTGTCCCACCAGGGGTGATGGACGGATTCGTGTTTATCGTCGAAGGAATGAGCGTTACACCGAGGCCTGTACCCTGGAGCGGGATCGATTTGGAGGTGGGGGGTCCGTCATGTTCTGGGGCGGTTGTTGGACTAAAACTTGTCCTGCGTGTTCAAAAATTAAAGGTAGGCAATCTCTAACAAGTATTGAAGTTTATTATCCAGAAAGTATCAGCGCTGGGTTGTCTCACAAAGAACAACGCCTCACAAAGAACAACCACGTGTGTCTTTCTAACAACATATTTATAGTGTGTATGTGAGAGGGTGTGTCTTCTTTCTGCAGGCCGTGCCTCCCTCTCTTGATCCAATCAGCTTCGTTCTGCTTTGTCTTCAGCGAATGGTGTTCATCACTTGTTTCCCTCCACTTGTGCCAGATTCTAAAAAACAGCATTTCATCCCCCACTCTACTTTCTAGAGAACACAACTGCAGCCGTACTACCCCCTCTTTACCTGTTACAAAACTATGTGTGTGTGTGTGCATGCAATTTCACCCTGTTTCACCCCCAACTGACCTTTGGTTCAGTTCCTCCTTCCACTCACACACACACATAGACACATTATGTTACAAGCACATTATTATCAGCACATAGCTTGGGTATCAAATGCATAGTTTTAACACTTCACGCAATCAGAAAAATAACACACATAAATGATTAAACATAAATGATTAAACATAAATGATTAAATCCCTCATAATCTGCACTCACATACCCTGAGTTTTTAACTGCTTTTCAGCCACTCCCTTATCTTTGCGCGCAAGGCTGCTCCCCCACACACATTCCTGTAGCAGGCACTTTTAATCTCAGCACAAAAAGAAAAACCCCTTACAGCTTCTGCTTAAACATTTTCTTTAAGGCACACACATTATGTTAATCAAACTATAATAAAGAGTAAAGATTCAAACATAATAAAACTTATTAACAAACTCCTTCACGGTATATCACATCACCATCGGACTGAGCTTGTTGTCATTGCAGGCAATCTCAATGCCTTGCGGTACAGGGAAGACATCCACCTCCCTCATGTGGTACCCTTTATGCATGCTCATCCGGACATGATCCTCCAGCAGGACAATGCCACCAGCCATACTGCTCGTTCTGTGCGTGAGTTTCTGCATGACAGCAATGTCAGTGTTCTGCCATGGCCAGCGAAGAGCCCGGATCTCAATCCCATTGAGCACGTCTGGGACCTGTTGGGTCGCAGGGTGAGGGCTAGAGCCATTCCCCCCAGAAATGTCCAGGAACTTGCAAGTGCCTTTGTGGAAGAGTGGGGTAACATCTCACAGCAAGAACTGACAAATCTGGTCCAGTCCATGAGGATGAGATGCACTGCAGTACTTCAAGCAGCTGGTGGCCACACCAGATACTGACTGGTACTTTTGATTTTGAGCCTACCTTCATTCAGGGACACATTATTCTATTTCTGTTGGTCACATGTCTGTGAAACATTTTTAGTTTATGTCTTATGGTGTTGACTCTTTTAGTGTTCATACAAATATTTACACATATTAAGTTTACTGAAAGTAAAAACAGTGGAAAGTCAGAGGACGTTTCTTTTTTTGCTGAGTTTATATCTATTCAATCAAAACTGCAAATGTGTCATATTGTTTGCCAGCAATCAGGGCCGGCCCAAGCATTTTGGGGGCCCTAAACTGATTACAAAATGAGGCCCCCCATCATCTAATGTACACAACATACTAACCTTACACAGATTATATCCCACTGACAATCTGACAATGTCAAATTAACAACACAATATTAAACCTTTACAGCTTTGTAGCTCAGTGGTTAGATCAGGGTTCTGTCAGGCTTTGCCTGTTGTTTTTTGTATTTTGGTTGATGTTTTAATTTCTCTGCTGTATTTTCTGTCTCACAGATTTTGATCGTCTGGTACCTTGTTTGCCTCCTTGTTTTACTAATTACCACCACCTGTTCCTGATCGCTCCTTCCCCTATTTGAACTTGGCTGTGCCAGCTCTCAGTGTGGCGATGTAATTATTTGTGACGTTGTTTTATCTTGCTGCGCTTGTATTTTACCATTTCATATTTGTGCGTAGGAACGTGGTAACCCGTGAGACGGTTTTGGATTTCTTTTTCCCCATTCGGTTCTTTTGGTTCCCATTTACCTCTCCCGGATTTTTGTGGTTTTGGTTTTCTCTGCCAGCAGAGTTTTGTGTATTTTACCAGGAGTACCCTGCCTAATCATTCAGCAATCCAGTCTAATAAACTGTGTTGTACCTTACCTGCATCTGAGTCCCTTTGTTCACCGTGACAGTACATCGCCACCAAAAGGATGGATTCAGCAGGAGAGGTCGACATTCACCAAGCCGTCGCTACCCAGGGAGTGCTATTAGGACGTCAGCAGCAGGAGGTAGCTGAGATTCGTCTTGGCGTTTCTACTCTCTCCCAACAACTCGCTGCAATCGCCCAGCACCTGGACCAGACCCGTGCTATTTCAGCGGCAGCTTCTGCTAGTACAGCACCTGTCGAGACGGACGCAGTCTCTTCCCGCCGACCGGAGCCTCGCCTCAATCCTCCAGTTCCCTACGCCGGTGAGCCCACTTCCTGTCGTTCGTTCCTTTCACAATGTTCTCTGACATTTTCTCTTCAGCCCTCCTGCTTTTCCACGGAGCAGTCGAAGGTAGCGTTTGTGGTCATGCAGCTGAAGGGTGTCGCCAGGGAATGGGGTACGGCGCTCTGGGATAATAATCACGCCTGCTGCGCTACTTTTGAGTTGTTCTCCCAGGAACTACGGAAGGTGTTTGACCGGTCCGCACTTCACGGCGAGGCAGCTCGGTCGTTGTCCCTGCTACAACAAGGTCACAGGACTGTTTCTGAGTACTCAATTGAGTTTCGCACTTTGGCTTCGTCTTGCGGTTGGAACGACAAGGCTCTCTGGCATCATTTTCTGCATGGATTAGCGGATAGGGTGCTGGACAAGATCTATTCGCTGGAGCTTCCCCCGACGCTTGACGGGCTGATACAGCTCGCCCTCCAGGTTGATTTTCGTCTGGGACTCCGTTCTCTGCGACACGTGAGGAGTTCGTTTGACGGGGATTCTTCTGGGGCTTCCTGTGATGCAGTCCAACCGCCGTCATCTGTTGCTCCGCCCCTAGAGGAGCCCATGCAAGTCAGCCGTGCCCAGCTCGCCAACTCCGAACGTCGTCGACGGCGGGCTAACAACTTGTGCCTCTATTGTGGTGACCCTGGACATGTGGTCACTGGATGTCCACGTATTTTGGATCGTCCTGGCAGCCTTTCTTCTAGTAGGGTAGGCGTTTGCCTTACTAGTTCTCACTCTCGCAGCCGTACTGTTCTCCCTGCAGTCCTTCAGTGGAGGGGAGTGAGCCACTCGGTTGTTGCCCTCATTGACTCTTGAGCGGAGGGTGACTTTATCGACATTGAGCTGGCTAAGAGGTGGAGGATTGCCGTGGTTCCTCTCTCTCAGTCCATTGCGGCTGAGACGCTCTGTGGTACGCCTCTCACCAACATTTCCTCCACCACTGAGCCGGTTTCGCTCACTGCTTCCGGCAATCACACGGAGTTGCGGCAGTTTCTCCTGATTCGTTCTCCCTCTGCTCCCATCGTGTTGGGTCACGCCTGGCTTTCTAAACATAATCCTCATATTGACTGGAAAAAAAATGTTGTTTGTGGTTGGAGTGTTTTTTGTGCCTCTAATTGTTTAAATACTGCTCTCTCTCCTTTGATTTCTTCCCCTCTGTTTCAGGAGGAACCTGTAGACCCTACGGGGGTACCCAGGGTCTATCATGATCTGAGAGCGGTTTTTAGTAAGTCTCGAGCGACATCTCTACCTCCGCACCGCCCGTACGACTGTGCGATTGACCTTTTACCTGGCACTTCTCCACCTAAGGGTCGCCTTTACCCTCTTTCTGGTCCTGAGAGGGAGGCCATGGAAAGGTATGTGGCCGATTCTTTGTTATCTGGCATTATCCGTCCCTCTTCCTCTCCGGCTGGGGCGGGGTTTTTCTTCGTGGAGAAGGATGGTTCCCTTCGCCCCTGCATTGATTACCGGGGGTTGAACGACATCACGGTCAAGAATTGCCATCCCTTGCCGTTGATGTCGTCTGCTTTCGGTCTCTTGCAGGGTGCTACCATCTTTTCGAAGTTAGACTTGCGCAATGCTTATCACCTGGTCAGGATAAGGGAGGGGGATGAGTGGAAGACCGCCTTTAACACTCCCACAGGCCATTTTGAGTATCGTGTGATGCCTTTTGGCCTGTCGAATGCTCCGGCGGTTTTCCAGAGACTCGTCAATGACATGCTGAGGGACATGGTCGACCGTTTCGTTTTTGTCTATCTTGATGACATTTTGATCTTCTCACAGAACGAGCAGGACCATGTTCAGCACGTTCGACGGGTCTTAAGCCGGTTACTTGAGAATCGCCTGTTCGCTAAGGTGGAGAAGTGTGAGTTTCACGCACGATCGGTTCCGTTTCTGGGTTTTATCCTGTCGCCTGATGGTATTCGGATGGACCCCGCTAAGGTAAAGGCAGTTGCTGATTGGCCTACCCCAGTAAATCGCAAGGCGATCCAGCGTTTCCTGGGGTTTGCCAATTTTTACCGACGGTTCATCCGAGGTTTTGGCCAGGTCGCTCTTCCCTTGTCGGAGCTCACCTCCACTTTGAGGCGGTTTGTTTGGTCGGAGCGGGCGCAGGCGGCTTTTGATAAACTTAAGAGCCTTTTTACTTCTGCTCCTGTTCTGGTCAATCCTGATCCGTCTCGTCAGTTTATAGTGGAGGTCGATGCTTCCGAGGCTGGGGTAGGAGCGATCTTGTCCCAACGTTCCTCCCCGAACGACAGGATACATCCCTGTGCGTTCTTCTCCCGCCGGCTCAATTCCTCAGAGCGGAATTACGACATCGGTAATAAGGAGTTGTTAGCCGTGAAGCTTGCAATGGAGGAGTGGCGCCACTGGTTGGAGGGGGCTAAGGTTCCTTTCTTGGTTTGGACCGATCATAAAAATCTTGAATATATCCGTTCCGTGAAGCGATTAAACTCTCGGCAGGCTCGCTGGGCTCTCTTTTTTGGGCGTTTTAATTTTGTCATCGCCTATCGGCCGGGGAGTAAGAATGGTAAGCCGGACGCCCTTTCGCGTCAGTTCGAGGTCGGGACTACTTCCACCCCCTCGGTGTCCGTTGTTCCTCCCGCTCGTGTGGTAGGGGCGGTCACTTGGAGGGTGGAATCATTGGTTCGCGAGGCCTTGGATGGCGTTACTCTTCCGGCCGAGGTTCCGGTGAACCTGCTGTTTGTTCCTCTGTCGGTCCGTTCCAACGTCCTCCAGTGGGGACATTCCTCCAAGCTAGCTTGTCACCCAGGGGTTTCTCGCACATTGGCTCTTATTAAGCAGCGGTTTTGGTGGCCTTCCATGGCGCAGGACGCTCACAAGTTCGTCTCGGCATGCCCAGTCTGTGCGACTAACAAGTCTTCCAACCGTCCTCCGGCGGGACTTCTGCGTCCGTTACCCACCCCTTCTAGACCCTGGTCCCACATCGCCATGGATTTCGTCACAGGACTTCCTCCGTCCTGTGGCAATTCCGTGGTCCTCACTGTGGTGGACAGGTTCTCGAAGGCGGTTCATTTTATTCCCCTCCCTAAGCTTCCGTCTGCTAGGGAGACCGCTAAGATTGTCCTTGACAACGTTTTCCGTGTCCATGGCCTTCCCTTGGACGTGGTCTCTGACAGAGGTCCCCAGTTTGTTTTTCTAAGTTTTGGGCTGAGTTTTGTCGGCTTCTGGGGGCCACTGCCAGTTTGTCTTCCGGTTACCACCCACAGTCTAATGGGCAGGCCGAGCGGGCTAATCAAGATCTCGAGAGGGTTCTGCGTTGCGTTGCTTCATCTGAGCCATTGTCTTGGAGTTCTGGGTTGTCTATGATTGAGTATGCTCACAACTCACTTCCGGTGTCGTCTACGGGTTTGTCTCCCTTCCAGTGCTGCCTAGGTTACCAACCCCTGTTGTTTCTTTCCCAAGAGGTGGATTCCTCTGTTCCCTCTGCTCAGGGCTTCTTTAGCCGGTGTATTCGCACTTGGAGGGTTGCTAGACGGGCTCTCATTCTGGCACGTAGGAGCTACCAGACGTCAGCTAATCGGCATCGCTCCAAGGCTCCCCCTTACGTGTGTGGTCAAAGGGTTTGGTTGTCCACATCTGACCTTCCCCTTCATCTCCCTGCACGTAAGCTGGGCCCTAAGTTTATCGGTCCCTTCCCGATCACTAAGATCATAATCCTGTGACCGTTCGCCTCAAACTACCCCCCTTTCCTAAACGTGTTCACCCTACGTTTCATGTGGCCAAGATCAAACCCGTCATTCGTTCCCCCCTTCAACCCTCGACATCTGCCCCCCCGCCTCCTAGACTCATCGAGGGGTCGCCGACCTATACAGGACGTCGACTTCTCGATGTGAGACGGCGGGGTAGAGGTCACCAATACCTGGTAGACTGGGAGGGCTACGGTCCGGAGGAGAGATGCTGGATCCCCGCTCGTGATATTTTGGACCGCTCTCTTATTGATCAGTTCCTCCGCTCTCGTGGTTAGCTCTTGGATGCCGTGAGGCATCTTTGAGGGGGGGATTCTGTCAGGCTTTGCCTGTTTTTTTTTGTATTTTGGTTGATGTTTTAATTTCTCTGCTGTATTTTCTGTCTCACAGATTTTGATCGTCTGGTACCTTGTTTGCCTCCTTGTTTTACTAATTACCACCACCTGTTCCTGATCGCTCCTTCCCCTATTTGAACTTGGCTGTGCCAGCTCTCAGTGTGGCGATGTAATTATTTGTGACGTTGTTTTATCTTGCTGTGCTTGTATTTTACCATTTCATATTTGTCCGTAGGAAACTGGTAACCCGTGAGCCCGTTTTGGATTTCTTTTTCCCCATTCGGTTCTTTTGGTTCCCGTTTACCTCTCCCGGATTTTTGTGGTTTTGGTTTTCTCTGCCAGCAGAGTTTTGTGTATTTTACCAGGAGTACCCTGCCTATCCTTTGTTCATTCAGCAATCCTGTCTAATAAACTGTGTTGTACCTTACCTGCATCTGAGTTCCTTTGTTCACCGTGACAGGTTCTAGCAATGCCGAGATCATGGGTTCGATCCCAGGGATTGCACATACACATAATGAATAGTATAATGCAATTAATGTAAGGCGCTTTGGAAAAAAGCATCTGCCAAATGCATAAATGTAAGTTCTGATTTGTGAATACACACAACACAACTTAGAAAGCTGAAAGTGTTCAATCAGTTTATTCAAAAGAAAGAGATTACAAGCAGAACATCAAAAGTAATAACATGCACTACAGTCAGTTTTACTGTATTTGTGAAGTAGTAAATTAATATTTTGAATAAAAATTCTAAGGACAATGGAGGATGTGGTGGAGGCAACAGATAAGCTGGAAGCAAAGCCAATGTAGGCTGAGACATGACTAAGACTGTCATGTGAGGAGGAGGCAGCTGCTGCACAAAATGGATGGAAAAACAGAAGTAAATTTGATCTCTCATTATTAAAATTTTATTATATTTCTTGACCACAAGCAGGGATTCAAACTGCACTTTAGTCCAGTCAAGGCATCAGAGGTTCGACTGTATTTTCTCAATATCATCAATGAAGGTGGATAGACTTTTGAAGTTATTTATGCAGCGACTCAGAGCATCGTCCTATTTAACTGTTTTATCCACAAAGTAATATTGTTTAATAGCACACGAAGCGAGTCCATAGAGCTGGATGATGAGGAGCACAGTGAGTGTAGTCTTCATCTTTACTCAGTCAAGAGGTTTTGTGAGTCTGAAGATGACGATAGAACTGTGACTCTCTTTCAGTCAGTGGAGAGGAGAGAGCCAATATTCCGGGAACATTAGGAGACCATGATTGACAGGTGCCATTGGAGGGAATCTGTCCAGGACACTGGGATCACACTCTTACTCTTTAAGAGCAGTGCCATGGGAATTTAAATGACAACAGTGATGACTTAGATTTAACGTGTCATCTGAAGGACAAAGCTTATCCTGGGCATTAGGACCGACACAGACCACAGGGTGAGCGTCCCCTGCACACCTCACCTCTTCCAGCTGCATCCTAGCTTTCCCAGAAGGTCTCCCATCCAGGTTCTGACCTGGCTCAGCGCTACTTAGCTCCAGTGGGCAACCAGTCTTGGGGTACAGTGTGATATGGCTGCTGATGATCAAACTACCATGGAAACACAGTTTAACACTGAAATATACTTCTGCCATATAAGGCCTTTAAAAGCATTTTGGATAACGTTTTAGTGTGAAATGCCATGTAAAAAAGAAATTAATAAAACCTTAACTGATGGCAGACGTTTAAACAGGTAAAGGTTTTGATGCTGTGAACTTAAGCTGTAGAAAATGCTCTGATGTTCAGAGATACTTTCATAAAAGAACTGCTTAACCTATAGTGTGATTCATCACTGGGAAAATGAACGATGCAGTTATGATATATGGACTGTAGGTGGAGCTGGAAGGAACATGAACATGACTAACGTGAGGAGAAGCCTTGAAATTAATTTTAGACCGAGATATGACCAACATTTGTGTTTTTGTACTTAACAGCCTCAAAGATCTGATAAAACGTTGAACTTTCATAATTTTTATTCATTTCTAAACAATTACTTCTTATAAGAGGAAGGTATTGAGAAAGAGGCTTACATTGCAAATAATATTAACTTCCATTCTTTTCTGGAATTATACATTGACATTCATTATTTACTAAAATAACTCATTGTTTGTAGGGTAAAATTACCCTTAAAATTGGTTTTCAGCTGAACTGTGAGTAAATGTGAATGTTCTTTAATTCAAATGATATTTCAACTGAGGCCTGTGGCACACAGCCAGTTCAAAAAGATACTCGAGTGATGTATTTCTAAACGAAAGGAATATTTTTCACCGTGAGTTAACTGGATGTATAGAAGTATGGGATTGGTTTGGAATTAAAGGTAGGCAGAGGAATTCCTTCTGTCAGAGTCTGGTCTGTATCGCTTCTAGTTCAATCGATGTTAGTGCTGCAGTCAACATGAAAGGAAACAAAGTCAGCACAATGTAGGCTCAAAAAATGCAAATCGATGTCTACACACATACACACATAAATGTCTGGTTAATAATGTCTGTGTGGACAGTCCATAAGCGTAATGATTTTTATACTGTAAAACTGTCTATTTTATCCCCTAAACCTAAAGATCATTGAAAACTTTTAGCATTTTTAGATTATCAATAAATATTCTTTTGTACGTATGTATTAAGGTTTAGGTCTCCACCGGGATATAGAAACAAGGCCACGCATCACACATGCACGCCAGCACAAAAGCACAAACTTTCTGGATTTATACTTTAGATATTGAGGAGACGGAGGCAGCAGAGGGAGACCAAGGCGAGGCTGCAGGGCCGACGGGCTTGCAAGGCTTTGAAAGCAGCCACACAAACCTCTAGTCCTGAGCATTATTCTCAACAGGTATAAGTCATTCCGCAGTTTCCGCTTTGTGAATATGGTTGCGCCCTGTAGGAGCTCAAGACCTGTGGTAGTGGGTAGCCTTTTTTTTTAGGGTAATACGATTGAAGCCCTGGCAGTCTATGCAGGGCCGTATACTGCCATCCTTCCCCGCGAAGAAAAAAAGCAGCTCATGCCGGTGAGGTTGATGGGTGAATAAATCCACTCTCAAGGGCCTTGGTAATCTACAGCATTCCTCCATGGAGGCTCTTTCGGGGACCAACAGTGAGAACAACCTCCTCGAGGTAAACAAGTGCCTGAGAAAAGTTCAATGTCAAACTCATAGGGTCTGTGGGGCGGAAGGGAAGCCGCACGTTCCTTGCTGAACACTTCACAGAGATCTGTATACTCTTGGGTAACTTAAGTAACTCTGGGGGGGGGGGCGTAGGAGCACTGAGAGACATTTGTTTCAGTCCAGAAATCGCTAGCATCTCCGTGGACAGGACTGGTGATATGGGCCGACTTGGGAGGGTTTACTGTGACTGGAGAGGATGACAGAGAGACAAGCCAGATACACAACAGTTAGGTCTCCACTTACTTATGTGGTTTGAAGACCAATTACTTTGAGGATTGTTTTGAGCTAGCCAAGGGTTCCCGAGTATCAAAGGGAATTCAGGGGAATTAAGAAAATCTGTATCTCTTCTCTGTGAAGGCCCACTTGCAAATGTAGGGATGTAGTGCACAGGATTACCTTGTCAGAACCAAGATCTTCTATCAAATGCGGTGACGGATAGCGGGTCATGGAGAGTGATGGGCTAAATATTTAGCTTGATGGCTAATGTAAAGTCTTTAATTGGTCTTGGTAAACAAACAAATGTCGAACACGGCCCTGTGGCGAGGAAGCCAAACTCCATTGATAAATAAATGGAGAAAAAACCTCGGGAGAAACCAATCTCAGTTACAATGAGTTATGCTATAAATCCTGTTTAATTACAGTAACATCTAAAACGTTACAGGAAATTTCATATGTTGAATCTGTTTAAGGGTTACATTTGTCATATTTTTCACCAATATTAGACAACAGAGGAATGTTTTAAGCAGGAAAGTAACAGTGGCATAATGTGACTGAGTGCAGCTGTGATTTAAAACTGCTTCATGTGATGTGAGTTTAGCATTAAATACTAAGTTTGGAAATACTGTTTAGCATCTGACAACAAGTAGTCTGTCTGTAGCTCTTGGTTGGTGATGAGTTGCCCGAGATGGAGCTGTGATGGCCAGTCAGTCCACAGTCGGCTCTCGCAGGAGGATGTCACAGATGTTCAGATGGAGTTCTGGAAGTAAGGGACGGGCATGTGATGCTCATCTGGGCGTAACGTAATCTCTCCCTACCTCAGGATGAGCATCCCAAGGTGGGGTAGGAGGTCGGAAAGAGACTAAAAAGTGTAGCTGCTGTTCATAATTTTTTTTTGGTTTGGATTATGTGAATGCTTGTCTGAAAGGATGTGTCTGTTATTTAGATTTTAATTTCAAAGCCTCTTATAGTATCAGGAAGGTTATTCCAGAGTTGTTTCGTATAAGAAAGCTCGACCCCCTTTGGTGGGTTTTGTTATCCTAGATACCATAATGATGTAAACCCACAGAATTGTGTTGATGAAGTGCAACAAATGAATTTGAATTAAATGAATCAGTTTGTTAAACTTGATTAAATAAGGTAAGTAAGGGTAATGAATTTAGTAAAATGAAGTAATAAAGTTATAAAATGAATGATGTAAAATGAAAGGTTTATAAAGGTAGTTAATATTTAAACTTAAGTTGTAATCAAAATGAAAACAAACACATTAAACGTCACTTTGGCAAGAAATCTTCAAATCTCTTCAAACCAGAACACTTGAAGTCTCATTGATTCCATCAAGTCTCATAACCATTATTTTCAATCTCTTCATTTCCAATGCAAATATTTTTTAAGTGCAATACTCAGTTTTTAGTGTAAAAGTTTTTTTAAGCAAATTATGGTTAAATGTAAATGTTGTGTATTTAAACAGATGAGCTCTTTCAGACACACGCCACAGTAGACACTCAAGTTTTTCAGATCACTCATAGACGTGACTCAGAAAACAAATTGTAATAATAAAGAAGAAATAAAATATATTTAGTAAAGTAAACGTAATATTCAATATGTAGTTTACTTGCTAGTTAATTAATACAGCAATTGATTCTTTTTATTTTATGAACCCACCAGTCAACTCACCTCGACAGATCGAGAAAATGCTTTCCGGTTTTTGCTATTTTACGTCGACCAAAACACCAGCACATGAGCCTCATCACATTGTCAAAATAAATCTAAAGTGAGTTATTTTTAGTTGTATTTTTGTGGTCATAATTCCACCTGAGGACCCATCAAAGCTGTTAATATATCAGTCAGCTCAGTTTTGGGATGTCATGTACACTAATAATCTGTCTTTGACTTCATGCCATGTCATATGTGTTATTCATATAGACTGTGTGTTCAATACTAGTTTTATTGAACATATTTTACAGAAATGATACACACAACATTAACAGAATGCAGTTTTGTGTAGCAGCTTGACAATCTATATATTTACGTGATGGCTAATGATGTATAGTTTTATGTGTTAATCCAAGAGAGGTTTATAGAGATGAGGAGATGAGTTTCAGTGAGATGATACAGGTGAACATAGATGAGTTTTATCAGTCCATGAGAGTCTATCATCAAGCCTTTTATTACCAAACAAACATTCATGAAATCATCTCATGTTACTACACCACTTCTCTTGACAAGAAAATATCAGTCAAAACAATAACTGTACACCAATAACGGCTTGTTTAGTGTGTCTATGGTCTATAGTTATAGTAAAGAAAACACATTGGAACATCAACAAAATATCAAACGTTGGGTTTGCTACTGAATTCGTCAGCGGTAAAGAAATGTGCCAGTAATTACTTTTCTAATGACTATAAACTACATCAACATTTAAATGAAATTTATATACAGTATCATTTATTTACGATATTATATCTCAACCACCACAAGAATTTAAAAAGTTTAAAACAGAACAACGTCAACTGACAAACAGACGTCTGTTATGATTCAGTCACTTTAACTGTGTTTACAGTTTGTCAGGCAGTTGACACATTATCTTCTGGTTATTTAAAACACAAGAAGTTGAGCTTCTCCTCACAGTCTCTGGGTGTCCAGGTCTTTGTGTTCTTGTCCAGAGCTTCACAGCGTTGGTTTTGGGCAGGACATTGAAGCTGTCCATCTGAAGACCAGACCTTGAAGATAAGATCATCTCCACTGATCCAGAACCATCTACCTGCTAGAAAGCGCAGACCAATCCACACGTATTGTGTTTGAGCTCCTGTGATCTTACTGAGAGCATCAGTCATGCTTCTGTTTGAGCTCAGAGATGCCAGATCATCATGATGATGTCTACAGTAATCTAGAGCTCCCTCCCAGCTCTCAGACTGATCAACCAACACAATCTCAAATGTCATACAGAAGAAGGTGTAAGTATTAGTGCAACTTCTATCATGTAATTTCTTACTGAGTTTTTCTAAATATACACAGTTATCATTGTCTGGTTGTCCAGCATACCAGCTGATTTGTGTTGCAACTTTACCAGTCGTCCACATCCAGATTCCAGAAGTCTTGTAGAGTCCAACCCAGGCATCAGAGGTTTGACTGACTGCATCTTTTAAAAACTGCTGTTCTTCAATCTCATCGATGAAGGTGGACAGGTCATGATAGTTTGTTCTGCAGTATTTTAGTGCTCCATACCCTGTCTTCTTCTCATTTATAAAGTAATGTTGTTTAATGACACATGAGGTGATTCCATAGAGCTGGATGATGAGGAGCACAGTGAGTGTAGTCTTCATCTTTACTCAGTCAAGAGGTTTTGTGAGTCTGAAGATGAAGATAGAACTGTGACTCTCTCTTACTTCAACTGACACACAACCAATAACAAAAGAGTGTGATGAGTGACAGTGACACAGTCCAATCACAACACAACACACACATGGCAGGTGCATGTGACCAATCAAATAAAGTTGACAATGAAAGACGTAGAAAGACAAATTTGAATCTTTGTTGATTTCTCTGCATGTGTTCAGTAGATCAGGATTCATTTAATCTGATTCTTAAACATTTATATCTGTCACATTCATCTGCTTTAACAGACACTGATTCAGTTTGATCAAATAATAGAAAAAGTTTATTTCAGTTGTAAACTCATCAGATAAGCAGATTTAGTGCAACTCATTCATTTCTCACAATGTCACAGAACACACAACAGATGAGTAAAGACATGTTTGTGGGAGCTTTTGGGTGAAATGAAATAATACACTCTGTTAGGGGTTAGGGTCTGTTAGGAATTTAGCAGCAATTCAGTTTTCTGTTATAACACAGATTAGACAGAGGTGGACGGTAACATAATTGTTGTTCACTTTCTGAGTATCTGTACTTGAATATAATTTTCTTTTGGAAACTTGTGATTTGAATCTGAACTAGATTTGAAAGACAAATATTATGCCTCTTACTCAACTAAATTTTCCATCTTGCCATTTGGCAGATTTTTATGTAAACTGAGTTTATTTGTTGGTTTAAGCCACACACACACGCACACACACAATCCCACGCGCACACACTCTTAAATTACTTTCTTATGTTGTTAGTTATTAGCACCGTCGAACCCACCATGTTTCCTGTTTCTCTGAGTAAGGCTGAAACAATATGATGTAAATTGATGTCTAGGTGGTATCATGCAGGGTAGTAGCCTAGTGGTAATAAAGTGTTATGTTTTCAGCTCATCTGTATTTTACTGATGAGAATTGTGGAGGCATTTGATCTTTTATCTATTATCTTTAAATGTTGTTTTATGTTTATATGTACATTTTGTTTATACGTAAAGGAAGGGTTTTTGCAAATATCAGACTAAATGAATCAAGGGTTCTCTCTGAAGACTTCCTATTGAGTCACATGTTGAATTTGTTTTGTTGGGCTGCGATTTTTGAAATATCTATCTATTCTAAATATCTAAATGTTATTTGAATGTATTGATACTATTTGAGGAGGTGTAGCCTCATTTTCTGTGGATGTAAAGACAGAGACACAATACTGTACGTCCATCATCATTAAAATTTGCTTAAAGGGACCCTAAAGTCTTAGAAGACTGTATGCACACTTGGATTTATATAATATAGCAAACATCATGCACAATGACCACAAAGCGTCTAGATCAGGAGATCAGGATATGAAGACTGAAGATTGCATGAAAGTAGTTTTCTCAGATGGGTGGGTTAGGGTTAGGGTTAGTAATGAGTCCACAGGCAGCATTTTCATGGGCTGTGTCCATAAGTTTTTTTTCTGCCTTCGGACTACATTTTCCAGGTTCTCTTGCACCTACACTCCATTAGTCATCTGAGATGACCAAGTATGTTGAAACTAAATTAAGCAGACCAACGACTCTCCAGGATCAGAGTTGACTAGCCCTGTACTACACCGTCCCACTAGGATCAAGCTTGAAGCCTCATAAGATCTGGTCTAGGAACGATTCAGCCTCCGTAGGATGCGGCCTTGTCTTAGAGAAGCTTGTCTGTTCTTATCTATAATAGTTTTGGTTTATGTTTGTAAGTTTTGTAATTAAAAGTATATTTAAAGTTCATATTTTTCCACTGTGCTTCTTTGATTTAACAACACTGAGCTTAAAAAAAGACATACAAACACAAACATCTTAAACACTAAACCAACTATATTGTGTTGACGGAACTAAACAGATTTAATTAGAATTAAATATACACATTAAAATAAATAAACAAATTAAACACCACAAATATTGCAGAAATTTGATAACCTCGAATGATTATATAAAAAACTTTAAACTGATTCATTGAATGTTGATCTAAGGGCCAATAGGTCAATCTCACATTCTTCATCTGCAAGGCAAAATAAGAATCATTTCCCATGCAAACATTTTTGCATGTACTGCGCACTGGTTTGGTTGTGTGATTTAGTTTTTAAGCAAACTGAGGGTGAATGTAAATGTTGAACTGGTTTTACCTTTCATACACACGCTACACTTTCGGACACCCCAGAAAGCACAGCTAGGTCTGTGACATGTCAGCTAAACATCTGGAAAACATCTGCTATCCCACTTGAAAAAATAAAAATGCTGGTCAGGTAGGTTTTGAAGCATTTTTAGCTGGTTTGTGCTGGTTTAAGCTGGTCATGTGCTGGTTTACCATGCTTCAAAACCTACCTGACCAGCATTTGTTGTTTTTTCAAATATCTGATAAAAGTCTTAGAAAGAGCAGTGTTACATGCATTCTAAATCATAAACATCTCACAGACATCCTCTAGAGTCTAGATGTTTAAATGTCATCTAACAGCAAACGTCTCAGAGATGTATTACAGATGAACAAAATATAAAAAATGTCTTTCAGATGTATGTGTGGTATCAGTGATGACTCAGAAAACAAATTTTAAAAATCTGATTCTGTACACAAATATTCAGTTTACTTGCTAGTGCTTTAATCCTATAAAAAATATGATGCCGACAACCTAGAAAGTTTTGGCAGCTTCAGTTATTGGTATTTTTAATATTATTAACCCTTCAGCCAATTCGTCTTACAGCTTGCCAGATCAAGAAAGTGCTTTCCAGATTTTCCATCACAGATCAACCAAAGCACCATGCAGCACATGTGCTTCATTACACTGTCAAATTGGGTCTAATGTGAGTTTAAGGTTAGTCATTCGACCTTAGATGACTTCAAGCTAACAATGTTTATTATTTATACACAGCAGTCCAGTGTTTACCATTACTAACATACAATCGGTCACATTTTAACATTGCGATTACTCAACTCAACTTTATTTCAATTCATTTTCATTGTTACAAAGCAGCTGTATATGAGACATATTGAACAATAAGCAAATCAATTAAAGTTATACCTGTAAAAACATAAAAAAGGTGAAAACACAGAAGACCAACATACAAACGCTCCACACACAAAAAATAAAAATAAAACACATAAAATGTCAATTTCCAAATGTTTACAGTTTCACACAATTGTATAGTTTGTTGTTGAGGGGCGATCAGAGTGAAAACTGTGTGAAACTGTGGAAAAATGGTATACTGTGTTGTATTGCTCCAGCATCACAATATATAAACTGCATTTGTAACCAAAAAATGCACCAATTCTGATTCAATAATAAATACACACCTTACTCTCTTCTTCTGAATTTCACTCTGGACTGATATGCCGTGGCTTGAATAATGCACTGAATAACACAGTTAAGGACGGGGCAGAAGCCTGCTGCTATTGTTTTTACACGTTTTGCGGATATCATTCCGCATAGCGGGAGAGAGGGCTTAGTAGAGAGGGTCCCGAATGTTGTTGCGTGTTATATTGCACCGTGCAGCCCGTTTGTGTAACAGCAGCACCTCCTAGCTCGTCATGATAAGCTTAAATCAAACGTGAGAACATTAGTTGCACTGGACTAAAAAAACAATCTCGACACATGGATGTCCTGTGTGAAGGGCTTTATAAGAATCTGATGTTTTTGTTCTAGCGCATTATTGCAAGGAGTTGTGAAACCTTCTTAAGATAGCAATTACTGACTGTTTCAAACATCAGACATCAGGGGCCCAGTCTATATTTTGCCTTTCCAGCCGTTATATACAGCAGATGTTTCACATATCTCCAGATCTTTAGCAGACATCTTACAGACATTCCTGTGTAATCAACAAGGCTGCATGTAAACACACTGTGTTGCAAACAAAATGCGTAAAACACTTTTTTAAAATGCTAACACACTAGTTAAAACAACCAAACATAATGATGGCAAAATTCATGGCTCTCTCTAGTTATTTTGAGATTACGAATATTTTTGGCTAAAATTATTGTTAGTAATTATAATTTCACAGTCGGTTATAATTACAAACACAGGTATTGTGATTCTGGCCTTGAAATCTTATACGGTTGGTTCAAATTTATTCACCATGTTGAAAACCATTGGCCTCTCTTTCCATGCTAAGGTTATTTTGAGACATACATGAAGTGTTATCTGGAGTTATCTGGAGTTTTGGATGTGAACGTAACTGTTTGAGCGCCTGTGATGAACAACTTTAAAGGCAATTTTCTCAATATTTAGATTTTTTTGCACCCTCGGATTCCAGGTTTTTATCTCGGCCAAATATTGTCCAATCCCAACAAACCATACATGAATGGAAAGCTCATTTATTCAGCTTGTACTTGATATATTTCATTAAAATTTTACTCATTTGGTGTAGGGTCACATATAAAACAAAAACACAAGCATGTGCATGAGTATGAGTATGTTAAGAAGTATGCTTTATTGTTCAAATGCTTATGTTGATTTTATTTACAGTTGTGTTCAGAATTATTCAACCCCCAATGCTGTAAATGGTTTTAGGGAATTTAGTGTACATTTGTAATTGTATTCAGAATGAAATCCTACAAGGACTTCTTAAAGAACCATATGCAACTAAAATGACATCAATTAGTTTTGTAATACAGTAGTAAATGTTTCTTTTGTGAATTCTTCATTGACATAATTATTCAACCCCTTAAAGACTACCACTCTGAAGAACAGAGGTTCAATGAAGTGTTTTCAATCAGGTATTGAAAACACCTGTGGATATCAGGGAGCAGCAATAAAGCCTAATAAGCACCAATTAGGCAGCTTTAAAATGACTGTGATACTCATCTCCTTCTAGACATTTACTGGTGTGGTTACAAACATGGTGAGGTCAAGAGAATGGTCCAGGAAGACAAGAGAACAGGTGATTACTCTTCACAGGAAGGGCAATGGCTATAAGAAGATTGCAAAGATGTTAAACATACCAAGAGACGCCATAGGAAGCATCATTCGCAAATTCAAGGCAAAGGGCACTGTTGAAACGCTACCTGGTCGTGGCAGAAAGAAGATGCTGACTTCGACTGCAGTGCGCTACCTGAAGCGTAGAGTGAAGAAAAGTCCCCGTGTGACTGCTGAGGAACTGAGAAAAGATTTGTCAGATGTGGGTACTGAAGTTTCTGCTCAGACAATACGGCGCACCCTGCGTAATGAAGAATGCGTTTATTCTTATTCTTTGCTGTCCCCAAAGAATAAGAAGAGTCGACTGCAGTATGCCAAAAGTCATGTGGACAAACCACAGAAGTTTTGGGATAGTGTTCTGTGGACTGATGAAACAAAATTAGAACTGTTTGGGCCCATGGATCAACGCTATGTTTGGAGGAGGAAGAACAAGGCCTATGAAGAAAAGAACACCTTGCCTACTGTGAAGCATGGCGGGGGGTCAATCATGCTTTGGGGCTGTTTTGCTTCTGCAGGTACTGGGAAGCTTCAGCGTGTGCAAGGTACCATGAATTCTCTTCAGTACCGGGAGATATTGGATGACAATGTGATGCAGTCCGTCACAAACCTGAGGCTTGGAAGACGTTGGACCTTTCAACAGGACAATGATCCCAAGCATACCTCCAAGTCCACTAGAGCATGGTTGCAGATTAAAGGCTGGAACATTTTGAAGTGGCCATCGCAGTCACCAGACTTAAATCCGATTGAGAACCTCTGGTGGGACTTAAAGAAAGCAGTTGCAGTGCACAAGCCTAAGAATGTGACTGAACTGGAGGCTTTTGCCCATGATGAATGGGTGAAGATACCCGTAGATCGCTGCAAGACACTTGTGTCAAGCTATGCTTCACGTTTAAAAGCTGTTATAACTGTAAAAGGATGTTGTACTAAGTACTAAGGTTGAATGTCACTTGGGGGTTGAATAAAACTGATAATGATGTGAGCTCAGAAAAGACATTTGTGGTTATTTCATTATAAATGTTATGTTATATTTGTCTGACCTACACGTGCCTCTTTGATTTAATTGTAAGCAGGATGACTGAATGATCATAATCAATGTCAAACCGACCAAAACAATCAATTTCAGTGGGGGTTGAATAATTTTGAACACAACTGTATATTATGGCTGTCAGTTTAAGGCATATGATAAATTATATTCAGAAGAACGCATTATTTAAATATTAAATGCAATTAACGCATCACCAGTTTATTTTAACATCCATTGTCTTGCATTTCATCATGTAATCAGGGTCTTATTCATGTAAAGGCTTTTAAACTATTGAAGCGCGTTCTGTTGCTATAGAAAGACAGCTTCTAGCTTTGACGACACAATGCGACAGCGGTTAAAACTGGTGTATACAGACACAGGTTAGACTGTGTAGGTGAATTTCTTTCTGCATCAGAAATAAAATACTCAATAGAATATGTACTGAATTTCTGTAAGTACAGACTTCATGAGATGTTGCATTACTAACTTTACAATGGGTTTTAGACATGTAACAAAGCTTTCAATTTTCTTCAAGTACAGCACATTCAGAGCTTTTTATTTTCATGTATTTTCATATCATGTAAGGCTATACACTGTAAAATACAACCTATAAAATCTACTCAATAAAATGGAGGTAACAATTTTCGCTCACTTTAAAGGAGTATATTCTACCCCATATTTTTGAGTAAAGGGCACCTACATTTATAAGTTATAACAAACTAAATTAAATTGTATAAATTTTACCTACTATATTATACAAGTAATACTTAATAAAATCAGGTAATGTTTACCCTTTGACAGCAGGTATTGCTCATCAACCTAATTATTATTAGTAATATATAGCTATTAAAAAAAAATGTTATTTATTAAGAGATGGTTGAATTTACTTAAAAACGGTGAAAGGTGATTAAAAAAAGTGTTCATTGAATTTTTTTTTATTGCAAACACTGAAATCCTCTTACATTCAATTTCCAATAACATACCACTTCACTTTCACAAAAAACTCCTTGAAAATCTTACATTTCAAAATAAACATGGCCTACTGACAGAAACATTTAATCTTTTAAACATTAAAAACTAATGCAAGTAAAAAAGGGCCCTTCTACATTCAAGTTGAATTACAACTATTGTTCAAAATACAAATTCACGAAACTGTTCTCTTTAAAAAAAACGAATGTCTTTACTGGATGTCAGAATATACATTAAAAGCAACATTTCCTATACATACAACTATCACATTTTGTCCTTTCAAACAATAAGCAACTATTATCCAATGTATTGTGGTGCTGCAGTGGTTGCACCAGCACTGTCATTACTTGGTTTGTTAGCCTCTAAAGTTCTCCTACCTGTTCAAAATAAAAACAAAATTCATGTCAATTTTCACATTAGTTAAAAAAACATTATTCACAACTGTGACAGCTACTATAGACAATCAGAAAAAAATGCAGTTTCAACAAGCTAAGTGGACAGTTTTAAACATTATAATGATTACAGCAGTTTAATGTAAGAAACCTTTTCAAGAAATTGAACGTACTTGGGTGCAAAAGAAAGTAATAAGATTCACATGAACAGCCGTGAATTACAGCTGACATAGCTTTCCTGTATCTCAGTGGTAAGAGCATTGCGTTAACAAAGCAAGGTTGTTGGTTCGATCACAGGGGATTGCAAATACCTATGTAAAATGTATAGGATAAAGCAATGTAAGTCGCTTTGGATAAAAGCGTCTGCCAAATGCATCAATGTAAATGTAAATGTAAATGTAATAGCTCTTGTTCTGCGACTCGTCAGCGCCTCACTGGTGCTGATAATGAAACAGCACAACCATTGTGTTATTATGCCGCACCTGCATTTATAAATGACAGTCTGTTGAATGCATGCGACATAATTGTATTTCGCTGTACCAATCGCCTAACGTTACAGGCAGAGGCGATTATAGGTTTTCAATATTAGTGGGGCTCAGACTTGAGGATACATACAGTGTAGAGCCACTCTCTAAGCACCACACATAACGTTACATTACTTAAATTAGGCCCTGTCAGCCTGTGGCACCGAGAAAAGAGGGGCAATACACAGAATCGTAACTTTTTTTAAACCCAAAGAAGAAATTATTGATAGAGCTAACATTTCAGTAAGTACACATGTTGCCTAAATTACGATATAAAGAAGTTGAACTAAAACTTACCGGCTGCTCCACAAATCCTGTCAGCGAATCTGAAGAGGATGTGTCTCGTGATTCGTGATTTCCCGCCGGGGCGTTGATGCATGCTCACTCCGCAGTGTCATAGCTAATATTTTTCGTGTAAATTTTACCTTGTTTTTTAAGGTGCCATTGTTACTCATAAAAAGTAGGTAGTGTAGGTAGAAAGTACCCATTAATATATATTTTATTTTCTAAACAAAATTCTAAGCTAAATTTTAACTGATTTTAATGGGTTGTATTTAACACCCTCCAGAATCGTTTTTTACAGTGTGCTGCTTATCATTCTTGTCTCTGTATTTTGTCTATTGGTTTAGGTCTCTCACTTTTACACGTTTCTTCATGTTTCGTTTGGATACAAAAGTAATTTAATATTTGTATTTAATTGGTTAATGACCTATTTGTGTTTTGTAATTATTCTTTTATGAAAGGTGATTAGAAGGTTGAAATGAGCCAAAGTGTATCGTTAAAACCACCAGATTAAAATTATTTTGAGAATAAGTCTCATTTATTTTATTATTTAAGAAAAACATTTACTTGTTCTTGTACTTATGTAAAGGCCAAATATACATATAAAACACAAACGTAAATAAACTACTGAAAATAAGCTCAGTATTAATGCTTCGTATTTAAATTCTATGAATTTAAACTGGGCACAATATAAAACACGGGCATTTTAAGAACAAAGCAATATCAATGTTAATGTTAAAGTAGTTTAAAATAAATAACAACATGTTTAATTGTTAATGAAAGTTGGCTGAGACAGTTTTGCGGTCTGTGTGTGGTATCCTGTACCGTGGGCTCATGGGCAGTGGCGGAGCTAGAGTTTTTCACATGGTGTGTCCTGCGGCCTTGCCTTGGCAACTTCAGGGGGTCCATAGACCATGATAGAAAGTCATTGTGTAACTCTAACCTGGCATCAAAAGAGAAATAATAATTTACTTAACCTGGTGTTTTTTTGTAAAGTGATTTGGCTTAAAAAATAAGCCAGGCGGCTCCTATGGGATCAGAATCCCGCCATAAGTATTGCGGGCATATTTAAAAATATAATAAGCGTAAAGCGAAAAATTTAAACCGTGAGTCAGAACTTTAAACATATTTTAAATGATATTGGACAAAATTAATACATACAGACAAAGTTGTTCAAATCGCAACCAAAATAATGTTCTCCTTGGTTGTTTTACTCATTTTTGTGTTCTATGATATTTTCTGCTCATATTTAATATTTTTCTACGCATACGTTATTTTTTCCCTCGCTTGTTTTTCCACGTTCTGCGCTTGCTTTTCCAAATGCTGCAGTTCGAGTTTCATGATAATTAGGGCGGGCTTTTGCGTCACCATTGGTCCACTAGTTCTAGATTGACAGCTCCTCCTCTAGCCAATCAGTCGAAGATGGTGTTGACGTCACTTCATACGCGACTCGCGGCATATCCTTGGAGGTGGATTATAACCGTCATCCGCAAATCCCGGACAAGGTTCATAGGTAATTGAACATATTAATATCGTTACTAAGTGTCAGATACACTTCTGTTATGAATATGCTCTGCCAGGTTTACCAAGTAATTTGATGTCCGATTCCACTTTATAGTCCGATAAAGTAACATACATGTGTCCCGTTAGCTGGGTTTAGTCAGCGTTGCTATAGTTTACAGTTACTCTATTAAGTTATTTAATATTATTGGCTGTGTATTTAGAAATAAATACTGTATTGTTGTAAATGTGATGATGTTACTAGCTCATGACAATGATAATGCCATGCGTATCTTAACTCATTTAGACGAGCACATGATGCAGCGTCTTTTCTCACAGTAGTGCATTCAATCAGTAATAAGTGCTAATTGAACGTTTTGTTACCGGGGAACAGATGTGTTTTGTCAGTTTTGTGATTTTTGCTCCGATGCAAGGAATAATGTCAAAGAGCATGAGATTACACTAGTGTGTAATGTGTATAGGAAACGATTTAAACATTTAAAACGGTCTGTCTTAATAGACAAAGTGTGTAAAAAAAGATGGCCATTGTTTAAAGCATAATCTTAACCCAATCAGCTTTGAAACCAGGTGTCCATGTTATGATTAAAAATGCACAGAACAATGCCTACTTCAACTTGTATATTTTTTATCCTAGGACCTTTTGGAGCAAGACAGTGCTTGAGGACTCATTGGAGGAGCAAAAACACTAGAGGAACAGACCCTCATGTGATGAAGTGTACGTTATCTTGATATGGCTCAGCTCATGACAACCAATCTAACAATTCAGAGATATTTACTTCAATTTAGCTCAATTTTGTGAAGCAGTCCATTGCAACTTGAATCTTAAAGCATCAGACTTTTATTAATGTAATTTGTGTTATTTTTGTGTCATTTAAGACCATTATAGAGGTGATTAAAAAAGCAAACATCACTACAGGAACGTAATGAGACTGGTTAGATAGAGTACTTTAATACAATACACTAAAAACCATAATAAAAAAGAGAAAAAGTATTACAACTGCAAGAGAATTGTCTTTTTTGGTGGTTCAAAAGTTCACATTTATCCATTCAAGTTATCCCCACAAGTTTAATCAATCAATGTTTGTAAAAAAGTTTCAACTTTATCTGCCAGCTTTCTGAAACTGTTGGTCATGACACAACAACATTGATCCGAGTTCAAGTTATAGTTAGCAGGTTTGTTTTTACTGAAATGTATAGATTCACTGATCCACTCCACTCAATAAATGTTAAAATGAGTTTTTGACAATCTTAAATTGATGGTCATGTACTTGTATTAGATGAAGTCATTCATGCTGTTCTGATGAGGAAAGTCATATCTTGGATAGCCTTTAAGTCTTTTTAGATGCAGTATACAATGCAAAGCCCACCTCCATGTTTCTTGAAGGACATATTTAACAGTAGCTTATGATCTTCCGTTTTAACAAAGCTGTGGAACTCATTCTTGCACTAATTTCAGAAGCGTGGCTGAGGATGTTGTCAACATCGTGCTGGAAAAAATGCAAGTCGACAGATTTACAAACGTGTTCAAAAAGACAATGCTGGTAAAGAAATTTAACTTACGGTGTTAAATTGTAAGACAAATGTCTCAACAGTTGTCAACTAATGTTACCTTCACCCAGAAAAGCGTGAGAAAAGACGCTAATGTTACACGATGTGCTCGTCTAAATGAGTTAAGTTACGCATGGCATAATTATAGTTATGAGGTAGCAACACACGCATTTACACAAATTCAGTCTTTTTCTATATACACAGCCAATAATCTAAAATAATTTAATAGAGTAACGTTAACTGCAAACTATAGCACCGCTGACTAAACCCAGCTAAAAGGATACATGTATGTTAAAATAATATGTGACTATATCCTGGAATCTGACATAAACTTTTTAATAAACCGGGCAAAGCGTACTTATAATAGATATAAGAAGTGTGTCTGACTCTCAATAATGATATAATTATGTTCCATTACCAGTGGACCTTGTCCGGGATTTGCAGATGACGGTCCTTCAAGGATATGCCGCGAGTCGCGATTGAAGTGATGTCAACATCCTCTTTGAATGATTGGCTAGAGGAGGAGCTGTCAATCTAGAACTAGTGGACCAATGGTGACGCAAAAGCCCGCCCTAATTATCATGAAACTCGAACTGCAGCATTTGGAAAAGCAAGCGCAGAACGTGGAAAAACAAGCGAGGGAAAAAATAACGTATGCGTAGAAAAATATTAAATATGAGCAGAAAATATCATAGAACACAAAAATTAGTAAAACAACCAAGGAGAACATTATTTTGGTTGCGATTTGAACAACTTTGTCTGTATGTATAAATTTTGTCCAATATCATTTAAAATATGTTTAAAGTTCTGACTCACGGTTTAAATTTTTCGATTAGCGCTTATTATATTTTTAAATATGCCCGCAATACTTATGGCGGGTTTATGATCCCATAGGCTCCCGTCTCGTATGTATCAGTGGCGGCTGCTGGTCTTTCAAAGAGGGGAAGCTCATTTCACAATGAATGAATGAACAAACTATCTAAAAAAATATATTAAACTCGACGGAGGAAATGTGGGTATACATTAAACTGAAACAAGGAATGTGGTGTATAATTGTGTGAAATGTATGATGAAAATTGGCAAGCAATTTCGGCAAGCAAATACCAAGAAATAGGTTGCAGCAGTTCGTCTTTCAACTACACTTGAAAAATCCGCAATGGGACTGAGATTGAATAGCTTTAGTATCAGCGACTTTTTATAGAACAAAATCGCTGTCAATCAAAAAGATGCAATCTTTCGACAGACCCTCCAATCATCACGCAGTAGCATCATATAGCAAGAAGGCTAACAAACGTCAGAGTTAACGTTACCGTCCATTAACATTAGCCTTTCATTGATGACATGGATAACGTTACCGTAATCATACAGAGAGAGCGTAGTTGCATACCTTTATCTTTTGCTCCTTTCTCCTCTTCTACTTTTATTTTTTCCTATATAGGGCACCTGACGGCTTAAACATTTTTCTCTCCATCGCTGTCACTGTGTTTATCTGGCACTCGACAATCAAGACTAAACCACTTCACCTCCACATAATCGTTTTGGATTACCTTTTTTTTATTAGCCATTTCACACACACAATTCACAATAAAAACAATGGAAATTATAGGCCTGTGCTTTAATATTATGAATGAAATGTGCGTTATTTGGAAGAAAGTCAAGGTATGACTGACCCACTAAGTGGATCCCACCGCTCCATTTGTGAGAGGTGAACCGTCTATCACGGGTGCGGCTCCTCCCCTTTACACTTTTTTCACAGCTTCTGTGCTTCTCAGCAAGCAGGGGCGGCAATTTACCACTTCCCCACACGGACAGTTATATTATAGATAACAGAAACCCGCTTAGCGGCGCAGATTATTTTTCTTTTTAAAGTGCTTTTGCCGCCCCCCCACGTGTCGTGAAAATTTGGCGCCCCGGGCGGCTGCCCGTGCCTAAAACCGCCACTGACTGGATGTCAGAATATACATTAAAAGCAACATTTCCTATACATACAACTATGACATTTTGTCCTTTCTAACAATAAGCAACTATTATCCAATGTATTGTGGTGCTGCAGTGGTTGCACCAGCACTTTCATTAGGGCTACTTGGTTTGTTTGCCTCTAAAGTTCTCCTACCTGTTCAAAATAAAAACAAAATGCATGTCAATTTTCACATTAGTTAAAAAAAACATTATTCACATATTCTCTTATGTTGTGAGGGCTGTCTGCATTACAAAACCACGATATTCACACCTCTGTTATCTAATGCTATTGTCACGTGTTAGCAGGAACAAACGAGCGCACGACTACGGAATATAAATCAAAAGGTACTTTAATCACAAAACTACAAAAGAAAACTAGGGGCCCGTTTCAATAAGGAAGTTCAATCAACACCGAGTTAAAATCTGAACTCTTAGTTGATTTACTCAGAGAATCTCTACTCTGAGTGTTCAGTTTCAGACCAGCTGATTTGACTTAGTTCAATCCACTCCGAGTAAGTTCACTCTAGGTTATGCCGGTGCAGCATGGCGATGAAAAGCCATCATCAATTGAGTGAAGATAGCAGGATTCACCATGGCAACGGCACGTGACAAAAAGCGTGTGGTGAAATGGGATCGCTGCATTGATGCCACGCCCATTATTGGTGTTTCTGGACGGGCTCTATATAAAGGGGTTGCTCAGGTCAGGGGATGTGGCGTCACTGTTTCAGCTAACTTCCTGTGTGGACTGGTGTTCCGCTGCCTGTTGTTGAGGGTAGGCCGTTCACCACTGCTTGTTCACCCTTGTTGAGGTTTGGGCCATCTCATTTGATTTGTTTTACCTTACTTTGGAAAGGCTGGTGTCTGTTTGGTGGGTGCCTATTCTATTGGCCGCGTTGAAAACCGCCGTTTCGTGGCGGTAAAGCTCCTTACCTCTACCTCTTGTCGCATTACCGCATGTGTGGCTGCTGTCTTCCTGGCTGGTAAGCAGAAGTTTATATTCGTCGTTTAATTAGTGTACATCAAAAGTGATACGAGTCGTTGTGTATGTGGTGTAGCGTTCGGGTGCTGTTCTGACGACTGGACGATGCGCCTGCCGCATATGGGTATGTAAGGTCACTTTTAATGTGTTGATTGCCTAAGAAAGGTACGTGACCATTTTATTTTTTGTAGCTTTCAGATGTACAGCAAGGCGTTAGCACATTTTGTGGTGTGTTGCTGCTGCATGTCATGACGCTCCAACGCTGCTGTTTTGTCTTGCTTTGTTTTGTTTTGTTTATTTTTATTTTTTCGTTACGTTTTGGTTACGTTACCATGCATCCTATTATTAATTTGTTTTAATTGGTTTCTGTTTAGACCGCTGTGTTGCTTGCGTTGCAAGCCTTCTCTGCTTGGCTAGCTGCTTGCTCACTGCTAAGCGCATGTAAACTGTTGGACTAAAAATGTGTCCTGCATGTTCAAAAATTGAAGGTAGGCAATATCTAATAAGTATTGAAGTTTATTGGTCAGAAAGTAGCAAAGTACAGTACTGGGTTGTCTCAGACACAATGTCTCACAAAGAACAACCCGGAAAAACAGTTTCACACAGTATTTATATGGTATGTTTCGACGATATCTTCTTCTCTGTGGGCGGAGGGATCCGTTCTTGCTTTCACCAATCAGAATCTTCTTCTTTGTCTCTTCAGTTTCTGCAAAACACTCCTAAAAAACACAACATACATTCCATAGACCTCCCCCACTTTTCTTACACAACTGCAGCCGAACTACCCCCTCTTTCCCACATTCATGTTGAAAGCACATCATTATCAGCACATAGCTTGGGTATCAAATGCATGTATCATATGTTTAGTTTTAACACTTCACGCAATCAGAAAAATAACACACATAAATGATTAAACATAACATATAAATGATTAAACATAAATGATTAAATCCCTCTAAACCTGTGGGTGTCGGGTTTTCCCAGTCTTATTTTATGTTGCTTGGAAATATTATTGTCCTGTCTATTTCATTACAAGTAATTGTTTTTTGTTTGGCGTCTTTGCTTCTAGGAGTTGGGGAGGACCAGGGGGGGTTGCAGGCTGGTGCGGCCATATACTGGAGTTCCTTAATTACGTTGTGTGGTTTTCCTTTTTTTGTGCTTTAGTTTTGTCCTTACCGTGAATTTCACATTTATACTTGATTTAGTTGTAGCACGTGTGGCTCCGTTGGAAGGCGGACACCTAGCCTGCCTCCTTGCTAGCGATCCCCAGACTCTGGTTGGCAGATCTATCCTAACCTAATTTTACTGTTTTCTGACCCATGTTGCTATTTGCATTAATGAAAAGTATTACAGTTTTAAATGAGCATTGGGTTTTCCCAAATTATTGATTCAAATAAATTATATTTTGATATTCATGTCTCATGGTCTTTACGTTATTGGAAATCTGAACCTGCGTGTCTGAATCTATATTTCCCAGATAGGTATACTGGGTGGCGTAGTCGGTTACATCAATACCCTTTTTCTTGTTTTCTTGTCCCTTACTTCCCCTCCCCTGAGTTCGGTCACAGCGCATGTTCATTTCTCACCAATCGAATTGAAGGTAATGTTACACGCGTAAGGCGAATATGAGCACATATTTAGACAAAAATTATTCACTTGTTAATGCGCAAGTTTATATGTCAATCACTTTTATATTTATTTTGTTGAAACTGTGAAAATGGGAATTATCGCTCTCATTCATTCAAGAAAGTTTAAAGAAATAAAATGCTCTTTTTAGCAGGATGCCTGATTGGGAAACGTTAAATATACGACTTAAACTGGCCTTAAAAGTTAAGATAAAACGTCCAAGTAGGGCCTCACAATTCTCTCCCCACATAAATGTAACTATCTGCGAATGAATGCAGCTACCTCATCTATGGGTTCCTGAATAAACGGACATGACATTTTAAGGTCTGTGTGAGGAAATTGAGCGCGATTAGGAACACGAATTAATAAACAAATTGCGTATGCAATTTCAACACCGCTCGCTGTTCGAAAGGCGGCGGAGATTGTAACAAACCCCGGGTTTGCGGAATAAAACTTGCTCCCGACCAGGTTAGGTTAACGGAGTATGTTACTCTGGTCACTCACTCGGAGTATAAGATACCTCGATTTCTGAAATGGGCTTGACTTACCCTGCGGTCGCGGGTTTGACAAACCTCGCGTTCTGAAACCAAAAACCCTGAGTATTCCGTTTTCTTTGGTTAACTTACTCTGAGTTTGCTCTTACCCTGCTTTCTGAAACGGGCCCCTCGAACGAGGAGTTTACACACATTGACATTAAACAATAACCAACATCAAACTGAGGGAAACACATGACTTAAATACAAGGGATAACGAGGGCTAATCAGGTGTAAGTGATAAACTAATAATGAGACAAGTGAAAACAGGCAACGGACAAATTAACTAATAAGAACATCAAACACGGAAGGAAAATACAAAACAAAATAGAGACAACTGTGACAGCTATAGCATATACTATAGACCAGGGGTTCTCAACCTTTTGCAAGCTGGCCCCCCCAAAGCTGGTTCATTCCAGTTGGGACCCCAGTGCCCCCCCCCCACACCAACCTTGGATGGATGGAAAGATGGATGGCCGGCCGGCCGGCTATTATCTTTAGGCCCACATTATTATTATTATTATCATCAGTAGCGGTAGGTAGGCCTATTATCATTACTAGGCTATTGTTATAATTGGCAGCAGAACCAGACTCCTAATGTGAGCTTGCAGACATTATTATTATTGTTATGAGTAGTAGTATGCCTATCATCATTACTAGGCTATTGCTATATAATTATATGAGGTTACATGCTTTATTGTTGTTGTTGTTATTATTATTATTATCATCAGTATAGGCCTATTATCATTACTAGGCTATTTCTATAATTGGGAATTGGCACCAGACCTCTGATATTAATGTATGCTTTATTATTGTTATTATTACTAGGACTAATAGTAAGTATCATCTGCATTTTGTAACAGAAGCTTACAGGTATGTGATGTTAATGTGAGACCTGAGCCTGCTCTGCCTTGCAAAGATCCCCAATTCTTGGCTCAATGTTTGATAAACATAGTCTCAAATCATCCTCGATTTGTGCACGATTGCGGTATTTCGTTTTGAGTGTAGTCATTTTTGAGAATCCTGCCTCACACAGATATGTCGATGCGAAAGGAAGGAGAATCTTCAAGGCGACGTCACAGAGTTCAGGATATTCCTGCATCAATGCTGCCCAGAATGACGAAAGAGGGCAGGAGTTAAAGAGTTCCTTCAGTCTACTGTCACTCTTCAGCTCAATAAGCTGTTCCTGCATATCAATTGATAGCTCGTTTGCTGTGCACACAAACGGATCTCGAACCCACGCAAAAGAGCGATAATCCTCTTTAAAGTACGTCGCAAATTGTTTTCTCACTGCTGACAGGTGCTCAGACGCTGATTGAAATAGGGATGAGAAATCGTGTGACGTGCCTGCATCAGTGATAAAGTCTGCAAGGCTGGGGAACATGTCGCAGTTCCCTCGACTGACTAGACCTGATGCCAGAGGTCTAGTTTTTGTGTGAAGGCGTGCACTTTGTCTGCAAGGAGGAAAATATGAGTTCCACGGCCTTGCAAAGACAGGTTGAGGCCGTTCAAGCTGTCAAATATATCGACCAAATAGGACAGAGACGCAAGCCACATAGTGTCATCCAGATGCTTCGCCAGATCGGATTTGAGTTCTGTCAAAAACCACTTCACCTCCTCTCACAGCTCATACAACCGCTGTAGCACCCGCCCCCTGGAGAGCCAGCGAACTTCAGTGTGCAGAAGCAGCTGTTCGTGCCCTGACCCCATCTCCTGGCAGAGGACCCCAAACAAGCGAGAGTTTAACGGCCGTGATTTGATAAGATTTATCATTTTCACGGATTGGTTCAGCACGGAGTCAAAAAGAACCGGCAATTCTTTTAGCAGCTAGTGCTTCGCGATGGACCATGCAATGTGTACATTTCACAAGTGGAGCTACTTGCTGGACCCGAGCATCTAGGCCACCCTCATGCCCCGTCATTGCCTGCGCACCATCCGTGCATAGGCAAACGCATCGGTCCCAAGCCAAACCATTTTCAAGGATAAAAATATTAAGGACATTGAAAATGGCTTCTCCTGTAGTGTGCAACTGAAGAGGCCGGCAAAACAGGACATCCTCCTCAATCGCCTTGTCCCGCAAATACCTGACATAGGTGAGGAGGTGTGCCTGCCCAGCAATATCAGTGGATTCGTCCAGCTGCAGCGCGTAGTAAGGACTCTATTTTACGAACTCTATCAGTTGCTCTCTGATATCATTGGACATGTCTACAATTCTCCTAGCGACTGTGTCATTGGACAGTGGTACTGCACCGAGTTTGGCTGCTGCACTATCGCCTATCATTATTCTGCACATGTCTTGCGCTGCCGGCAAAATGAGAGTCTCTGCGATTGTATGTGGTTTGCCCAGTTTACCGATTCTTTGGGCCACTACATACGATGCCTCCAAACACTGTTTAGACACAGTGCTGTGCACTGAAATGGTTGCCTGTTGCTGATGGAGACCATCAAGCTTTCTTTTAAAATATTCAGCCAGTTTATTTTTAATGCCAGGATGCTTTGTTTCGAGGTGTCTTTTTAATTTGCAGGGCTTCATACTGTCGTTTGCCAGCACCTCGGCACACACGACACACTGAGGTCTCAGATCAGCTGTAACTGTAAACCCAAACTGCAGGTATGCTTCATCGTACCTTCGAAGCTTTTTTGCAGCTGGTGGTGCGTCGGTTGGCTTGTTGGTCCTCACAAGAAATTTCTCCATTTTTGTTATGTGTTTTCAATAAAGTTTAGGCAATATGTAACTGTGTGTGTGGCTATGTTGAGAGACGTATCAGGGGCTAATCAATCGGGACTTAGGGACGATCTTTAATTAAACGAACAAAATAATTATTTTGCAGACAATTCAGATTTTATTTTAATACTTAAAGATTGTAGTGTGTGTGTGTGTCTTAGTCGTGTGGGTAGTTTTAGCTAAGTGTAGCTACCGCCTAGCAGTTAAAAAAAAATACTGGCAAGGGCTGAGATTTGATCTAATCTTTAACAAAAATGTTTGTGGGTTTAGTCTTTAAAAAGACTGTTGGGGTTTTGTAGTAAAGGCCTATGTAAATCGAGATTGATAACAGACTAGCGAGAGCTGGCACAAGCGAACTTGGCAAGAGACTAGACTAGAGTGAATGGAGAGCTATGTCGTGAGTCAATTTAAATGCAGTGATTTATTTTTGTGTGAGAATGAGTGAACATTTACATTTACACCCCGCTCTGTAAGCTAGGGCGGGAAGGGCGGCGGCCATGCACATGCGCGATTCATTTGCAGCCTGGACGCGGAGGGGTGTGTGTCTCCTCTCTGCTCTGAGTGCTGCGTGAGGCTACTGAGAGACTGACCGCCTTGAAGTGCTTTTGGACGGGAGAGGGGCTCACGGCAGCACCCGCTGCTCGTTGTGCACAGTAGGCCTAACTGCAGAGTGATTCGTGCTTTCGAGTCTCCAAACACCACAAAAGTCTCCAAAAACACCAGTAAAATTCGTTGGATTTGTCGCTTTGACAACAAAAAAAAGTCGCCAGGAGGATGATTTGTTTGTGTTATAATCAGTGCTTGAAGTGGGGGAAAAAGGTGGCGGTACTCTCTTTGCATTGGCCGATCCTTACATTTGTACAATGAAAAACAAAACTTGGAGATATTGCTGTTACAACAATTTAGTGTTTTTTATTTATTAACAACATAAATGTATTTAAACATGTTTGTGTGTGCGTGGCTGCGTGTATTTCACAAAAACTAAAGGAAAGCTTTAACTTTAGCCTATATTCTGACTAGTTTATTCGTTTTATATACAGTTGAAAGAAAAAGTATGTGAACCCCTTGGGCTTACTTTGATTTCTTCATAAATTGGTCATAAAATGTTTTCTGATCTTCATCTAAGTCACAACAATAGAGAAACACAGTCTGCTTAAACTAATACCGCACAAACATTATATGTTTTCATGTTTTTATTGAACACAACATGTAAACATTCATAGTGCAGGGTGGAAAAAGGATGTGAAACCCTAGGCTAATGACTTCTCCAAAAGCTAATTGGAGCCAGGAGTCAGCCAACCTGGGGTCCAATCACTGTGATGAGATTGGATGTGTTGATTAAAGCTGGCCTGTCCAATAAAAAACACACACCAGTTTTGAGTTTGCTGTTCTGAAGAAGCGTTGTCTGATGTGAACCATGCCTTGCACAAAAGAGCTCTCAGAAGACCTACGATCAAGAATTGTTGACTTACATAAAGCTGGAAAGGGCTACAAAAGTATATCTAAAAGCCTTGATGTCCATGTGTCCACGGTAAGACAGATTGTCTACAAATGGAGAAAGTTCAGCACTGTTGCTACACTCCCTAGGCGTGGTCGTCCTGTAAAGATGACTGCAAGAGCACAGCGCAGAATGCTTAATGAGGTGAAGAAGAATCCTAGAGTGTCAGCTAAACACTTACAGAAATCTCTGGCACATGCTAACATTTTTGTTGACAAATCTACAATAAGGAAAACATTAAACAAGAATGGACTTCAATGGAGGACACCACGGAGGAAGCCACTGCTGTCCAAAAAAAACATTGCAGCACGTTTGAAGTTTGCAAAAGAGCACCTGGATGTTCCACAGCACTACTGGCAAAACATTCTGTGGACAGATGAAACCAAAATTGAGTTGTTTGGAAAGAACACACACCGCTATGTGTGGAGAACAAAAGGCACAGCACACCAACATCAAAACCTCATCCCAACTGTGAAATATGGTGGAGGGGGCATCATGGTTTGGGGCTGCTTTGCTGCCTCAGGCCCTGGACGGATTACTGTCATCGATGGAAAAATGAATTCCAAAGTTTATCAAGACATTTTGCAGGAAAACTTAAGACCATCTGTCCGCCAACTGAAGCTTAACAGAGGATGGACGATGCAACAGGACAATGACCCAAAGCATAGAATTAAATCAACAACAGAATGGCTTCAACAGAAGAAAATACGCCTTCTGGAGTGGCCCAGTCAGAGTCCTGACCTCAACCCGATTGAGATGCTGTGGCATGACCTCAAGAGAGCGATTCACACCAGACATCCCAAGAATATTGCTGAACTGAAACACTTTTGTAAAGAGGAATGGTTCAAAATTTCTCCTGACCGTTGTGCAGGTCGGATCTACAACTATAGGAAACGTTTGGTTGAGGTTATTGCTGCCAAAGGAGGGTCAACCCAAAGGTTCACATACTTTTTCCACCCTGCACTATGAATGTTTACATGTTGTGTTCAATAAAAACATGAAAACGTATAATGTTTGTGCGGTATTAGTTTAAGCAGACTGTTTCTCTATTGTTGTGACTTAGATGAAGATCAGAACACATTTTATGACCAATTTATCAAGAAATCCAAGTAAGCCCAAAGGGTTCACATACTTTTCTTTCAACTGTATATATAGGCTATATATATAACTAAATACGACCTCACCTTTTATATGTTTGCAGCCTCTGAAACATCCGTCCGTCATAAAAATTAATTCTGATGGTTCGATTTTCTTAATTTTTCGCATCCATATAGCAAATATTTTGAGGGGTGTTTTTGACAATTGAGAGCCACCAGATGACGAATCTGAAAAAACAAATACGACAGTTTCGGACTCAGTTAGCGTGCAAGGACATTAAACTTTTGAGGCTTGCGCAGCTTCTCGAGGAGAAATCAAACAAATGAGCGCCGTTTTCTAAAGTCTATGAGCGCACCACACACAAATAAACTAAAGTGACATAGTGCAGTTAAATGTGGTGTTTTTATATTTATAACTTTTGAATGCAGTTCAGCAACATGCATCACACGACCTGACGACCAAGAGAGCTGACAATTGACCATCACTTAATTTACCATCACCTCACGATTGAAAATGTGACACTGATTTCATATGACAGTTCAACAAACAAGTTATTAATATTAAGTCACTTACATTTTAGACGAAGTAATGACTGTTTTGGTCTATTTTAGCAGCGAAAATAGATTCGATGAATCCAAACAAAGATCACAGCAACAATCAATCGTGTTTTGAATGATTCAGTGTTTTGAACGAATTGATTGAGTCATAGATTCAATGACCCATGCACAAACATGAGACACATTCTTGATGAATCGGCCGTTTGAACGAATCGTTTGAATGAACAACTCAATGACTCGCTTTATAAAACCGCTTTTCACCTGCATTTACTATCCACAAACCAATCAAATTTGTTCAAAACTCTTTTTTTAAATCAGTCCTAACCAGAGATGTATAGTAACGAAGTAGATCTACTTCACTACTGTACTTAAGTACTCAAAGGCGGTATCTGTACTTTATTAGAGTATTCTTTTTTTCTCCTACTTCCACTTTTACTTCAGTACATATTTTCGATGAGTTTAATACTTTTACTCCGATATTTTTTTTATGTGCTGCATCGTTACTCGTTACAATTATAAAAAATGTTACGAATCATTCCAAACCCACATTACCACTGACAGAACGGTAGATGGCAGGTTTGATGAAGCTCAGCTGGCACATCATTGAGCGAATCAAGCGATTAAGAAGACTGCGCGTGCTCCCGTTCTGCCTTTTGATCAGCTAAGAAAATGGACGAACCAAGAACACCACCTTCCACCCCATTAACTTCAAGTGATCGTGGCTGTGAGAGTGAGGAAGGAGACCACCCCTGGCCCTACTTAGAGTCCATGTTCTTATATGTCGGAGTGAAAGATAATTCATATAGAATGAAGTGCTTACTCAAGTGCGCCCCGGCCCGCGCATTCACCGTCTAAAGCTGGGGTTATAGTCGACGCAGTCGCTAGTTCGCCTGGGTGCGCGCGGCAAATATGACGTCATCGCGGTGTTCGCTGAGTTCGCTTTGTGTCCGCACGAACTCATTTCGCGTGGCGCGTGCACAACTTTTTTGGTGACTCGAGCGAACAGTTCGCGCGGCGGCGCAGTCAACATGAAAGCTTTGAAGAGATATTGGCTTAACAGGTACCCCTGTACAGAGATCTTTTAGGATCAATGTGTCTGTTTTATATTGTATTCAGAATAAAACAATATTTATAAACATTGCTCTTTTGAATTATTCTTATATCTTCTCATTTTATATAACATAAATACATCCAATGGGTTAATATATGGTAATGTACATTTAGCAGTCCCTAATCCAACAATATGAAGAAATGCGTCTGCATTATGCACAGAAATTAATGAGTGAACAAAAAGTTTGATGCAAAAATGTATTAATGTATTAATGGCATTCTGAATGATCTGACGTAATTCCGGTTAAATTCCTACTTTTCTTCTACTTCCTGCGGGTTTACAGGACGATTTCGTTTGTGCGCCCCCTGTCATTTCAAAGAATATCTCAACGGCGAACGCGTCAAGTATAAACGTCTCGTCCGCTTGGGGAGTTGCGCGTGCGGTCAGCGGAGGCTCGTGAAGCGGAGCCAGGCTAGACCATAAACAGGGCTTTAAAACAACACGAGCGTTATCTTGCTCTCTAATTGTTTACATAGTTAATGTGCACTGTAAAGGAACATACAAACAATGAACAGCTGTATTTTTATTAACTAAGATTAACAAAGATTAATAAATACTGTAACAATGTATTGATCATGGTTAGTTCATGTTGCTTATTAGTCTAATGTAATGGTTATTAGTCTACTAATGTAATGTTAACAAATCAAACCATATTGTAAAGTGTTACAAACAAATCATTTACTCAGCACACAAAAACAATATGATATTCAAACTTTTGACTATTTTCTTTAATAACTACATAACACAATACTTGTACTTTCACTTTCAGTACTAGAGTAGTAATTTTTAAAATAAACTACTTGCAATACTTAAGTACAAAAGTTGTTGAATACTTTAGTACTTCTACTTAAGTGTGGTGCCTAAAGAGCACTTCAACTTCTACTCAAGTTACTTTTTTGATAGAGCACTTGTACTTTTACTCAAGTCTGGGTCTCTAGTACTTTATACATCTCTGGTCCTAACACATTTTAATTTTTATTAAGGAGTTATGTATATACAAAACTATAACTTTTTATGAAAGTAGTTTAGTGATAAAAAAAATGTTAAAAAAAATATTTATTCAGTTTTTTTTCCTCCCATCCTGTAGCCTACTCGCGCCCCCCCCCCCCCCGGGAGAGTGTCCGCGCCCCCCCCGGTTGAGAACCATTGCTATAGACAATCAGAAAAAAATGCAGTTTCAACAAGCTAAGTGGACAGCTTTAAACATTATAATGATTACAGCAGTTTCATGTAAGAAACCTTTTCAAGAAATTGAACGTACTTGGGTGCAAAAGAAAGTAATAAGATTCACATGAACAGCCGTGAATTACAGCTGATATAGCTTTCCTGTAGATCAGTGGTAAGAGCATTGCGTTAACAAAGCAAGGTTGTTGGTTCGATCCCAGGGGATTGCAAATACCTATGTAAAATGTATAGGATAAAGCAATGTAAGTCACTTTGGATAAAAGCGTCTGCCAAATGCATCAATGTAAATGTAAATGTAAATGCAATAGCTCTTGTTCTGCGACTTGTCAGCACCTCACTGGTGCTGATAATGAAACAGCACAACCATTTTGTTATTATGCCGCAACTGTCATTTATAAATGACAGTCTGTTGAATGCATGCGACATAATTGTATTTCGCTGTACCAATCGCCTAACGTTACAGGCAGAGGCGATTCTAGGTTTTCAATATTAGTGGGGCTCAGACTCCAATGAGGATACATACAGTGTAGAGCCACTCTCTAAGCACCACATATAACGTTACATTACTTAAATTAGGCCCTGTCAGCCTGTGGCACCGAGAAAAGAGGGGCAATACACAGAATCGTAACTTTTTTTAAACCCAAAGAAGAAAATATTGATAGAGCTAACATTTCAGTAAGTACACATGTTGCCTAAATTACGATATAAAGAAGTTGAACTAAGACTTACCGGCTGCTCCACAAATCCTGTCAGCGAATCTGAAGAGGATGTGTCTCGTGATTCGTGATTTCCCGCCGGGGCGTTGATGCATGCTCACTCCGCAGTGTCATAGCTAATATTTTCGTGTAAATTTTACCTTGTTTTACCTAAGTTGCCATTGTTACTCATAAAAAGTAGGTAGTGTAGGTAGAAAGTACCCATTAATATATATTTTATTTTCTTACCAATATTCTAAGCTAAATTTTAACTGATTTTAATGGGTTGTATTTAACACCCTCCAGAATCGTTTTTTACAGTGTGCTGCTTTTCATTCTTGTCTCTGTATTTTGTCTATTGGTTTAGGTCTCTCACTTTTACACGTTTCTTCATTTTTCGTTTGGATACAAAAGTAATTTAATATTTGTATTTAATTGGTTAATGACCTATTTGTGTTTTGTAATTATTCTTTTATGAAAGGTGATTAGAAGGTTGAAATGAGCCAAAGTGTATCGTTAAAACCACCAGATTAAAATTATCTTGAGAAAAAGTCTCATTTATTTTGTTATTTAAGAAAAACATTTACTTGTTCTTGTACTTATGTAAAGGCCAAATATACATATAAAACACAAACGTAAATAAACTACTGAAAATAAGCTCAGTATTAATGCTTCTTATTTAAATTCTATGAATTTAAACTGGGCACAACATAAAACACGGGCATTTTAAGAACAAAGCAATATCAATGTTAATGTTAAAGTAGTTTTACAATAAATAACAACATGTTCAATTGTAAATGAAAGTTGGCTGAGACAGTTTTGCGGTCTGTGTGTGGTATCCTGTACCGTGGGCTCATGGCATATAGAAGTATCTCAAGTATTCATCGCTGAGTGCTTCAGAATTTGGGCGGAACTTGTAAGCCGGGAATACTGACGATTCGGACATACTGTACTACTCTGTTCAAGTACTGTTTTCTTCTACTAGTACGTAAGTACTTGATTCGGACCCAAATCTCGCAACCCGGGTATTTCTCGCCTACAGTTTTAAGAATACTGACAATGCGGACATAATTTTCCATACGTGTAAGGTACGGTTAGCATATATTTTGCTTAACACTGCTCTATTTCACTAGTCACTTTTCACACAACTGTATAGGGGCGAACAGTGTGAAAACTTTACAGTGGATGGGAAACTGTGTTGTATTGCTCCAGCATATAATACAATAATAAAGAAAAACACAAAACATTTCATGATGTTATTTATGGCTCTAGCAGTGTTCAACCAAACAACTGCATTTATTTAGAACAACTGCGAAGTGAATTATTCATGACATCGATCTGCATTTCAAAGGGTATTAAATCTAGCTAAATAAATTCAAATTAACTTTTGCACGCCTAAATCAACCTTAACCATAAAATGCATTTTCCCAACAAGAAAATTGTGACCAGTGAAAATGCCGAGAAGTAACTTTGGAAAACCACTGGCAACTGTGTCTGGTGATCAAAAAAGTTCATGTCAAGCCCTGCATGTTGAGTTCATGTCAACAGATGAGCCTTTTAGTACCCAGAAAACAGCAATCACACACATAACATTGTCAATATCTACATATGGATGCCTGTGTAATTTAATTAAATAATATACAATCTCATATACTGTGACCCAACTATAACAGACATATTTGATGCCTTCAATCTTCAAATACAATAAAATTTGCTGTACAAGGCATGTCAACTAATTTATTCACTAGCATAGCTTAACTTATAACTAACTTACAATATGTTGCCATAACTTATTGATTACATAATTATTTTACAGTGAATAATTTAATGAGGTTTTAAACAGAACATCATCAGCATCTGGTAATAGGACAAATTAATTATCCAGTTTCCTCAACTGTGTTTACAGTTTGTCAGGCAGTCGACACGTTAACTTCTCGTTATACAGAACACAGAAAGTTGAGCTTCTCCTCACAGTCTCTGGGTGTCCAGGTCTGTGTGTTCTTGTCCAGAGCTGCACAGCGTTGGTTTTGGGCAGGACATTGAAGCTGTTCATCTGAAGACCAGACCTTGAAGATAAGATCATCTCCACTGATCCAGAACCATCTACCTGCTAGAAAGCGCAGACCAATCCACACGTATTGTGTTTGAGCTCCTGTGATCTTACTGAGAGCATCAGTCATGCTTCTGTTTGAGCTCAGTGTTATGTCCGCATATATTTATATATACATAACATATTATCTTAACAATTCACATAGAGGGAGACGGACACACCTGCCTTCGTTATGCTGCAGATTTCTTTATTGGGGATCCACACACACCCTGCACATACAGCTCCCGGTTTCCCCCAAGTGGTCAACCGCTCGTAATATTATATCAAATACATCACATTTCTCCCTGCTTATTTATATTTCCTCTAACTCTGTGTTTATCCCATAACAATGCAACTTAGGGAATAATAGTTCAATATTAACAATCTGAAACATTTACATGATAACACACAGGTTCTTCACATAGTCAACCACCTTGTTTAACTCAGAGTTACACAGTACGACCTTCCTGATTATACTCCTATTAAAACAATTTACAAATCCAGTCTATTAGGTGGTTTACGGTTCCTCACAGAGAATCTCCTAACATTAGGAGAATCAGCAATCGACGGTTCAACAATCTTGGTTACTTGTTGATCCACAGCATTCTCTTCAGTGTCATTAGATGTTACCGACAGTTCTTGTGTCCTGTCATCAGGTGTTTGTGACATACTGTCCTCTGCTGACCAGCTTTCTGTCTCCTCTGTGATTTTCTGGTGGCAGTTTAACATTTGATCCGTATGTCTTTTCCAATTTTGGGAGTTGTCCACCTGAACAGAGTACGAAACTGGTCCTGACTGAGAAGATATCGTACCAGCTTTCCACTTGTCCTCTCCTCGCCGATAATCTCTGACCAGCACTGAATCACCAATATGAAAGTCTCTGTGTTTGGCATGCCTGGAATGGTAAGAACATTGAACTTGTTGTGCCCTTTTTACAGTCTGCGCCACACTTGGTTTCAGTAGATCCAGCCTTGTCCTCAGTCTGCGATGAAAAAATAACATAGCCGGTGTTTCTTTCGTTGTACTTTGTGGTGTGTTCCTGTACTGGAGTAAGAAAGAATCTAAACTCTGCTGTAGTGGTATCCTGTCTTTGGATGCCTTCAGTGGATTTTTAAAAGTCTGTACAAAACGTTCAGGCAGGCCATTGGTGGCTGGGTGAAATGGTGCCGAGCGTATATGTTTTACACCATTTGCTTTGAGGAACACTCCAAATTCCTCAGATGTAAATTGCGGACCATTGTCACTGACCAAGGTCTCTGGAATCCCATAGCGACTAAACAGTCCACGCAGAACTTAAATGGTTTTAGCAGATATTGTAGAATCCATCACCTACACTTCAGGCCATTTCGAGTGTGCGTCTACAATTATCAGAAACATTCGTCCTGCAAATGGCCCCGCAAAGTCAATGTGGATTCGCTGCCATGGAACTTCTGGCCATGCCCAGGGATGTAGCGGTGAGAGACATGGAGCTTTTTGGTTCTTTTGACATGACAAACAGGTTTTAGCTTTCTCCTCAATTTGAGAGTCGATGTTAGGCCACCAGATGTAACTACGTGCTATAGCCTTCATACTTACTACACCCGGATGTCCTATGTGTAACTCTTCTAGTACACGTTGTCTCAGATTCACTGGAACGATCACTCGCTGTACCCACATCAAACAATCCTGCATCAATGATAGTTCCTCCTTCCTTGTGATATAAGGTTTCAGTACATCTTCTGAACTGTTGCTGGATGGAAATAACCCTGTGAATACCATCTCTTTCACTCGAGAAAGAATCTGATCTGTTCGTGTTTCTTTCCTGATATCGCTACTACACACAGGAAGTGCATCCGCTTGTTTAATGAGGAAAACCTCCACTGCATCTTTTTTTGTCTTTGTGTTGCACCGGCAGTGGCAGTCGAGATACTCCATCCGCGTTTCCATGGTCATTCGCACTTTCTCAACTGGATTGTATAATCTTGAGCAGCCAGTAAGAGAGCCCACCTCTGAAGTCTTGCCGCAGCCATAGATGGAGTCGCTTTATTTGGGTGAAGTATGGTGGTGAGTGGACGATGGTCTGTTATCAAGGTGAAAGTACGTCCATATAAGTAAGTGTGAAACTTCCTTTTTCCAAAAATAATTCCTAATGCTTCTCGTTCCAGTTGTGCATAATTTTGTTCAGCTTTACTCAGGGTTCGAGACGCGAACGCTATAGGCCTCTCCGGGCCATTTGGCATCTTATGTGAAAGTACAGCTCCCACCCCATAGGGCGAAGCATCACAAGCCACGCGAACTGGAAGTCTTGGATCATAATGTGTGAGTACCTTGGGTGTTAACAACTCCGTTTTGGCACTCTGAAACGCTTTTTCACATTCTGATGACCATCTCCATTTTACGTCTTTATGTAGCATTGCATTTAGGGGATGTAGAACTGTAGACAGATTTGGGACAAATCTTGCATAATAATTAACCAATCCCAAGAATGATCGTAGTTGGCTAACGTTGACAGGGGCTGGTGCTTCCGCAATAGCCCGAAGTTTGTCAGAAGCTTTGTGAAGTCCTAATGCATCAATCAGATGTCCTAAATATTCCAATGAACTTTTGAAAAACTCACTCTTTTCACGTTTAACAAGAAGTCCAAATTTTTCCAGTCGACTCAGCACTGCCTCCAGATTCAACAAGTGATGCGCGTCATCTTTTCCGGTGATCAGGATATCGTCCAAGAAACAATGAACGAACGGTAGTCCTTGAAGTACTTGTTCCATGACACGTTGAAATATTGATGGAGCTGAGGTTATACCAAAAGGTAATCTATGGTACACAAACATGCCCTTGTGAGTCGTAATAGTGAGATATTTGCGTGAATCTCCATGTACAGGAATCTGCAAGTATGCATGTGAAAGATCAAGCTTACTAAATCGTTGTCCACCAGCCAGAGAAGCAAACAAATCTTCGATTCGGGGTAATGGATAATGTTCTGCACACAGGGACACATTTCCACCCTTCTTAATTACTGGCACAATCGGTGTTGCCCATTCGCTGAATCGTAACGGTGAGATGACTCCTTGTTCTTGAAGATGCTCGATTTCTGCCTCCACTTTCGGTCTGATGGCATATGGTACCACTCGTGCTTGGAAAAACTTTGGTTGTGTTCCTGGTTTAAGATTCAGTTTAGCTGTATAACTGTTGAATGTTCCTAGGTCCTCCTTGAATAACTTGTCATACTTTTTTAGAAGACCATCCAGTGTCTTTTCGTTCATCTGGTGCCCTGCTCTTACGGTTTTGATCTCATGGCAGTCCAGCCGAATTCTACGAAGCCAAACAGAGGAGCTGCCTTTCCTTTTACGACATACAACGGTAAGCGTACATTCTGTTTATTAAGCTTAACACGTACCTTGATGACACCCTCTGGAGGAATGACTTCCCCTGTATACGTCTTGAGGACCACGTGAGTGTGTCGTAATCGAATATGACTCAGTTTCTCTCTGTACAAGTCACCTGATATGATGGACACTGCCGCACCCGTATCCACTCCCATCTTGATTTGCAAACCTTCAATTTTCGGTTGTACTTTCATCACCGCTGAGATAGAGTCTGTGTCCCTTTTCATTATGTTCACCCTTGAAGGATCATGCGATGCGGCCATCACTTTGTGTAGTGGCATTTCGGCGTCCGTATCAGAATTTGTCCCTTCATCACTTTTTTCCACGTGTGTATCTATTCTGTGAATTGGTCTTTTCTTCGTTTGCCCTTTCCTCCACAAACCCTTTCCTTTCTCCTTGGCTCAAGGTGCTTTCCCTTCTGTCTTTCTATATTTACACGTCCGTGCAATATGTCCTTTTTTGCCGCAGTTATGACATAATTGTTCTTTGTAAAAGCACTCATTTTCGTAGTGATTGTTTTACCACATCTGTAGCATTTTCCTTGAGGCGGTTTTGTCGATGTAGACATTGCATTTACTTTCAAAGAATTACTCAGGAGTTGCGATTCTCTTGATACTGCTTCCATTGACATTGCTATCTCCACTGCTTTTTTCATATGTGAGGGTCGTTTCCGTTAACAACTTCCTTTGTATTGACTCGCTACTCAGACCACACACCAATCTGTCTCGCAGTGCATCATTCAAATTATCAGCAAAATCACAGTGTTCCGCCAATTTCTTTAGTACCGCCACGTATTGGGCAACGCTTTCTCCCTCCGCTTGGTTTCGTTTGTGAAATTTGAATCTCTCCGCAATCACAATAGGCCTGGGGGTAAAGTGTGCTTGAAGTATATCCACAATGTCGTCATAATCCATAGTACCGGGCTTAATTGGTGCAATGAGACTACGCAACAGCCCATAAGTCGATGCACCCATTACACTGAGAAAAACGGAAACTTTTTTTCCTTCGCCAACGTCATTAGCATTTATAAAATGTTCAAATTGTTCCACATACGTTGTCCATTGCTCTTTTGCCTCGTCGAACTCTTCGCCGTGTCCGATGATTGTAGTCATAATTCCACTCTTTTTTTATTCCCGGCAGTGGGTCGTTTTACTCGTCGCCAATTTTTGTTATGTCCGCATATATTTATATATACATAACATATTATCTTAACAATTCACATAGAGGGAGACGGACACACATGCCTTCGTTATGCTGCAGATTTCTTTATTGGGGATCCACACACACCCTGCACATACAGCTCCCGGTTTCCCCCTAGTGGTCAACCGCTCATAATATTATATCAAATACATCACACTCAGAGATGCCAGATCATCATGATGATGTCTACAGTAATCTAGAGCTCCCTCCCAGCTCTCAGACCGCTAAACCACCACAAACTGGGACACTTTCAGTTCTTTCTCCCAGCTCTCAGACTGCTTCACTATCACATTATTCTCAGTTAGTGTCATACAGAAGAAGTGCAATGACACATAGCAAGACCGTGTACTCAGATTGTCATTGCCTCTAGGTAGAATAGCACAATCGTTTTGTTGTTCATTCCAGCTTACATCTTTGCAGGTATTTTTCCAGACCGCACCCAGAAATACGAATAATATTTTCTAAGTCCAATCCAGCCGTCAGAGGTTCTATTGACTGCATATTTTAAAAAGTGTTGTTTCTAATTCTCATTGGTGAAGGTGGACAGAGTTGTATAGTAGGTATTGGAATACTGCCTAGCCTCATGCCATGTCTTCATCTCATTTATAAAGTAATGTTGTTTAATAGCACATGAGGCGAGTCCATAGAGCTGGATGATGAGGAGCACAGTGAGTGTAGTCTTCATCTTTACTCAGTCAAGAGGTTTTGTGAGTCTGAAGATGAAGATAGAACTGTGACTCTCTCTTACTTCAACTGACACACAACCAATAACAAAAGAGTGTGATGAGTGACAGTGACACAGTCCAATCACAACACAACACACACATGTCAGGTGTGACCAGTCAAATTGACTTCAAAGAAAGACAAAGTGTTCAGAGAAATCTAGAATGGAAAAAGTGTTTGCATGCCTCCTCCAGTTTGTTTAGTACATAGGACCTTGATTTGTTTCTCATCTGAACTCTGTACAAAAAACATTTGCTGTTGTTCCATTCTATACATGCAATGACTGTTCAACAGAAAACGTGACCCAACGAAAATTCAGCAGCAGCACTAGTGTGTGTGCGTGGGGTGATATAATATTTCTATACATCACAATAGTAGAATGTTCTGTAAATTTCTTGCCTGACACCCTTGTATCAAACTACTGTAGGAATGCTCCCTAACAATGAATTTTGCTAATCCATAAAAGACCTATTCAAAGATAATTCTTTAGGTCAGGTCAACTTTCTTTGTGCCCGTAGGTAGACTTGATTTGCAGTGTTGTTAGTTCACAAATACAGACTTCACAAACATTAAACATTGTATAATAAAAAAAAGTTTATAATGAAAAGCTTTCAAGTTCCCATCATCACTAAAAAAACGCTTGGACTAAAAACAATAGATACACACAGCTTACAATAAAGTAATTAAATGAGTTTGTGTGATAAAAATAAAAGGACCAATTATTGATTAACTGACTCTAAATTTACCAATAAGATATTTGTAGGCTTAAACAGATTCTTTTTTCTGACCTTTAATAGATGTAATTTCACATGGGTGAAGTCAATAATCTCATCTTTTCTCTTAAATGAGCTTCATTGGAGAAAATACTCCGCAAACCACTTTATTACGTTATTGATTTTCAGGCCATGGGTGATCTCATTGCCATTAAGATCACTAACAATGACTTGTCATCAGGATGCTTTAAAAAGTCCCATTTTCCTACTTAATCTGACACATAGTTACATAGAGAATAAACAGTTGAGGTGAGAGCACACATCCATTCTTGTGGGCAGCCGGTAAAGGAACAGACGTGGTCAGACAGGGTTCTGTGTCATGAATCTCTTTGGAACCCAATTGCAGGCAGACACAGGACGAGACGAGATGGTACGGGGTAAACAGGGGAATTTATTATACAATAAACAGGGACAAAAAAGCAAAACAAAACCCACGAGGGGGAAAACAGGACAGGAATAATATATAAACTTTAACAACAACAAGGACACTGACTACAACTAGACTAAGAAAACAAACACTTGAAACAACACTAAACTAACACTTACTTGACAAAGGGTAACAGGAACTTGGGAGACGAAGAACTAATACAGCAACAAGGCTTTAACAGGAACAGCCACAAACTTTCACACAGCACGAAGCATCAAACAACATACAGCAAACAATGAACGCGCACCAGACAAAGAAACATGAGGATGTCTTATAGGGGAGGTAATTAACACAAACTAGGAAACAGGGGGGTAGGGAACAATGACGCGACTCAGGGAGAGTATGGAGGGCCATAAGTGTCAAAACCATCTCTCCCCACATGAAACAGAGGATTCTGTATGATTCCACCTCTGAACCAAGAAATACCTGACAAGGAGAGGTGAAACCATGACAGAACCCCCGCCTTAAGGAGCAGCAACCTGATGCTCCTCAAAGGCACGAACAAGACAAGGCAGACTGGGACAAAGACAAGACCAAACAAAACATGGAAAACAAGACTAGGGGCAGACAGGCAAGAACAATCAATGGGTTGGGATGGGACAGTAAAAATAACAAACAAGGGAGGGGAGGTGGGGGAAAACAAGAGTACATGAGGGGAAGTCCAGAAGGGGGAGGGCTGGGTGGGGAAGTTCCAGCCCTTGGGGACGCGCCAGAGCGCGGAGCGCCAGGGGGCATGACATAGGAAGTCCTCTGGGGAACTGTCTTAGTCCCCTGCAGGACTGTTGGTCTGGACCCCGGCTGGAGTGCCGGGCTGGGCCATGCCTGGAGTGCAGGGCTGGACAACGGCTGGAAGGCCGGCTGGAATGCCGGACGGGACACAGGCTGAAAGGCCGGCTGGAATGCCGGACGGGACACAGGCTGAAAGGCCGGCTGGAATGCCAGACGGGACACAGGCTGAAAGGCCGGCTGGAATGCCGGACGGGACACAGGCTGAAAGCCCGGCTGGAAGGCCGGCTGGACAGGGCTTGACGCCGGTCGGAAGGCCGGCTGGACAGGGCTTGACGCCGGTCGGAAGGAAACAGGGACTAGGAAACTAGGAAACAGGGGGGTAGGGAACAATGACGCGACTCGGGGAGAGTATGGAAGGCCATAAGTGTCAGAACCATCTCTCCCCACATGAAACAGAGGATTCTGTATGATTCCACCTCTGAACCAAGAAATACCTGACAAGGAGAGGTGAAACCATGACAGTTCTGTTTACCAATATCTTTGTGTCCTGTTGATCACAAAATCCAGAATCCAGTCCACCATGTTGTTACTCAATGTAAACTGTTCTAAAAGTCTACTCATTAGAACAAGGAGCTGTACTGTATTAATAGCAGACAAAAAAATCAACAAATAAAAGTTGAGCGTGGGAACCATTTCCCTCCAAGTTTTTCAAATAAATTCAGCAATATTACTTTGCCTTCTCTACCTCTTTATGTCACACATAAGCAAACTGCATACACGTCAAGTGTACATTCAGTTCCCTTTCTGTCTGTCTCTCGACGTTGTGTCGAACCGACAAATGGGGTTCGCCCTGCTTACTTTCAATAAAGGCAGTGCTGGATTGAAAACAACCCTGTCTGCCGTTGTATTAGCCTGCCTGTTTGACCACACTAGTTCAGTTGGCTCTTCATTAGAGACAGACCTCATGAATCCTCTGAGTTCCTGTGGAAGAAAGTCGCATTTGAAGGGTGCATTATGAGCTTCCGACAAATGCGAGAGGACGCAGCCTTTGAATACAGCTTATTAACGTTTATTTGAGTGTATTAGTCACTGGTTAGTTTCACATGTGTCTTGTTCCCACATTTACTTCTGTGTTTTTATATCCTCTGTTCAGTTAATTCCCTTGGAGCCGTTTCAATAAGGAGGTTCAACCAACCCGAAATAAAATATGAACTCCGAGTTGATTTACACCGAGATGAGAAACTTTGAGTTTTTGGTTTTCAGAACAGCTGATTTGAGTTCAATCAGTTCTGGGTAAGATTCCTTTGAGTTAAGTGTGTGCACCACAACTACGACAAGCCATGATCAAATGCGCTCTGATATTACGATTCACCATGGCAAAAGAAACATGCGGGCAGAAAGCGCTTGAGGGCGAGGTAACATTTTTTTCACTCTTCATAAAGTGGGTTTACAATGTTGAAAATGTCTTAAATTTAATTTATTAAATAAATACATGTACCAATAACACATACATAAATCATCAGTAATCACCGCATCAGTGCTCTAGTGATGATTGTGAGATGTCAGTGTGTAAAGGACACTTGTAAGAGTTTCAGACTTCTGTGTTGAAGTCAGACTGATCACTGGTTTGAACCCTGCTCAGAGAAGATGTGGGTAAGAATGATTGCACCCTCAGACCGGGAGGAATCCCTTAAACACTTCCCTTAGGTAAGGGAAACCTTTAAGTAATTTACGACAGCGGCGCAGGTTTGCCGTTATAAAATGATGTCGCTGCCATAGATACGCAAACTCAAGCAGAGGTTACACGGGAATTGGAGGTCAAAACCCATTGAGAAATGGATAAAGAAAACAAAATGATGACAGAGGAGGAAAAATGTGTTCTTCTAGATGAAAAATGCAAAATAAATCCCAATGTAACTGTGTCAAAAAAACAAAAGCAATGGGAGGAAATAACAGAAAAAATAATCACACGAAATCTCGATGTGAAGAGGACGGTTCAGGAGGTCATAACAAAATACGAAAACATCTCTATGGTTGCTTAAAATGAGCTGAGTCTTTATAAGTGAAGTGAAAGTGACCTATTTGTCTGGTATGGTGACCCATACCTGAACTGTGACCTCTGCTTTTATCCCACCCAGTGAGCAGTGAACACATGTACACCCGGAGCAGTGGGCAGATATCTATATTTATTGAATGGTAGTTTTTTTTTTGACGTACTGATCTTCGTTTGTCCGGGGAGCCTGTATTCTGTTGTGTCTTCCGTCACCTACACCACTTGTTCGAGGAAAACCTCCTTTCCATAAAAAACTGTTTTGAATGGTTTGAATGATCTCTTGTTAACGTCGAGATGGAAACTTGACAGTTTGGTTTAAATGACGGCAAAGAGCCCCTGCAACCCGATGAACAACTCTTATGACAGAAGACTTGTGAACGTGCAAAACATCTCCCACGACCGAATGGAAACTCCCAGTTGCAAAAAAACGCAGCACTATTAGCAGTTGTAACACCGGAGGAAGTGAGTGGTTACGCTGCGTAATATGGTCGAGGACGCCCTCAATTTTGGAAACTATTTCAAGTATCCTGCAATGATCAAATCGGTAATCCTCCTACAATTTTTCATCACTAAGATGATCCAAAGGGTTTTCCCTGTCGCGAAATATTCGCCTTGGAATATAATCTTTTTCAACGGGTTCCATAACTCTAAAAAGCCTAATACTTAGGGAAATTAACGTTAAGGGGCTTTATGCAACACTTAACAGTATTTAAGGGATTACTTAAGTGAAAATTATATACTTAAAGGTTTTTTAAGTGAAACTAAAAAAAAACTTAGAATTTCCCTTAAGTAACACTTAAGGATTGTTTCTGAAACACCCTTAAGTTTAAGGGATACTTAAGGGAAAATTACACTTAAAGTGCTTTATGCAACCGGGCACAGGTCTCCTTTGACGTGGCACAGCTGCATTCAATGACTTTGATAAAAAGTTACTAAGCAAATATTTATGAATAACCAGGAGTGCTTATAGTTGTGATTTAGGGAAATTTGGTAGATTTGGTCATCCAAGGTACTATAACGATGTAAATGATGAGCCCTTTCAGACTAACGCCACAGTAGACACTAAAGTTTTTCAGATCACTCATAGACATGACTCAGAAAACAAATTGTAATAATAAAGAAGAAATAAAATATTTATTTGGTAACTGTAAACGTAATATTCACTATGTAGTTTACTTGCTAGTTAATTAATCCAGCAATGAGTTATTTTTATATTATGAACCCACCAGTCAACTCACCTCGACGGATTGAGAAAGTGCTTTCTAGTTCTCCTATTGCACGTCAACCAAAACACCAGCACATGAGTCTCATCACATTGTCAAAGTAAACTAATGTGAGTTTAAGATTAAGCATTCTACTTCAACGCATATTCCATATTTCTATTGTTGGTGGTGTTGTTGTTGTAGGCTTTTTGTTGTATTTATGTTGTCATTTGTTCTATATATCCAACTGAGGACCAATCAAAGCTGTTAATTTATCAGGCAGCTCAGTTTTGGGATGTCATGTACACTGATAATCACAAAAACAAACATTCATGAAATCCTCTCCTGTCACTTCTCTTGACAAGAAAATATCAGACAAAACAATAACTGTACAACAATAACGGCTTGTTTAGTGTGTCTATGGTCTACAGTTATAGTTTAGAAAAAACATTGAAACATCAACAAAACATCAAACGTTGGGTTTGCTACTGAATTTGTCAGCAGTAAAGAGATGTGGCAGAAATGACTTCTCTAAGGACTATAAACTACATCAGCATTTGAATGAAATACATATACAGTATAATTGATTAATGATATTATATCTCAACTACCACAAGAAAAAGTTTAAAACAGAACAACGTCAACTGACAAACCGATGTCTGTCATGATTCAGTCACCTTAACTGTGTATGCAGTTTGTCAGGCAGTCGACACTTTAACTTCTGGCCATTTAAAACACAGAAAGTTGAGCTTCTCCTCACAGTCTCTGGGTGTCCAGGTCTTTGTGTTCTTGTCCAGAGCTGCACAGCGTTGGTTTTGGGCAGGACATTGAAGCTGTTCATCTGAAGACCAGACCTTGAAGATAAGATCATCTCGACTGATCCAGAACCATCTACCTGCTAGAAAGCGCAGACCAATCCACACGTATTGTGTTTGAGCTCCTGTGATCTTACTGAGAGCATCAGTCATGCTTCTGTTTGAGCTCAGAGATGCCAGATCATCATGATGATGTCTACAGTAATCTAGAGCTCCTTCCCAGCTCTCAGACTGATGAACCAACACAATCTCAAATATCTTCATACAGAAGAAGGTGTGAAAAGAAGAACACTTATCATCATGGAGTTTCTTACTGTAGTCGTTTATAAAAGCACAGTTATCAGTTTCAGGTTGTCGAGGGCCCCAGCTGATTTGTCTTGCAAGTTCACCAGTCGTCCACGTCCAGGTTTCAAAAGTCTTGTTGAGTCCAACCCAGGCATCAGAGGTTTGACTGACTGCTTCTTTTAAAAACTGCTGTTCTTCAATCTCATCGGTGAATGTGGACAGATGATGATAGTTTATTCTACAGTATTGTTGTGCTTCATCCCATGTCTTCATCTCATTTATATAATAATGTCGTTTAATAGCACATGTGGCGAGTCCATAGAGCTGGAAGATGAGGAGCACAGTGAGTGTAGTCTTCATCTTTACCCAGTCAAGAGGTTTGTGAGTCTGAAGATGAAGATAGAACCGTGACTGTCTCTTACTTCATCTGACACACCACCAATAACGAAAGAGTGTGATGAGTGACAGTGACACAGTCCAATCACAACACAACACACACATGGCAGGTTTGACCAGTCAAATTTACTTGATACTTCAAAGAAAGACAAAGTGTTCAGAGAAATCTAGAATGAAAAAAGTGTGTTTGCATGCCTTCTCTAGTTTGTTTAGTACGTTGGACCTTGATTTGTTTCTCATCTGAACTCTGTACAAAAAAAACATTTGTTTTTGTCCCTTTCTATGCATGCAATGACTGTTCAAAAGAAAACGCGACCCAACGAAAATTCAGCAATAGCAGTAGTGTGTGTGCGTTTAGTGATGTAATATTTCTTTACATCACAATAGAGTAGAATGTTCTGTAAATATCTTGCCTGACACCCCTGTATCAAACTTGCCAGGGCTTGTGAGGACAGATCCCAAGCCCAGTCAGAGGAATGGCAGCAACAAAATATGTTTATTAAACACAAACAAAAACCCACCATGTGGCAACTTTAACAACAAAAGGTCTTCAAAACTTGATATAAAAAAAATCCAAAGAGTTGGGCAAAAGTAGGCAAGGCATAGACACGAGAAAATAATTTCAGGAACAATGATCAGGAAACAAGGACACAAGATACAAACTATACACACATGGCTGAAGCTTACGCCGCGACATCCCTCCCCCACCTGGGTCAATCTGATCACCTTTCTTTGTTCCTCACCCCCAAATATTCACCTCTCATTAATCGTGTGAAGCCATCAGTGAAGACCATCAAGGTGTGGCCTGCGGGGGCAGACTTCACACTCCAGGAAAGGTTTCTACACACAGACTGGAGTATGTTTGCTTCTCAGGCCACCAGTGGCTCTCACACGGACATAGACAGCTACACCTCCTCTGTATTGGACTACATCAATACCACCACTGATAGTGTCACAGCTCAGAAGCAGATCACCATATACCCCAATCAGAAGCCATGGATGAACAAGGAAGTGCTCCTCCTGTTGAAAGCACGCAACACTGCCTTCAGATCAGGTGATGCACATGCCTACAGTACTTCCAGGGCAAATCTGAAGAGGGGCATCAGAAAGGCCAAGCACTGCTACAAGGTGAAGCTAGAGGAGCATTTTTCCAATTCTGACCCTCGGCGCATGTGGCAGGGCATCCAGGCCATTAGCGACTACAAAACTAACCACTCCACCCCCATAGCCACAGATACCGCCTTCCTGAGCGAGCTTAATGACTTTTATGCATGCTTTGAGAGATACAATAAGGAACCCGCCACCCGGCTCACACCTTCTACTGATCACCCAATCTTCACACCAAATTCCAAAGATGTTTTCACTGCACTAAGCCGGATAAACGCGCGCAAAGCTGCTGGCCCAGATGGCATCCCTGGTCGCGTACTCAGGGCATGTGCGGAGCAGCTCGCTGGGGTCTTCACGGACATCTTCAACCTGTCCCTCGCCCAAGCAGTTGTTCCAGCATGTTTTAAATCCACCTCCATAGTGCCCATTCCAAAAAATTCCAGCCTGACATGCCTGAATGACTACCGCCCTGTAGCACTCACACCCATTGTTATGAAGTGCTTTGAGCGGCTGGTCCTGTCACACCTAAAAGACTCTCTACCATCCTCACTGGACCCATACCAATTTGCCTACCGTAGTAATAGGAGCACAGATGATGCAGTGTCCATGGCGCTGCACTCCGTGCTCACACATCTGGACAATAAGGACACTTATGCACGCATGCTGTTTGTAGACCTCAGCTCTGCATTCAATACCGTCATCCCTTCCAAGCTAATCATCAAACTTGAAACCTAGGCATTAACAACTCAACCTGCAACTGGATTATGGATTTCTTGACGAACAGGCCTCAGCTTGTTAGGTTAGGCAACAACTGCTCCACCACAATCACCCTCAACACTGGTGTACCACAAGGCTGCGTACTGAGCCCCTTTCTCTACTCCCTTTTCACACTCGACTGCAGGCCTGTGAATGGATCGAACTCCATCAAGTTTGCAGACGATACAACAGTGATTGGTCTCATCAGCAACAACGATGAGACTGTTTACAGGGAGGAGGTACGGAACCTGGCCACATGGTGCTCAAAGAACAACCTGCTCCTTAACACCTCCAAGACAAAGGAGATCATCGTGGACTTCAGGAAGACGAAAGGAGGCACACACGACCCCATCCACATTAATGGGATGGCTGTTGAACGTGTTTCCAGTTTTAAGTTCCTGGGGACCCATATTTCGGAGGACCTGTCCTGGACCACCAACACCTCATGCCTGGTCAAGAAGGCTCACCAGCGTCTCTTCTTTCTGAGGACACTGAAGAAGAACCAACTGTCTTCAACTATCCTGGTGAACTTCTATCGCTGCACGATAGAGAGCATCCTGACCAACTGTGTCACAGTCTGGTACGGGAACTGTTCTGTTGCTGAGCGCAAGGCACTGCAGCGGGTGGTGAAAACAGCCCAGCACATCACAGGGACTACACTCTCTTCCATTGAGGACATCCAGAAGAAACGCTGTATGCGTCGAGCTCGCAGCATTCTCAAGGACTCCTCTCACCCCGCTCATAGACTGTTTACTCTCCTGCCTTCCGGTAGGCGCTTCAGGTGCCTCCGGACAAGAACCAGCAGACTAGGAAACAGCTTTTTTCCCAGAGCGGTTTCATTATTGAACTCTGCCCCCCACTGATTTCACTACCCATCATAACTTTAACTGTATTGCTGCTATTACATTGCTTACATTGCACCACAGGGCTGCCATGCATGACCGAACTGTACACACCAGTACTTCATGTATCTGCTCTAACGGACTGTTTACACACACACAGCATCATTTGCACTCTATACTGCTCACTTGCACACCAGGTATATTATACTGAATGCTCATTTGCACTAATGGACTACTTCAATAACTGCATTACCTCATCTACTGCACTGTAACTCTATTAACTGCATCTACTCATCTATTGCACCATAACTTCAATAACTGCATTAACTCATCTACTGCACTGTAACCTTTATAGCTAATGTCTATAATTAATGCACACTTAAGTCACTTGCACTATTGTATAGTCTATATTGTTATCTGTTCACAACCACCTGCACATTAATGTTCACAGTATATATCCTTCTGTATATATTGTCCATAGTACATACCGACTGTCATATTGTCATAGGACATTTGTATAGTATTTCACTAATATTGTATTCTGTATTTATTCACACTGTATATCCTGCACTTGCTAATTGCACTTCTGGTTAGACCTAAACTACATTTCGTTACACTGTACTTGTATATGTGTAATGACAATAAAGTTGAATCTAATCTAATCTAAAAAAGATACATTCAAGGACGAAAATGACCGTAAATGCACAGGACAGAAAACACAGGGGCATCCAATAGCTGAACTATCAAGGGATAATTACACTAGGCATGTGTGGGGAATGAAACACTGGCAGGAAGATAGAAGTGGAAACGAGGGGGCTGGGTCAAGAGACTAGACAGGGGAGAACATGGCCATAATAAGAAACAATGACCATGTGCTTCCACACATAAAATGTGGGACTGTCATGATCAAAACTAGCTTAATACTACCTAACATTGATTTTGCGTATGCCATAAAAGATCAGATAAATGAGTTTGTTTGATAAAAATAAAAGGACCAATTATTGATTAACTGACTCTAAATTTACCAATAAGATATTTGTAGGCCTGCACAGATTCTCTTTTCTGACCTTTAATAGATGTAATTTCACATGGGTGAAGTCAATAATCGTATCTTTTTTTGTTAGAAAGTACTCCGCAATCCACTTTATAAAGTTATTGATTTTCAGGCCATGGGTGATCTCCACTTGAGACAAGAATAAAACATGACATGATAGTGGAACCATGACATAAGCCCCCCCTTTAATGAACACCTCCAGGTGTTCATCAAGGGGTAACTAACAAGAAAAGACTAACTTAGACAAGGACAAGAACCAGAAAGACAAGGCAAACATGACAAGGGGCAAACACGACAAGATAATGCATGGGTTGGGGTGGGATAATAAAAATAACAAACAAGGGAGGGGGGGTGGGGGCAGACAAGAAAACATGGGAAGTCCAGTAGGGGTAGGGCTGGGTGGGGAAGTTCCAGCCCTTGGGGACGCGCCAGAGCGCGGAGCCCCAGGGGGCTTGACTGGGGAAGTCCTTGGGGGAACTGTCCTAGTCCCCTGCAGGACTGTTGGTCTGGCCCCCGGCTGGAGTGCAGGGCTGGACAACGGCTGGAAGGCCGGCTGGAATGCCGGACGAGACACAGGCTGAAAGGCCGGCCGGAATGCCGGACGGGACAATGGCTGAAAGGCCGGCCGGAATGCCGGACGGGACAATGGCTGAAAGGCCGGCCGGAATGCCGGACGGGACAATGGCTGGGCGGCCGGCCGGAATGCCGGACCGGACACAGGCTGGAAGGCCGGCCGGAATGCCGGACGGAACACCGGCTGGAAGCCGGCTGGAATGCCGGACTTGACAGTGGCTGGGCGGCCGGCTGGAATGCCGGACCTGTCGAAGGCTGGGCAGCGCTCTCTGTCGAAGGCTGGGCAGCGCTCTCTGTCGAAGGCTGGGCAGCGCTCTCTGTCGAAGGCTGGGCAGCGCTCTCTGTCGAAGGCTGGGCAGCGCTCTCTGTCGAAGGCTGGGCAGCGCTCTCTGTCGAAGGCTGGGCAGCGCTCTCTGTCGAAGGCTGGGCAGCGCTCTCTGTCGAAGGCTGGGCAGCGCTCTCTGTCGAAGGCTGGGCAGCGCTCTCTGTCGAAGGCTGGGCAGCGCTCTCTGTCGAAGGCTGGGCAGCGCTCTCTGTCGAAGGCTGGGCAGCGCTCTCTGGCGAAGGCTCGGGCCAGCGCTCTCTGTCGAAGGCTGGGCAGCGCTCTCTGTTCGAAGGCTGGGCAGCGCTCTCTGTCGAAGGCTGGGCAGCGCTCTCTGTCGAAGGCTGGGCAGCGTCTCTCTGCGAAGGCTGGGCAGCGCTCTCTGTCGAAGGCTGGGCCGGGTCCTCGTCGGAAGGCTGGGCCGGGCTCTCTGTCGGAAGGCTGGGCGGGCTCTCGTGTCGAAGGCTGGGCCGGGCTCTCTGTCGAGGCTGGGCCTGGGAGCTCCTGTCGAAGGCTGGGCAGCGCTCTCTGTCGAAGGATGGGCAGCGCTCTCTCTGTCGAAGGCTGGGCAGCGCTCTCTGTCGAAGGCTTGGGCAGCGCTCTCTGTCGAAGGCCTGGGCAGCGGCCTCTCTGTCGAAGGCTGGGCAGCGCTCTCTGTCGAAGGCTGGGCAGCGCTCTCTGTCGAAGGCTGGGCAGCGCTCTCTGTCGAAGGCTGGGCAGCGCTCTCTGTCGAAGGCTGGGCCGGGCTCTCTGTCGAAGGCTGGGCAGCGCTCTCTGTCGAAGGCTGGGCAGCGCTCTCTGATGGGAGCGGCGGCTGGGCAGTGCTTGGACCGGACCGTCACCTCCCCACGGCGCCCCCCCAAAAAATATTTGGGGCTGGATAGCTCAGGACTGGATAGCACCGGACTGGGTAGCACCGGACTGGGTAGCTCCGGACTGGGTAGCTCCGGACTGGGTAGCTCCGGACTGGGTAGCTCCGGACTGGGTAGCTCCGGACTGGGTAGCTCCGGACTCGGGCGTTTCTTTCTCCTCCGCCCGCCAGTGGGACTGGCAGACGGTAGAGTGGCTGCAGGAGGTGCTGCGGATGAGGGTGCCGAGCTCCCCAGGGTAAGGGCAGCCAGGACGTGGTCCCCCGGGACGGTAGCCACGGGGGTGGACACCCAGTCTGGCACTAACGGCCAGGGATCATCCCGGTTGACCACGTACTTGATCAAGTCGCCCATCCACAGGGAGCTCAACATCCTCATCTCGGACCGCCGGAGAGGCTCGGCGAGGCAGCAGTTAAAAATAACCTTGAGCTCTGCCTCACCGAACTCAGTCTCCCTAGCTGCAGCCAGGAACTCCCGAGCGAACTCCCTGATCCCGCGACCCCCCTGCTTAAAACCCAACAGGAGTCGGGCCTGGTGGGACCGCAAGGGATCGTCCGCGGTTGCCTGCTGGGTTCTGTTTGGCTCGTGCATTCTGTCATGGATCTTCTCAAAGGGCATGGCAGGAGAACCCAAGTGCAGGCACAGGCAAGGCGGATGAAGGTGTTGACAAAGATATTTATTAACAATAAACACAAAACAAAAACCCACGAGGGGAAAAACAAGACAGGATAATTAATATAACTTAACAAGGACAAGAACACTGACTAACTAGAACTAAGAAAACAAATACTGGAACATCACAAGACTACACTTACTAAACAGGGGAAACAGGAACGAGGCAAGAACATCAACAGCATACACAGGAGAACAGCAAACAAGCACTCACAGTCACGAGTACTGCATACAATGCACGAGCCACGAGACAAAGAAACATGAGGACTCTTTATAGGAAAGGTAATCAACACAAACTAGGAAACAGGAGGGTAGGAATGATCACGCGACTCGGGGAGAGTATGGAAGGCCATCAGGGTCAAAAACATCTCTCCCCACATAAAACCATCAGGCAATGCCATGGCTCCACTTGAGACAAGAATAAAACATGACATGATAGTGGAACCATGACAGATCTCATTGCCATTAAGATCACAAACAATGACGTGTCATCAGGATGCTTTAAAAAGTCCCATTTTCCCACTTAATCTGACACATAGTTAAATAGAGAATAAACAGTTGAGGTGAGAGCACACATTCATTCTTGTGGGCAGCCGGAAAAGGAACAGACGTGGTCAGACAGGGTTCTGTTTACCCATAATATCTGTGTCCTGTTGATCACAAAATCCAGAATCCAGTCCACCATGTTGTTACTCAATGTAAACTGTTCTAAAAGTCTACTCATTAGAACAATGAGCTGTACTGTATTAACAGCAGTCAAAAAATCAACAAATAAAAGTTGAGCATGGGACCCTTTCCCTCCAAGTTTATCAAGTAAATTCAGCAATATTACTGTTGCCTTCTCTACCTCTTTATGTCACATATAAGCTAACTACATAAGGTCAAGTGTATGTTCAGTTTTCCATAAGATTTCTGCCTTTACCAGTCTTTCAAGGGGTTTCATCAAAATTGATGTGAGGGCAACTGGTCTAAAATCATTAAGGGTATTGCTGCTACTAGACTCGGGAACTGGAACTTGCATAGCATCTTCTACATGGAAACATTTTGCATATACCACTCAGGTCTGGATACACTGTAAAAAAAATCCTGTAAAATTTACAGTAAATTACTGGCAGCAGGGTTGCCAGCCAGATACTGTAAATTTTACAGCCACAGTTCTGTAATTTAATTTACAGCCATTTTCTGTAATTGCATAATACAGGAAAAAAACTGTAATTTTGAATAGCAACAGTATAATGCTGTATTTTTTACGGCCAATTGCTTGATTTTAATATACTGTATTTAGAAGAAATACATAATCAGTGTGTATCCAGTATGTTTTGCATACTTGATATACACTGTTTATTTACGTTTTAATTGATACAAAAATAAATTACAGACAAATTTTGTACCTTGTTGTACATTAAATATTTTTATTCAGTTACAACTTCATAGTAGCCAACATGGCTCTTTAAACATACGTTAACCAACATAACCCTCATGTAACAACATCGCATAACAAAGCCCAAGTGAGTCTGTAAAATGGTCCACATCTTGATCCATCAGAGCACAACAAGTAGCTGGAACTATGGAAAAGAAAAAAGAGAATAATTTTAGATATTTATAGTCAAGAGGAAAAACAGAGGACAACATATACAGTCAGAGACAGAGAATAATACAATGATGTAATTCAATGATGAGATCTGTGTGTGTGTGTATGTGTGTATGTGTGTGTGTGTGCTTCTTACTTTTCATCGATTTCACTGAAAATTCATCATTGAGTTTAGAAGAGCGGCAACATGTGGGTTCACTGCAACCTGTTTCTTCTGTATCCTGGCATTTTAGATGACGCTTCTTCTTGTTCCACTCTATGGATTAATGTCTACAAAGAGTCAGGAAAAACTAAATGTTATATATTAAATATACAAAATATTTTATATTAAAACACATGAATTAAATGATTAGCTTGCTAGTGTTAAATAGGGGAGACTTCTAAATAATTTGCACTAAAAAAATCCATCTCTCCATGCGAAATATTGTTTTAAAGGTCTTAACAGGTATATAACATTAACATATCTACAAAATGCAGGTAAGGAAGTTGTTCAACTAATACCTTTCAGTGGACTCCAAGATACACGCTGCCCCATCCTGGTACTGAAGATTGAATATGTAACATGCTATGAACAGAGTGGCAAGGCCAGCACCGTCACACACGACCTAACCTTCATAAGTCAGCATCCAGTGGCCTGCATGGCAAAGTGTGTCCTAAAACAAACAATACCACATGTAACAACAGTTAATAGATACAATAGAATTTTATCTTTAAGCTTTTTACATATAAGTATAAGTGACTCTACAAACAAACTCTAAGCAAATTACACAGAGTAACTTACACTTAAAACCGTACTTAAACAGAAATGTAAGCCATTAACGTAAGGGATGTCACGGTCAAGAAATTGCCACACTGGTATTTGTAACGGGCCGTCTCACTCCCACCCTCCAACGGTCGTATTTGGGAGACAGGCCTGCTCTAACGATGAGGGTGTCGATAACGTCTTTTGCTCAAGCTCTCAGCTGGCCTCCGTTATATATTCTGTATATCTAGCTGGTTACGTACAATAATCACTTTACCGGGCTATCCTCCGTCAACATCGACTTACCGTAAGCTTTGGTGACTCGTTTTAATTTGGGCGCTCGATTTAACGGATAACTGCATATGCAAATTTGAATTACACCACACAAATAATCCCGACCGAGTGTGGTATTCAACACTAAATTCCCGTGAATCCCAACAGTCGAAGCATGTTACTTTTACCGTGTCTACGGCGGGCGCGATGTTCAACATTAAAAAAACAACCGTCAACTTATTAATACAATGAACTGTAGCTCGTCACATACCGCCTTCGCTCCTGGGGTGTACACAAACTGTAAATAATATGAACAACTTCTGTCCTCAGGTGCTATAGCGACGGAGAATGTTTGAAATCTTACCGCGACGGTACTGCTGAAACCCCGCGCAAGACTTATTCGGCCCCCACGGATGGAGGTTGAATCCGGGGTTACCAATATGAAACGCGAATGTAGATACCTCTATATAAAGTTACCAGTATGATAGTTACCAAATGTGAAAAAAAAACGTTTTAAGTCACTTACCACAGGTGTGAATCACTCATTTTGCGCACTACCCCAATCTCGACTGTTGAAGATCATCCCGCCATTGTAGATTTGAAATTTACAGCAACATTCTGTACATTGAGTTAATCCGTCACGTGACCCCAGAATGCATTGCACTTTACAGCAATATTCCGTATTATTTAAAAAACAGTCAGCTTCTGTAAAATAACGCTGTAGTTTTTACAGCAATTCGTAACAGTGTATGGTTTTCCATTGAACTGTGACAGTAAATGTAAATGTTGTTTCATTCAAATGAAATTCCAACTGTGTCCTGTTTCAATAACTACACAGAAACATTATTTTCACTTCCTCCCTCAAAAATTATTTATTGTGATTTAACGTGAAACAAAGCTGTGAAATAAATAAAATATACTTATTGTTTAAATTGTATTACTGGGACTGAAAATAAGTGACTTTGAGTGAATAAAATATTTCTATTAGAATTCACCAAAAATATTAAGAGTATATTAAAAAGATAATTTGTTAGATGACTCATAAAATCTTACTACAGTGTGAAACTCCATCGCTGCCTGCAGAGTCCATTTGCATACGCCCCTGCTCCAAGCCATTCCCGTTCCCTTTCACCGGACTTTGGAACTCTCTGACTACACCTAATCCCTTGCACATGAGTATCACAACGATTACACCCGCACCTGATCGTCATTCTCTGGACACTTTATAAGTATCTACTATCAGCTGTTTAAGCAGAACGTTCTGTATACACTGTAAGCCCGAACAGTACTACTAGCTTATAAAGACTGAGGTCACTACAGTTAAAATCTCTTGCTGAGTTAATCTACCTTTAAACTATTAATGTCTATGAACAAATATGTATTTTTATGTTTGTGTGCCTCAGCATCTTTGAGGGAATACCGCTGGTTCCCTCACTATTTTTAAAGGTTCTGTGTGTAAGTATCAGAGGCCACTATTGGCGTAGTTGGAAATTGCAACCTGAAGCTCCACCACCATCCTCTCCCTCTCATTAGAGAAGCTACGGTTGCCGTCACAGGACAAAGGGTTCCGTAAATGATAGTGGCCATTATCGGTGGTGATGATATTTGCAATCTACACAGGCGAACAACAACAGACTGAAGTTACGGACACGGGACAGAGATGTCGTCGTCTGAGACAGCAGAGAGTAACCTTTGCAAGTCAAGTGACGAGGCTTATTTACAAAGAAAAATAAATAAAAGTTACTTAATTCATCATTTACTCTAATCGTTATAGTGAATATTATTGTAACTTGTTTAACATTGTGTCAGTGATTTATTCGCTTATTTTACATAGCAATTTTTGGCACCGTAACTTGGTTCGTAATTTACAGCTTATTGAAACCGCTTGCTAATGCTAAAGGCGTGAAATCTAACCGCGAAAGTCTTAGCAGACGTTTTTCTCATCATCACAGAGTCAATCAGAGGATTTAACACAGGTAGTAAGAGGGAGAGGAAGAGATTGGAGAGATAGGGGTGTTGGAGATGCAGGCAGGGCGAGAGGGGCAGAGGAGCTAACGTTACCCGGAGGACCGCACAAGAGAGGATGTGAAAGCTAAACAGTATTATAATATAAATTACACCCGATTTATGCAAATTATGATTGTAAACATGATTTCTAAGTTGATCTGCACACGGCCATGCAACAAAGGACTTATATTACAATTACAAAGTGCTAAAAATGTACAAGAAAAAACTCTACTTCACTTGATGATCAGCTCATCTATTAGCTAAAGCTATCAAACAAACAGTTCACTTATATAGCGGAAATTAAACAAACTTACCGGTCCAGCAGAGAGCTCGCAACTGCGGCGTCGCTTAGTATAACCTTTTCCTGCTTCAGTGTTCTCCATTTGGGAAGCGCCAAACTGATCTTTATTGGGTTTTCTTTCGTTTTTTGTCCCGACTTCTCCTTGCTGCATCGTATTTTGCAACAGATTGACGCTCTCTCGGCTCTTGTGCAGAGTATGTGTGGTCCGCCATTAGCGCAAATTTCACTTCTGACCGCAACAAAAGAACCGTTTCTATTTCTAATAAAATACATGATGAGTGAATTTTGTTATTCTTCTTCTGCTAATCCTTTCTATGTAGTGGCTTTGCAAGCTGCCTCAAAACACAGCCGCCGAAGAAAAACATAGTCCCGTGCATCCTTCGTTTTACGAAACGCGCTCAGTTTGTCCGTGTAGTGCTACTACAGAAACATGGCTGTGCAATTTGATATATTACATGGAAGGGTGTGCCCGCGGTGTATATACATAAAATGACTCATTGTAAGGAAATATAAACATTTCGATTCATTTTGTAAGGTATTTATTCAACACTCACAACATAGTTTTGTATTATATATTACATTTCAGTGAATAAATCCTTCAAATTCCTACACACTGTACCTTTAAGTGTACCGTTGATCACTTGATATGACGTCACGACGTGCGGCGCTTACTGACGTTACCAGAAAAATCTATCCAAGATGGCTACCCTCTCGAGCGACCTGGTATCAAGCATGAAGCAACTTGTAAGTAAACCAAAACACTTCAAAACTACTTTGCTTCTTGTAACATTGTAAGAATATCATATTACACGTGATATTTGACTGCTAGACGAGGCTATTTTTAATATATAAGTTTCACGCGCATCTTCAAGGTGCCGCGCACATTTTTTAGGCGCCGAAAGCTCAATTACCATCAGTCCGCCGGGTAGTGACAGACAATGTTGGGTGTAACTAGTTACTAAGTAATTAGTTACTGTATTTTAATTACTTTTCCCTTGAAAAAGTAAAGTAAGGGATTACTCCTTTTTCTACTGTAATTTCATTACAGTTACTTTTGATGTAATTAAACTAAACACTTTGTGCAATACATGCGATGGCAATACTGTATTGGCATCAAAATTCAAAGTCTAACTTTAAAATCTGTGCTTTAATGTATAATTCTCACATTTTTGTAATACTTTGGTCAGTTAATAATATTATTTATTAGAATTAATTAAATAAGCCGTTTCATGTCTATCCTTGAATTAATTTACTAATCAAGGTCGATGTAGGATATAGAAAGTAATTAGTAATGAGTAACTAAATACTTTTTGGAGAGAGTAATTTGTATAGTAATCTAATTACACTATTGAATATGTAATGAGTAACTAGTAATTAATTACTTTTTCAGAGTAACTTACCCAACACTGGTGACAGATAATATGCCGTGTACTGTTAAGGTCGTGGCAAGACAATAATGTTAACGTTAGTTAATAACTCTTTTCAGCAAGCGATAGTCCTTCTGTTTTTCAGTGTCTTGCTGCTGTTTGTGTTAAGCGCCCTTAACTGTAACTTTTACTAAAACAAAGTTAAGGTTTTGTACATAATAGTCACCGATTGAACTCTGCAAGTTTTTATTAAACCTTTACAAACGTCTTTTCATTATAGGTTGTGGAAGAAGTGCAGTGAGCATCCCCGAAAACCAAGGTGACTCAAATGTTAATTTAGGCTGTAACCTATTTTTCACCATTTCTTTTATTTTTTAATTCCATTTCTAATTCATTAGCATATAAATCTAGCCTTACACTATCTCTTGAGCTAATATTTTTGAATAACAAGTTAACGTTAGCCACCCTCTAAAGTGGAAAAACATGGTTTCTGTGTTGTCAGAGAATTCATTTAAATGTTTATAAAGAGCGGAAGCAGACACATTCTGTGTGATTTCATAATATCAAAGCATAAAGCAGATAATACCCCACCTGTAGTTTGAAATCTGATAATATTTTTATTTTCACTCTTGTTCTAGATCAGTTATTTTAGGCAGTCAGCAGTGAATTCATGGACACTGAAGACTTTGAGCGTTTTTTGCAAAGTGAGTTGAAATGGTATCTATAAAACCCAGTCCTTGCCAATTATTTTTGCTTTTGCTGTCCTTGAGTAAATCAATTAAAAGTCTTCTGCTATCTTGCTGTCTGTTTTGTGTGCATGTGCAGCAGACCTACATTGTCACCAGAGAGCAACTTTATCTGTAAGTTACATTAACACTTGGAATTTTGTATCATTAATTTGTAAAGAGGTTGATTGCATAATTTGACCGGTTTCATATTGATTGTTTTATCTGTGCCCACAGGACCAACTTGGGTTGATGTGAGCATTGCATTTGGACTATCCCAAGAAACTCATTCACACTTTTACATTCATCCAGAAAATCCTAATGGGTCTTCATGATGGTAAACCACTTAAACCCTGCCTACTGAGTCTCAAAAATGACCTGTTAATGAAATAGTAGGATAACTTAAGAGTTGTGTTTACAAGAAAATACACATGTCTGCATGTTGATGTGTTCTTGGGGTTCCCAGTATCGTAACTTTATAGTATGTTGTTGAACACCATGGTAGTCAAAGCATTTGAAACTGTTTACATTTGGCAGATTATGTCTTGCCCACCAAATCTAACGTAGTTGCTGTTGTTTATACTTATTGGTTGGACACCAACTTGATGCTCTGAATCCTAAAATGATGTGAGATGTGCCTTTTTTTATATTTTGTTTTTATAGGTTTTTACAAACAGGATAGATTATATGTCTTGATTTTGTGTTTTGATAAGTGTATTTATTTACTTTTTATTTTTTTAATTCCATTTGCACTTTGATGGTCATGGCTGTTACTAATGCTGCTTTAAGAAAGTTTTGTATTAAGCACTTTAAGATGCTCAGTTCCTGATTGTCTTGTTCCTGTTTGATATGTAGAGATACATATGTTCACACACACAAATACACAACCATACACTAAATGAGTTTAACTAAATGTTAGTTATATTTGTAGCAGGAGCAGAGGTGTTTAAGTTTGCTCTCTATGTAAGTGTTCATTCCAACTAAATACTTCACCAGGTTATTTCACTGGTTAACACACTTACACCTATTGGGTAGGTGGTGAAACCAGTATGTGACTTGAGTCACTTAGCTCATCATGGCAAAGACGCTCTGAGCTAGAACATAGTTTTACAAAAATGAATGCTGTTGATGTTCTGACATGTTTGTATAAAAAAATGTAAAGACTTAATAAAAAAAAATGTACAGCTGAAGTATTTTTTGTAGTTAACTTTAAATTTCATTAGCTTGTGGGTTATACACAAGTATATTTTTTAAGTTAGTAGATTTCTATTTAAATAAGTTCCATTGGATCAAAATAATTAAGTATGGAGAAACTAAAAATGTGCGAGTGTTAAACAATATTTTTAAGCACGGTGCACTTAAATTTTTAAAAAATAAAATTGTAATATTTAAGTTTGATTAGAGTGTAACTTTTAAAAAAATCAAACTTAAAACAATTTAGTTAGTTACTTCAAAAGTTATGTAATCAGTTTCTGCAAAAGTTTTGAGTACTATGAACTTATTGGGGTTTACAGTGCAAGTATATTTTTTGAGTTAGTAGATTTTTATTCAAATAAGTACCATTGGATCCAAATAATTAAGTATGGAGGAACTAAAATTGTGCGAGTGTTAAACAATATATTTAAGCACGGTGCACTTAAATTTTTTAAAAATAAAATTGTAATATTTAAGTTTGATTAGAGTGTAACTTTTAAAAACATCAAACTTAAAAAAATTAAGTTAGTTACTTCAAAAGTTATTATGTAATCAGTTTCTGCAAAAGTTTTGAGTACTATGAACTTATTGGGGTTTACAGTGTAGGGGTTAGGGTCTGTTAGGAATTTAGCAGCAATTCAGTTTTCTGTTATAACACAGATTAGACAGAGGTGGACGGTAACATAATTGTTGTTCACTTTCTGAGTATCTGTACTCGAATATAATTTTCTTTTGGAAACTTGTGATTTGAATCTGAACTAGATTTGAAAGACAAATATTATGCCTTTTACTCCACTAAATTTTCCATCTTGCCATTTGGCAGATTTTTATGTAAACTGAGTTTATTTGTTTGTTTAAGCCACACACACACGCACACACACAATCCCACGCGCACACACTCTTAAATTACTTTCTTATGTTGTTAGTTATTAGCACCGTCGAACCCACCATGTTTCCTGTTTCTCTGAGTAAGGCTGAAACAATATGATGTAAATTGATGTCTAGGTGGTATCATGCAGGGTTGTACTGGTAATAAAGTGTTATGTTTTCAGCTCATCTCCATTTTACTGATGAGAATTGTGGAGGCATTTGATCTTTTATCTATTATCTTTAAATGTTGTTTTATGTTTATATGTACATTTTGTTTATACGTAAAGGAAGGTTTTTTGCAAATATCAGACTAAATGAATCAAGGGTTCTCTCTGAAGACTTCCTATTGAGTCACATGTTGAATTTGTTTTGTTGGGCTGCGATTTTTGAAATATCTATCTATTCTAAATATCTAAATGTTATTTGAATGTATTGATACTATTTGAGGAGGTGTAGCCTCATTTTCTGTGGATGTAAAGACAGAGACACAATACTGTACGTCCATCATCATTAAAATTTGCTTAAAGGGACCCTAAAGTCTTAGAAGACTGTATGCACACTTGGATTTATATAATATAGCAAACATCATGCACAATGACCACAAAGCGTCTAGATCAGGAGATCAGGATATGGAGACTGAAGATTGCTTGAAAGTAGTTTTCTCAGATGGGTGGGTTAGGGTTAGGGTTAGTAATGAGTCCACAGGCAGCATTTTCATGGGCTGTGTCCATAAGTTTTTTTTCTGCCTTCGGACTACATTTCCCAGGTTCTCTTGCACCTACACTCCATTAGCCATCTGAGATGACCAAGTATGTTGAAACTAAATTAAGCAGACCAACGACTCTCCAGGATCAGAGTTGACTAGCCCTGTACTACACCGTCCCACTAGGATCAAGCTTAAAGCCTCATAAGATCTGGTCTAGGAACGATAGAGCCTCCATAGGATGCATCCTTGTCTTGGTGAAGCTTGTCTGTTCTTATCTATAATAGTTTTGGTTGATGTGTGTAAGTTTTGTAATTAAAAGTATATTTAAAGTTCATATTTTTCCACTGTGCTTCTTTGATTTAACAACACTGAGCTTAAAAAAAGACATATAAACACAAACATCTTAAACACTAAACCAACTACATTGTGTTGACGGAACTAAACAGATTTAATTAGAATTAAATATACACATTAAAATAAATAAACAAATTAAACACCACAAATATTGCAGAATTTTGATAACCTCGAATGATTATATAAAAAACTTTAAACTGATTCATTGAATGTTGATCTAAGGGCCAATAGTTCAATCTCACATTCTTCATCTGCAAAGCAAAATAAGAATCATTTCCCATGCAAACATTTTTGCATGTACTTCGCACTGGTTTGGTTGTGTGATTTAGCTTTTAAGCAAACTGAGGGTGAATGTAAATGTAGAACTAGTTTTACCTTTCATACACACGCTACACTTTCGGACACCCCAGAAAGTCTGTGACATGTCAGCTAAACATCTGGAAAACATCTGCTATCCCACTTGAAAAAATAAAAATGCTGGTCAGGTAGGTTTTGAAGCATTTTTAGCTGGTTTGTGCTGGTTTAAGCTGGTCATGTGCTGGTTTACCATGCTTCAAAACCTACCTGACCAGCATTTGTTGTTTTTTCAAATATCTGATAAAAGTCTTAGAAAGAGCAGTGTTACATGCATTCTAAATCATAAACATCTCACAGACATCCTCTAGAGTCTAGATGTTTAAATGTCATCTAACAGCAAACGTCTCAGAGATGTATTACAGATGAACAAAATATAAAAACTGTCTTTCAGATGTATGTGTGGTATCAGTAATGACTCAGAAAACAAAATTTTAAAATCCGATTCTGTACACAAATATTCAGTTTACTTGCTAGTGCTTTAATCCTATAAAAAATATGATGCCGACAACCTAGAAAGTTTTGGCAACTTCAGTTATTGGTATTTTTAATATTATTAACCCTTCAGCCAATTGGTCTTACAGCTTGCCAGATCAAGAAAGTGCTTTCCAGATTTTCCATCACAGATCAACCAAAGCACCATGCAGCACATGTGCTTCATTACACTGTCGAATTGGGTCTAATGTGAGTTTAAGGTTAGTCATTCGACCTTAGATGACTTCAAGCTAACAATGTTTATTATTTATACACAGCAGTCCAGTGTTTACCATTACTAACATACAATTTATAAAGTTCATTTATAAAGTCACACTGTGATTACTCAACTCAAGTTTATTTATATAGCTCTTTTTACAATTTTCATTATTACAAAGCAGCTGTATATGAGACATATTGAATAATAAGCAAATCAATTAAAGTTATACCTGTAAAAACATGAAAAAGGTGAAAACACAGAAGACCGAAATACTAACGCTCATCACACACAATATGCACACCTACTAAAACACATAAAATGTATATTCCAAATATTTAAAGTTTCACACAATCGTATAGTTTGTTGTTGAGGGGCAAACAGAGTGAAAACTGTGTGAAACTGTGGAAAAATGGTATACTGTGTTGTATTTCTCCAGCATCACAATATATAAACTGCATTAATAACCAAAAAATGCACCTATGCTGATAATAATAAATACACACCTTACTCTCTTCTTTTGAGAGCTCCTAGCTCGTCATGGTTAGCTTAAATCAACATTTGTTGTACTGGACCAAAAAACAATTTCGGCACATGGATTTCCTGTGTGAAGGGCTTCATAAGAATCTGATGTTTTTGTTACAGTGCATTGCAAGGAGTTGTGAAACCTTCTTAAGATAGCAATTACTGACTGTTTCAAACTTCAGACATCAGGGGCCCAGTCTATATTTTGCCTTTCCAGCCGTTATATACAGCAGATGTTCCACAGATCTCCAGATCTTTAGCAGACATCTTACAGACATTCCTGTGTAATCAACAAGGCTGCATGTAAACACACTGTGTTGCACACAAAATGCGTTAAAACACTTTTTTATTCATACTTCACCACATTTTTTAAATGCTAACACACTAGTTAAACCAACCAAAACATAATGATGGCACGATTCATGGCTCTCTGTAGTTAATTTGAAATTAAGAATATTTAAGGCTACAAGTATTGTTAGTAATTATAATTTCACAGTTGGTTATAATTACAAACACAGTTTCGTGATTCTGGCCTTGAAATCTTATATGGTTGGGTCATATTTATTCACCATGTTAAAAACCATTGGCCGCTCATTCCAATCTAAGATTATTTTGAGACATACATGAAGCGTTTTATGGAGTTTTGGATGTGAATGTAACTATTTGAGCGCCTGTGATGAACAACTTGAAAGGCCATTTTCTCATTATTTAGATTTCTTTGCACCCTCAGATTCAAGGTTTTTTATCTCGGCCAAATATTGTCCAATCCCCACAAATCATACATGAATGGAAAGCTCATTTATTCAGCTTGTACTTGATGTATCTTATCTAAAAAATGGGCCCTCATTTGGTGGGTTCACATATAAATATACAAGCAAAAACACAAGCATGTGCATGAGTATGTTAAGAAGTATGTTTGATTGTTCAAATGCTTATGTTGATTTTATTTATATTATGACTGTCAGTTTAACGCATATGATAAATTATTTTCAGATTAACGCGTTAAAATATTAAAAGCAAACAACGCATCCGTTTATTTTAACATCCATTGTCTTACATTGCATTATGTGATCACGGTCTTATTCGTGTACAGGCCTTTAAACCATTGAAGAGCGCTTTAAAACAGTTGCTTTGACGCGTTCAGTAGCTATAGAAAGACACGTTTCTCCATTTTTCGTGTGGATAAAAAAGTAATTTAACATTAGTAATTAATTGGTTAAGGACTTATTTGTGTTCTGTAATTATTGGTTTATGTGATTAGAAAGTTGAAGTGCGCCAAAGTGTATCGTTAAAACTACCAGATTAAAATTATCTTGAGAATACGTCTCATTTATTTTGTTATTAAAGAGTTAAAAAGCATTTAGGAGTATATATTATTGTAAAGGGCAAATATACATATAAATCGCAAACCTAAATAAACTGCTGAGAATATTGGGTATTAATGAGTATTAATGCTTCGTATTCAAATTCTATGAATTTAAACTGGGCACAATATAAAACATGGGCATTTTAAGAACAAAGCAATATCAGTGTTAATGTAACAATGTTAACAATAAATAACAAGATGTTTAATTGTACATGTTAGTCGGCTGAGACAGTTTTGCGGTCTGTGTGTGCTGTCCTGTCCCGTGGGCTCATAGGATATAGAAGTATCCATCGCTGAGTGCTTCAGAATTTGTCTGTAACTTGTAAACCATCCGGGAATTTCTCGCCTTTTATGAATACTGACGATTCGGACATACTACTCTGCTCAAGTACTGTTTTCTACATAGTAGGTAAGTAGTTGATTCGGATGCAAATCTCGCGAGAACTAGTCCACAACCCGGGTATTTCTCGCTTACACTTTTAAGACCACACGGATATCATTTTCGTTCCTATGTTTAAGGTATGGTTAGCATATATTTTGTTTAACACTGCTTCATTTTACAATAACTTGTAACCAGTGAAAATGCAGAGAAGTAACTTTGGAAAACCACTGGCAACTGTGTCTGGTGAGCAAAAAAGTTCATGTCAAGCCCTGCATGTTATAAAATATGAGTTCATGTCCACAGATGAGCCTTTTTTTACCCCAAATAACAACAATCACACACATAACATTGTCAATATCTACATATGGATGCCTGTGTATTTTAATGAAATAATATACAATCTCATATACTGTGACCCAACTAAAACAGACATTTTTGATGCCAATCTTCAAATACAATAACATTTGCTGTAGAAGGCATGTTGACTTATTTATTTACTAGCATAGCTTAACTTATGATTAACTTACAATTTCTTGCCATAACTTATTGATTACATTAATATTTTACAGTGAATAATTTAATGAGGTTTTAAATAGAACATCATCAGCATCTGGTAATAGGACAAATTAATTATCCAGTTTCCTCAACTGTATTTACAGTTTGTCATGCAGTCGACATGTTATCCACTCGTTATGCCAAACACATAAAGTTGAGCTTCTCCTCACAGTCTCTGGGTGTCCAGGTCTTCATTCTCTTGTCCAGAGCTGCACAGCGTTGGTTTTGGGCAGGACATTGAAGCTGTTCATCTGAAGACCAGACCTTGAAGATAAGATCATCTCCACTGATCCAGAACCATCTACCTGCTAGAAAGCGCAGACCAATCCACACGTATTGTGTTTGAGCTCCTGTGATCTTACTGAGAGCATCAGTCATGCTTCTGTTTGAGCTCAGAGATGCCAGATCATCATGATGATGTCTACAGTAATCTAGAGCTCCCTCCCAGCTCTCAGACTGATTAACCACCACAAACTCGGATACTTCCAGTTCTTTCTCCCAGCTCTCAGACTGCTTCACTATCACATTGTTCTCAGTTAGTGTCATACAGAAGAAGTGCAATGACACATACCAAGACCGAGTACTCAGATTGTCATTGTCTCTAGGTAGAATAGCCCAATTGTTTTGTTGTTCTCCATCATTCCAGCTAACTTCTTTTGCAGGTATATTTCCAGACCACACCCAGCCATAGAAAACATATTTTCTGAGTCCAATCCAGGCATCAGAGGTTCTATTGACTGCATATTTTAAAAATTGTTGTTTCTCATTCTCATCGGTGAAGGTGGACAGAGTTGTATAGTAGGTATTGCAATACTGCCTAGCTTCAGGCCATGTCTTCATCTGATTTATAAAGTAATGTTGTTTAATAGCACATGAGGCGAGTCCATAGAGCTGGATGATGAGGAGCACAGTGAGTGTAGTCTTCATCTTTACTCAGTCAAGAGGTTTTGTGAGTCTGAAGATGAAGATAGAACTGTGACTCTCTCTTACTTCAACTGACACACAACCAATAACAAAAGAGTGTGATGAGTGACAGTGACACAGTCCAATCACAACACAACACACACATGTCAGGTGTGACCAGTCAAATTTACTTGATAATTCAAATAAAGACAAAGTGTTCAGAGAAATCTAGAATGAAAAAAGTGTTTGCATGCCTCCTCTAGTTTGTTTAGTATGTTGGACCTTGATTTGTTTCTCATCTGAACTCTGTACAAAAAAACATTTGTTTTTGTACCATCCTATACATGCAATGACTGTTCAACAGAAAACGTGACCCAACGAAAATTCAGCATCAGCAGTAGTGTGTTTGCGTGTAGTGATTTAGTATTTCTATTCATCACAATAGAGTAGAATGTTCTGTAAATGTCTTGCCTGAGACCCCTGTATCAAACTAACGTAGGAATACTCTCTTACAATTAATTTCGCTAATCCATAAAAGACCTTTTTAAAAATTATTCAAAGATAATTCTTCAGGTCAGGTCAACTTTATTAGTACCCATAGGTAGACTTGATTTGCAGTGTTGTGAGTTCACATTTACAGACTTCACAAACATTAAACATTATATAATACAAAAAAATATATTGAAAAGTTTTCAAGTTTAGTCCTATCATCACTAAAAAAACAGCTTGGACTAAAAACAATAGATACAAAGCTTACACAAATGTAAATAAATGAGTTTGTGTGATAAAAATAAAAGGACCAATTATTGATAAACTGACTCAAATTTACCTATAAAATATTTGTAGGCTTGCACAGATTCTCTTTTCTGGTCTTTAATAGATGTAATTTCACATGGGTGAAGTCAATAATCTTATCTTTTTTCTTAGATAAGCTTCAATGGAGAAAAGACTCCACAAACCACTTTATAAAGTTATTGATTTTCGGGCCATGGGTGGTCTTATTGCCATTCAGATCACTAACAATGACGTGTCATCAGGATGCTTTAAAATACTCCCATTTTCCCACTTAATCTGACACATAGTTGTGTAGAGAATAAACAGTTGAGGTGAGAGCACACATCCAATCTTGTGGGCAGCCGGTAAAGGAACAGACATGGTCAGACAGGGTTCTGTTTACCCATAATCTCTGTGTCCTGTTGATCACAAAATCCAGAATCCAGTCCAGCATGTTGTTACTCAATGTAAACTGTTCTAAAAGTCTACTCATTAGAACAATGAGCTGTACTGTATTAAAAGCAGACAAAAAATCAACAAATAAAAGTTGACCACAGGACCCATTTCCGTCCAAGTGTATCATTCACTAAAATGGTTGCGTTCAAGGTGAAGTGTAAACTGAGTGTCTTGGAGGGGCTGATTCAACACACACATGACGCAGCACTGCTTGTGCCTCATCCACTATACATTTATTGCACGCGTTTAAAATCAATGAAACTCCCTAACTCCTCTGGAGGGATGCAGTGACGCGCCGTCCTCTTCATAATACATGAAAAGACATGGAAGAGCGAGAGTAAATGTGTGTGGGTAGTAGAAAGTTAAGAGCAAAGACCTGCTTACATCTTCCAGCACCCATACATTAATAATATTATTTCTAGAAATCAGACATCTAGAAAGAAATACGTCATTATATAAATGTAACACTTTTTTATTTCATTTAGTCTGTTTAATCTGACTACACGTCAATGTATATATTCATATTTATTCGTTAGACATAAACTCTATTTGTAAAACACTTGCACTTATGACGTAGCCTAGAAACGTCTTGGTTCCGTATGCAACCTCAGTTCCCTGATGGAGGGAACGAGACGTTGTGTCGACAAGACAGATGGGGTTCGCCCTTGAGAACCAATCAACTCTGACTACTATAGAAAAGGCCAATGAAATTTGGCGAATGAAATTTGCATGCCGGGCTCCGCCCCCGGATATCCGGTATAAAAGGAAGCCGGCGTGCAGCATTCATTTACCTTTTGTTCTGAAGAGCCTGAGAACCTCTCACGACTGCAGCAGAAACGATACGTGTTTGTGGCATAAGGGACACAACGTCTCGTTCCCTCCATCAGGGAACTGAGGTTACATACGTAACCAAGACGTTCCCTTTCTTTCAGTCTCTCCACGTTGTGTCGAGAACGCAGATGGGGGTGCCTATGGAAAACGCCACAACGCTGTATCGCGTCACAATCTCTAGCGAAGCGACGGTAACAAGCCTGTAACTGTAACCTTCCAGTGTGGTGGTCGGGGGGTTCCAGAGCGTTCTTGGAGAAAGATGGGTACAGCCCTGACCGGTAACCTTTCACGGACGCATGGAACGTGCGGACTGAGTAGTTAACCGCGAGGTGGAGGTCCACCTGGGGAAGCTCATGGGTTACCAAGAGTGGGAACCAATCTCATGAGGATACATCAGACGGAACAGCCCACGGAGGGGTTGTTACAGACGTCCAGTAGCACTAGGTCCGGTTAGAGCTATCTGTGATAGCTCACATGGTCTCCCGGCCTAAGGGGGAAGGCTGCTCTGCCCAGCCAGCCCCCAGGGGGTGCTTGTTTGGTGATGGATGGCATGCCTGTTCTTAACCAGTGTTTGGGTAAGAAGGAAGGTTGATGAGGTACCATGTGTTTGGGTAAGAAGAAAGGTATATAGCACACGGACCCAACCTGTTAGAGGGTGGAAAGGTGCTTTCGTAGGCATACAACCCCCCCAGATGCCAGTCCTACATGTCGCCACGCAGGACGTGGGCTGATAACGGGTTTACGCGAAGGTTGTTAACCCTTGCGAAGGTGTTTGGGCTTAGCCCAACCCGCAGCTCTAAAGATGTCTGCTAGAGAGGCGCTTCTGCCAGTGCCCAGGAGGTGGCTAAACTCTGTGTGGAGTGAGCCCTCACTGCCAATGGGCATGGGAGATTCTGAGATCGGAATGCCGTCATAACGGCATCCACGACCCAGTGCGCTAGCCTCTGTTTGGAGACAGCCTTCCACTTCTGCTGTCCTCCAACAGACACGGAGCTGATCAGAACTGCGGAAGTTCTGTGTGCGGTCCAAGTAGAGGCGCAGTGCGCGTACTGGACACAACACGGACCGGGTTGGGTCTTCCTCCCCGGTGGGGAGCGCCTGCAAGTTCACCACTTGGTCCCGAAAGGGAGTAGTGGGAACTTTGGGCACGTATCCGGGCCTGGGTCTCAGGCGAACGTGAGAGTAACCAGGGCCGAAATCAAGGCAGTCCGGGGACACAGACAATGCATGGAGATCCCCTATCCTCTTGAAGGATGCTAGCGCCACAAGAAGAACCGTCTTACTCGTTAGGTGAGGAAGATCAGAAGCTTCAAGGGGCTTCAAGGACCACGTTCAGGTCCCAAGAGGGTATGGAGCGGAGACGAGGCGGGTTGCGTCGTCTCGCGCCCCTTAGGAACCTAGTGACCAGGTCGTGCTGCCCTAGAGACCTTCCGTCCACTGAGTCGTGATGAGAGGCTATAGCGGCTACATACACTTTCAGTGTGGAAGGGGAGATGTTGTAGAAAGGACTCTGTTGTACGATCCCGACCGAGCATCTCTGTGGGTCTTCTCCTTGGGAGAGACTTGTAACCTACTCAGGATGTCCTCGTCCCGTCCAGAGACCAGACATGGAGGTTCCAGAGGTCTGGCCTGGGATGCCAAAACGTGCCCATCCCCTGAGAGAGCAGGTCCTCTGTCAGGGGAATGGGCCAGGGGGGAGCTGTTGTCAAGAGCATGAGCTCCGAGAACCAAGTGCGGTTGGGCCATTACGGCGCAACCAGTAACACCTGTTGCTCCTCTTCCCTGACCTTGCACAGTGTCTGTGCAAGGAGGCTCACTGGGGCGAAGGCGTACTTCCGCTTGTCTCGTGGCCAGCTGTGTGCCAGGGCATCCGTGCCGAGGGGGGCCTCGGTCAGGGCATACCAAAGCGGACAATGGGTGGTGTCGCGGGAGGCAAAGAGGTCGATCTGTGTCGCCACTCTCCGCAGGGTGTGTACCGGCGAGAGAGCGCGTCGGCTGTCTCGTTCAATACGCCTGGGATATGTGTGGCCCGCAGGGAGCGGATCACGTGCTGACACCAGAGGAGGAGGCGTCGGGCAAGTTGTGATAGTTGCCGTGAGCGCACGCCACCCTGGCGATTGATGTACGCTACGGCTGTGGTACTGTCCAGGCGAACCAGTACGTGCTGACCTTGCACTAGAGGCCGGAGCCTTCTCAGTGCAAGCAGCACAGCCCACAACTCTAGGCAATTGATGTGCCAGCGCAGCCGGGGGCCCGTCCAGCGCCCCGCTACTGCGTGCCCGTTGCACACTGCACCCCACCCCGTCAGCGAGGCGTCTGTCGTCACCACGACGTGGTGTCGAGTCGAGTTCCATACCGAGAAAGAGGATACTCTGCACAGGGGAGAGTTTGCTCTTTTCCCGGTTGACCTGAAAACCCAGTCGATCTAGGTGCCGGAGCACCATGTCTCTCTGAGTACACAACAGATCTTGCGAGTGCGCCAAGATAAGCCAGTCATCGAGATAGTTGAGTATTCGCACAACTCTCTCCCGGAGAGGAGAGAGGGCGGCCTCCACGATCTTCGTGAAGACTCGTGGAGACAGGGACAGACCGAAGGGGAGGACTCTGTACTGATATGCCCGACCCTCGAAAGCGAACCGTAGGAATGGTCGGTGTCGAGGAAGAATCGAGACATGAAAGTAAGCGTCCTTCAGGTCAATTGCCACGAACCAATCCTGACACCTGATAGATGCCAGGATGCGCCTCTGGGTTAGCATCTTGAAAGGCAGCTTGTGGAGGTGCCTGTTCAGGGTACGTAAGTCCAGAATGGGGCGCAACCCTCCGTCCTTCTTTGGAACGATGAAGACGGGGCTGTAAAACCCGCTGAACATCTCGGCTGGAGGGACGGACTCGATCGCCTGTTTCGCCAGGAGGGTGGAGACCTCTACCCGAAGCACGGAGGCGTCTCTGCCTCTGAGAGAGGGGGAGATGATGCCCCGAAACTTGGGAGGGGCCCTGGCGAACTGGATCAAGTAGCCGAGACGGACCGTCCGCATCAGCCACCGAGACAGTGTGGGCAACTTCTGCCAAGCTCCCAGGGACTGTGACAGGGGGACCAAGGGGACGGCCTGCTTCACCATACCCACGGACGGTGGTTCGACGGCGGATGGAGCCAACCGGATGTCGCCGGGGCTTCCCCGGAGGGATGGTTGGCTCCACGTTTTTGCCTGCCTGGCGGGACAACGGCACGCACTGTCGGTACGAGAGTGGTGACGGCTGTCGAATGAGTGCGGCTCACACCTCGCCTCGTCGGTTCGCCGCGCACAGTCCCTGGATAGAACGCCCGGGTGAAACAACTCTGTTTGTGAGTAAGTGGGCGCCAGGCCCTGTGACGGTCGGGCCAGATGTTGTCTCCCCCGGAGTCGTCTCGTCAGGGCCGCTTCCTGGAAGGTTGCCGACGAGGAGGGGGCCTAGCCTTCGGGGTCCTCTTCCGGTGTGCAGCCTGGGGGTGAACCTTAGCCGGAATCGGGATCGAAGAGGCCCTGGGCTGTTGGGGAGCAGACGTTGTGCAGGAAGTCAAAGGCCGGGGGGCCATCGATTCACGGCGCGGAAGAATATGGCTTATCGCCTCCGTCTGCTCCTTCACCGCCGAGAACTGCTGCGCGAAGTTCTCGACGGTGTCACCGAACAGCCCACCCTGCGAGATGGGTGCGTCGAGAAAGCGTACTTTGTCGGCGTCACTCATACCCGCAAGGTTGAGCCAGAGGTGTCTCTCCTGGACCACCAGAGGGGACATCGTCCGACCCAGGGCCCGCGCCGTCACCTTAGTCGCCCTTAGAGCGAGGTCAGTGGCGGCGCGGAGTTCCGGCATGACACCCGGGTCGGCCCTACCCTCGTGGAGTTCTCTCAACGCCTTAGCCTGATGGACCTGCAGGATGGCCATGGCGTGGAGAGAGGAGGCAGCCTGGCCCGCAGCACTGTAAGCCTTCGCCACCAGGGAAGCAGAAGTCTTACAGGCCTTGGACGGGAGACGAGGTCGGGTCCTCCAGGTGGCAGCCGTCTGCGGGCATAGGTGCACCGCGATGGCACGCTCCACCTGGGGGACTTCGACATAGCCCCTGGCTGCCCCACCATCGAGGGCGGTGAGGGAGGCGGAGCTGGACTGCGTGGAACGAGCCGTGAGAGGGGCGCTCCAGGTCCGACACAGCTCCTCATGCACCTCCGGGAAAAATGGAACCGGGGTCGGGCGCCGTTTGGAACCGCGTTCCGACCCCAGGAACCAAGTGTCCAACCGCGAGCGTTGGGGGAGGGGCAATGGCGTACACTGCAGCCCAATGCTCGCGGCAGCCCGGGCTAGCATGGCCGACATCTCGACTTCTTCCTGAGCTCTACCCCCCGGGGGGGAAGCTCGGATTCATCATCGGATACCGGCATCTCTCCCTCCGATGCTGCGATCGACATCTCATCGGCCCTGCGGTCCGTTTCCGAACGCGCAGAGGAGGATCCGGACGGTGTGCCACCGCCGGTTGGAGAACGATCAAAAGAGCGTGTTGGGGTGCGACCGGCCCGTGAGCGCTTGGCTGGCGGGTTTACGGCCGCAGAAGTCCCCAAATCACTAACGCCGCTAACCGGACCGGAGATCTGGGCCGTAGCCATAGATGTCACAGCCCGGGTAGCAGACGAGATGTTGGCCTGTTCCCGTAGGAAGACAGCCAACCGTGACCGCAACTTTTGGATGACAATCCGCCCGCAGTGCGGGCAAGATGTGTCAACGAACGCTGCTTCGGCGTGCTGGACGCCCAGACACCTAACACAGCGCTCGTGTTCGTCCCCCTCCTCGATGAGGGTACCGCACCCAAGAGAACAGCGGGACATGCCACGCTGTAGAGTGAGTCCTGAAAAGGACTGTTGTAGAAAAAATCTCTGACACCACTGGAACCGCCGAGACACCCAGGGGAAGATCGCTGCAGGAGGGATGATCCGCTGGGCCAATCGTAGATCCGGCAGTTGAATAGTAGAAGCAGAGTGAAGATCTAACATTAGCTTTGCTCATGAGTCGAAAGGCTCTGAAGAACAAAAGGTAAATGAATTCTCCGGCATGCAAATTTCATTCGCCAAATTTCATTGGCCTTTTCTATAGTAGTCAGAGTTGATTGGTTCTCAGGAACGAACCCCATCTGTCATTCTCGACACAACGTCGAACACATGGGAACACGAAGGGAACACATGTTTTCTAAAACTACTCATTAACACACACCCGGTGCTATTTAAGACAGATCTCGTCTTCAGAATGGGAATAGGAAAATAGTCAAGAAACATGTTAACACTTTAAAGGTGATATAATATCATATTTTTATGCAGAATTGTGGTAGTATGCTCAAAGAAAGCTTGAAAAAGCAACAATCTGAAAGAGTTCTATCTTGCTCTACTGGTTGACATTATGTTCAAGATGGTTAAATGGACATTTAAAGTTTTTGGTCAAGTGAGGGATCCCCTTCAGAGTTTAAGCAGTATGTTCCTTGTGCCATAAAATATGAGAAATGTTAGGCTGTGTTCACATTGAACTTATTTCTTGACAAGTAAAAAGTTGGCAATGGCACCATTTTAGTAAAGAAAATTCTTGAAGGGTTGTGGGTACACAAAGCGGCTGGCAATCACTTCGACCTCACAACACCTCACAAATGCAGCAGTATGAATCTTTTATGTACCTGCCATCTTTTCAAAAAACCTTGGAGTGAAATGTGTCAGGGGTGATCAAAATTATGCCGCACATTCAGCCACACAAGTTGGTGGCTCAGATATCAGAGTTGGAATTAATTTGATGTTGTACCCTGCATTCTGGTGGTTTGTGGGGAGGCCAAAAGCCATTGATGGGGGCTGCCTACTTGAGGTTGACAATATTGGTTACATGCTGTGAAGCAGACATAGTTGAAGGTCCACCCCCAGAAAATGTCGGATTAAGTAGATGTGATTTCCTGCATTGTAGGGGATTTTTGCTGAACAAATTATTGTTGTGCCTAAATGACTGCCTATCTGCCACGATAAAGCCTTATTCATAGACCAGTGTTTAAGATTTGACCATGGTAGGTTGATAGATTTATTTGATCAGAATGGTATTCAAGTAATTCTTAACAGAAACCTAGCCTATGTTTTGAATAATTGTATTCTTAAGAGCACTTATAATAATAATAATTCATTACATTTATATAATGCTTTTCTGGACACTTAAAGCACTTTACATGGAAGGGAGGAATCTCCTCATCCACCACCATGTGCAGCATCCACCTGGATGATGTGATGGCAGCCATATTGCGCCAGAATGCCTATCACACAACAGTTTATTGGTGGAGAGGAGACAGAGTACGAAGCCAATTCATACATATGGGGATGATTAGGAGGCCATGATGTACAGTCGAATGGGCGAATTTGGCCAGGATCCCTGGGTAACATCCCTACTCTTATTCAAAAGACATCCTGGGATTTCAGGTGACCACAGAGAGTCAGGACCTTAGCCAGGTCTTAACATCTCACCCTCTCATCATCTGAGTTTGTATGGGGCAACACCAGGACCAGTTTGGCGACGGCAGCAAGCCTCTCGAATTCATTGGCTCCTGTATATATATATATTTTTTTGTGTGATTAAAAGGATGTGTGGCGTGAGTGCATGTGAAAACAGGTAAATCCATGTGTCACACGAAAGTATGTACAGTGGTGTAGTCATGTAAGATAACCAGTTTGGTTATATAGTGATTTCTAGAGCTGAATGATTGAATAAGTTAAAAGTACAATGAGTTCATCAACTGTCAAATCCCCACAGCCCAACATTTTCTTAAACTATAATCACTGACGTGCACTGACTCTTGGGAAAGCTTAGTCTGAGAAGGATACATCGTTCTATCCTTTCCCAGTATTTTTTTAAACAAATGTCTTAAGCAGGTAAATGGTTATTTATTTAAATTCTGTAATTTCTTATATAGTGAGTGAGTAACAATCATCTTTATGACATTAGCATACATATCAAATCAGGGTCCCTGTCTAGCGTATCTTTATTTTCCCCTTCTGTTGATGTTTTGTTTGTCATGAGCACATGGTCAGGTTGACAGCATGCTACAGTATGTGCTTTCTTGTCATTATGGTGTGACCCCGTCCTCCCGCTACTTTGTTTATCATCACGTTATTGTTTCACTCTTTTGCCCTTTTCCTGATCATTGTCTTCACACTCTCCTCTCCTGTTCCTCATTTGTGTTCTGATTTTCACCTGTTTCTGATCATTTGCTGCATCCAAAATTGCATACTCGTGCAGTACATACTGAATTTGTTAAAGTATATTTCCATTATGCATTTGGCAGACACTTTTATCCAAAACGACTTACATTGCATTATACTGGTATGAACAATCCCCTGGGATCAAACCCATGACCTAGGCATTGCTAGTGCCATGCTCCAACCACCGAGCTACAGGAAAGTACATTTCAGACACACTGCCTCCGCCATGTTTTATGGTCATGTGGCCCGTGTGCTCTTTGACCTCTGACGTATTAACAACAACCTGTACATATGCAGAGATGAAAGCATTACCTCGAGAAATTTATTTATTGGCACTTAACTTAAAAACAGACGTCCGCCTTAAAGTTATCTGCTATATTTATTTGATTTACTTTTGAAATTTGACCATTGCTCAGGTCCTGTGGCATCATGGGATAGATAATTGGGTAACACTTTATAATAACTGCACGCTATGAATCATTAGTTAAGCGTCAGTAAATAGTTAATTAATCATTTATGAAGCATTGGCCCCACATTAATAGACATTAGTAAGCCGTTTATAAATACAGCTATAAATGCTTTGTTCTTGATTTATAAGCATGTATATAATATGCTTAATGATCAAATTTTAATACTTTATTAAGAACCCTAATTCATCATTTCTAAATTAAGAATTTCATTACTTACAAACCAGTTAGTTAGGAGTTGTCAATAGTTCATGAGATCATTTAGAAAGTGTAAGTAAATGATTAATAAACTCTTTGAATGCACATTTATACATCTTATTATTCTGACATATAGTAACTGTTACTCAATTTGTTAATACTGTAAATGCTTTATTAACACACATTCCTGCTGTAATTCATGATTAAATAAGGTTGTTATGAAACATTTACTAGTTGAAGGTTACCTTTTTTTGTGAGCTCATCTAAAGTGAGGACTATTTATGTCTTGTAAAGCATTTAAAAATGAGAGTTAAAGGCTCAGTTATCTTCTAAACAGAAAAAGGAAAAACACAACACAGAGGGATGCAGAACATAGAAATATTTATTTCTAGATGCAAGAGAAATTAAACTGTACATATTGAATACAAAACGATTTATTATAAAATATAAAAATAAACCTCTGCAAAATTAAAATTGTACAACCGAACATATACATTAACATTAAATGAATTGATATAAAATGAAAATTCCTGCACACCTCCAGAAAAAAATATAACTGTGCAGTAAAATGCAACTAGGACTCTGCAATCGGACTTAAAAATACATTTTTGTAAAGTGCAAACATTGCTTGAATACAAATTTACCAGTGTTTATTTTTCATTTTGTATTAAATCGTTTTGTATTCAATACAAGGCATAAATAGTCCTCACTTTAGATGAGCTCAAAAAAAATAGTTAACTGACAACTAGTAAATGTTTTATAACTACCTTATTTAATCATGAATTACAGTAGGAATCTGTGTTGATAAAGCATTTATTAACAAATTGAGTAACCGTTACTATATGTCAGAATAATAAGATGTATAAATGTGCTTTCAAAGAGTTTATTAATCATTTACTTACACTTTCTAAATGATCTCATGAACTATTGACAACTCCTAACTAACTGGTTTGTAAGTAATGAAATCCTTAATTTAGAAATGATGAATTTATCCTTAATAAAGTATTAAAATTTGATTAATAAGCATAGTACATGCTTATGAATCAAGAACAAAGCATTTATAGCTGTATTTATAAACTGCTTACTACTAATGTCTATTAATGTGGGGCCAATGACGCTTAACTAATGATTCATAGCGTGCAGTTATTACAAAGTGTTACCGATAATTGTCCATCCTATCCACACGCACAAATTTATTCTAATCACATGTTAATGCAGTGATATACACTATTGTACATACAGGTTGATGTAAGTCAATAAAAAGGCATGAGGAAATACAGTTTTTTTACAGAAATATCTCGGATTGTCTATGTGCTGAAAGTCATGAAGCTTTATTTCTAAAGATTTAGACCTGTGACATTACAACAGTAACACACATTGTATATAATGGTTTCTATACATCTATACATATAACTTAAACCACACTGTAAGCCCGAACAGTACTACTAGCTTATAAAGACTGAGGTCACTACAGTTAAAATCTCTTGCTGAGTTAATCCACCTTTAAACTATTAATGTCTATGAAAAAATATGTATTTTTATGTTTGTGTCCCAGATAGCAAATTGACTGCGGAACGGATCCGCCCCGGAACTACCACAAGCTCCGGAACGGATGAGCAAAACGATTCCGGAATGGAGTCCACTTGCACAGCGCAGCGGATCCAGAACAGATAAGGATGGCGGATCCGGACCAGATCCGGGGCAGACCCGTTCAGGACCCGTTCATAAAGCAGCTGATCCGCCACGGATCCGTTCAGGACCCGTTTATAATGCAGCTGATCCGCCACGGATCCGTTCAGGACCCGTTTATAATGCAGCTGATCCGCCACGGATCCGTTCAGGACCCGTTTATAAAGCAGCTGATCCGCCACGGATCCGTTCAGGACCCGTTTATAAAGCAGCTGATCCGCCACGGATCCGTTCAGGACCCGTTTATAAAGCAGCTGATCCGCCACGGATCCGTTCAGGACCCGTTTATAAAGCAGCTGATCAGCCACGGATCCGTTCAGGACCCGTTTATAAAGCTGCTGATTCCGCCACGGATCCGTTCAGGACCCGTTTATAAAGCTGCTGATCCGCCACGGATCCGTTCAGGACCCGTTTTATAAAGCAGCTGATCCGCCACGGATCCGTTCAGGACCCGTTTATAAAGCAGCTGATCCGCCACGGATCCGTTCAGGACCCGTTTATAAAGCAGCTGATCAGCCACGGATCCGTTCAGGACCCGTTTATAAAGCAGCTGATCCGCCACGGATCCGTTCAGGACCCGTTTATAAAGCAGCTGATCCGCCACGGATCCGTTCAGGACCCGTTTATAAAGCAGCTGATCCGCCACGGATCCGTTCAGGACCCGTTTATAAAGCAGCTGATCCGCCACGGATCTTCAGATCCCTCATTTAATAATAGTTTTCTGGCCAAAACTAGCTAAAGAAATATTTCAAATCTAGTTGACCAACATTGGATAGAATGGATTTCTCTTTCATTTTTAATATGCCTGCCTTTATTAATATTAATAACGCATGAGGAAATCATTCAAAACGCATAGTAAATTCACCCGTTTAAGCCAGTAACAATTAAACTTTAAAAAAAGGTTATTACAGACTGTATTTATGTATACAATTCTATTACAGAAAATGAAATGCAACCATAAATTGTACAAATATTTTTATTTATTTAAGTAAAAAAACACTTTTTTTAATGTAGCTCAAGAATCATTTAATTAAATGTATTTTTTGTGTAAACTGGGTTTTTAAAAGATTGATCAATATAAACTTAAAAAATACTTTTTAAAGTGTACTTGTCTTTATCTTAACTGGTAAACGAACACTGAACACACAAGTTAAAGTTAAACAGTAAAACACTACTGTTGGGTGCTGACACTGGGACGACTCCCCTGTCTGCTGCCAGGTTGAACCACCGTATCACATGTTTTGTGATCTCATCATCAGTGGCGGCACGGGAGACATGGCTCTTTCTCACAGCACCTGTAATACACAAGCAGAATTATTATTAAACCAGTTCATGAAATCACATAGGAGCTACCATTTTTTTTAAGAAAACACCACCGTTTTACATATGTCTTACCTCAAGCTAGACAAGTTGATATGTATCTGTCCCATCTCAGTGAGTGCACTTAATCGCTATGAACTGTTTGCTGGCTTCTTAAATCATCCCTGTTTGGATCCTAATGAATGAATGGAACGAATGGTGCTAAGCTAAACGCTAACATAGTGGCACCCTACAGCGATTAAGTGCACCCACTGAAACGGGACAGATATGTATCAACTCTTTTAGGTTGAGGTAAGAGCATAATGGCATATGTAAAAATGGTGTTGTTTTCCTGTAAGGATACACACAACCAATGTTTTTAAAACAAAAGTGTGATATCTGACACTTCTCTTTGTCTACGACAAGTCATTCAGGTACTGGGCTACTCAACAGCGGTTGACAGTCTAAAATAGTCTGAATGTAAACCCTAGGTGTATTTGATTGATTCAGGATAAGACAAAAACAAACTTCGCAAGAAGGATACTCAACTCAACTCAACTCAACTTTATTTATATAGCGCTTTTTACAATTTTCATTGTTACAAAGCAGCTGTACATGAGACACATTGAATACAAGTAAAACAACTGAAGGCATATACCTGTAAAACAAGAAAAAAGGTGAAAATAACAAAGACAGACATACAAATGCTCCACACACACAATATGCAAACATACATACACACACACATTGACATAGACGCACACAGTGAAAGCACACATTTGAGATAAAGGAGAGAGAACCACAGGTCAAATATTAAACGGACTATAAATTATTATATGTAATAGTGATTATATCTCATTTCTGAATTCTAAAGCAGCCCCCCCGGCCAGGCAGATAGTGCAAAACAATATGCAAACGGTGGTGAGAAAACCAAAACTCCCATCGAGAAAAAAAACCTCAGGAGAACCCAGGCCCAACCAGGGGATTCCAGTTCCCCTTTGGCAAAAGCTGCTGCCTCTGAACAAGCTCAACAGTGCTTGCACAACAAGGCTAATTAAAATAAAAAATGTTAGATTTAAGATTATCATTAACAATCTAACAGCATTTGAAATGTTGTAGGAAAATCAAAGTTGTTGCGTCCTTTATCCAGCTCTATCCTCTTAGCTCTTGTCAGGTCACCGCTTCCCATTCTCAGCTCTGCCATCAGGTTTGGGCATGAACTGCATCCTGCGGTAACCTTGGAAGAAAGAGACAAGACTGGCTGAGAGTAGAGTACTGTTCTGCACTCTTTGATGCAACAAGTACATCATTTGTTGTTGGATGTGTTCCTGGTTCCGGTTGATCTAAATAATGCAGCCTAAATCCTATGAGGATTAATATTATGGAGATACATGATGTATTGCTAGATACATTTTTAACCAAAAAATGTTTTGTGCTTATTGTTTTAAACCAGGCAAATTTCATTACATTTACTTACACAGGAGGAACTTCCTAGACTCCATCTGATTATAAGATTTTTTCCCATTCATGGCCTTCCAGTTGATCCTCCTCCCAACATCATCATGGAACATGTGGGAAAGGATGTTCCATGTGACACGTTTTGTGTCATGGGCCCCAATAGGAGCCAGGGAGGAAATCTGAAATGTAAAAAAATCCTGTCAATTTCTTAGAATTAACACTGGTAAAATAATTTACAAAATAAATGTTGTGTTATAAAAAATATTTAGTCTTAAGACTTCGATGACCAAGTAACCTGTTTCCCTTGTGCTACATATTTAATATTTTGTGTGAATAACCGCAAGATATTGACAGTTTTGGGAAAACTAAAACTAATAATATATCTGCTCAGATTTGCCCCAAGTGCTTAATGGGACCATCTGATAGTGGAATCTTAAACCCGGGACATACCAAACCGACTATCGACTGTCAGGCAACGTTGGGCCGTTCTTAAATATGAAGGATGTGTTCTGGACCATTTGCCATCACAGTCCGTTTTAGAATGTATGGAAGAATGTGTGCCGTTGGTAGGCCAAGAGGATTATTGGAAGTGTAGGGCTGAAGTTGAATGACCTGGTGACTGTTACACCAGTTTGCTTTGGGGCACCATTGACTTCCATAGTAGGCAAAAAATACTATGGAAATCAATGGTACCCCAGAACTTTTCACACTCTTCAAAATATATTATTTTGTGTTAAACAGAACAAAGAATTTCATACAGGTTTGTAACAACTTGAGGGTGAGTAAAGGATGACAGAATATTCATTTTTGGGTGAACTATCCCTTTAAGACAAATGGACGGATCCAATATACTGTACTGTTTCACATGTGTTCTTTCTGTAATACTTAGTGCAAAGGCAGACATTTTGAGATACATTTGTGTGAATTTGTCCATTTAGGCACAAAAGGAAGATTCGAAAAAACTATATATTATTTGCACACTGTCTGACACATGCTGCACACACAAAACTTCTTCATGCTGAAAGACAAACCTGTATGAGGTATAAAATAATGAACATTAGAAAAGCTTATTTTTCAGGCTAAACTCGACAATGCGCATAAGCAGTCGTAAGTGCGAGTGTATATATAGCTCCTAAGCTTCTATATAGCTTGTTATTTAAACAAGCAGCAATTGGCTCTTTTATGGGACTTGTTCTGCCATATTGTCACAGTTTCTCCCATTCATAGAAATAGTAGTAAATCATCTTTCTATATCTATAGCCTTTGGTTGTCTGCTTATTAAACAACCAGCTTAAGAATGTGCATGTAAACACACCCAGTATTCATTTACATTTACAATTAGTCATTTAGCAGACGCTTTTAACCAAAGCAACTTACAAAGAGTTAGGGAGCAACAAGCGTTATGTCATATTTAACAAAATAGCTGGCTAAATAATGTTTAAAAAAGTATAAAATCTTACTTTACCAGTTTGGTTGGAAAAGATGAATTGAGAAGATGAAGATCTCCAAAACAGACCAGTCGCAATAGAACAAGCTGTAAACTGCAACAGAACACACACACACACACACATAGTATATTATAGTTGATTTATACTATTAATATGACATGAAATAATAAGTATACCAGAACCAAAGTTTACTAATGCAAGTGGGTTTTTACATTTTTTTTTTATTAAACTATAAAGTAGGTTTTAAACTTTTAATCTTAAATTATTGATATGAATCGTATGAAATTAAATATTATTACATGGGTCATTATCACTATATAAAGTGCCATTTGGTGTCCTCATCAGAAACACTGAGCCATCATGTAATGCAAAATAGTGGCATTTTGAGGTTTTATTATAAATGTACTAATATTTACACAATAACAACTGCAATAAGAAGATTCTTAAAATGTGTTTTATCATTTTATAACAATTTTCTTTGACTATGTGTGTGATTTTGGCATGTCTCTCACACGGCTTAGCTACCTTCAGTGAGTTTAAAAAGCGGATACATTGCAAAAAATTAAAATCTTTTTTGAAAGTTCCTATTGTTCTCAGCAATGTATTTAATAAAACAAATCATTTGGATAATCTATATTCTATTTTCATAATAATAATCAACTTTTGCATGCGTCCCTGTATTTGCCGTCTACCCTGTCATTTTGGGGTAAACGTCCCTTTAAGAAATAGTCTGATGTACTCATTTCTAACAGCCAAAGGTCTACTTAATACAACAAACATGAAGTTAAATGGAAAATTTAAGATTAATATTTTGAAAATTTTGAAGTCTCAAAGACACTCTATAGTGATAATGACCCACATGTTAAAAGCTGTAGTGTGTAACGTTATTAGTATTTGACAAAATAGCCTCGATTTTGGTCCACATCCGGATATAAAAACAAGGCCACACAGTATTTTCATATAATGAATTCATTATCTGACACAACATTACATGGGGAGGTGTAAAATATATGTCAAAATATGAAAAAAGACTCAAACTATACCAGAAGTTCAGTGGATAAAAACAGGTAACGTTATACATTAAAGTTAGGCCTATCAATTAATCTCGCCTGCTATTATACTGGAAAGGGGTGAAAATACGGTCTCAGGATTGGATTAAAAAATCGATTAAATCACCCCCTCCCAGAAAGATAAAGACATTCCGTTTAAAAAGCTTTTATTCAAAAAGTTATTTACCAAATCAATCTTACCCAACGTGAATGACAATGCGCTGAAACTTGGCTTGCCAAAATCATTTCAGAATTAAAAACATCAAACAGAGCATCAACGGTAATGTTACTTGCTAACGTAACTGTACTAATAAAGCACATTTAACTATTCTTACCGTGTTCCGTCTTCACCGACCAGCCGGCTGCACCGTTTCCACCTGTGTGAGGAGATGATAGTGACTGAGTGCGACAGTTTGAAAAGCGCGCGTTCGGTCAGAGAATTCGCTCAGCGTCCGTCGCGAATCCGCGAGTTGACAGTGCGTCGTGCGGAGGCGGGACATGTTCTGTGCGGATGACTGAATTGATTCTGAGAGAACAGCGGACCAAATGACTTGAAGGCGGATCCGCCCCGGAGTCTTTTGCTATGTTTGTGTGCCTCAGCATTTTTGAGGGAAGACCGCTGGTTCACTCACTATTTTTAAGTTTACCGTTGATCACGTGATATGACGTAATGACGTGCGGCACTTACTGACGTTACCAGAAAAATCTATCCAAGATGGCTACCCTCTCGAGCGACCTGGTATCAAGCATGAAGCAACTTGTAAGTAAACCAAAACACTTCAAAACTACTTTGCTTCTTGTAACATTGTAAGAATATCATATTACATGTGATATTTGACTGCTAGACGAGGCTATTTTTAATATGTAAGTTTCACGCGCATCTTCACGGTGCCGCGCGCATTTTTTAGGCGCCGAAAGCTCAATTACCATCAGTCCGCCTGCTAGTGACAGATAATGTCCCGTGTACTGTTAAGGTCGTGGCAAGACAATAATGTTAACGTTAGTTAATAACTCTTTTCAGCAAGCGATAGTCCTTCTGCTTTTGAGTGTGTTGCTGCTGTTTGTGTTAAGCGCCCTTAACTGTAACTTTTACTAAAACAAAGTTAAGGTTATGTACATAATAGTTACCGAATGAACTCTGCAAGTTTTTATTAAACCTTTACAAACGTCTTCTCATTATAGGTTGTGGAAGAAGTGCAGTGAGCATCCCTCAAAACCAAGGTGAGTCAAATGTTAATTTAGGCTGTAACCTATTTTTCACCATTTCTTTTATTTTTTAATTCCATTTCTAATTCATTAGCATATAAATCTAGCCTTACACTATCTCTTGAGCTAATATTTTTGAATAACAAGTTAACGTTAGCCACCCTCTAAAGTGGAAAAACATGGTTTCTGTGTTGTCAGAGAATTCATTTAAATGTTTATAAAGAGCGGAAGCAGACACATTCTGTGTGATTTCATAATATCAAAGCATAAAGCAGATAATACCCCACCTGTAGTTTGAAATCTGATAATATTGTTATTTGCACTCTTGTTCTAGATCAGTTATTTTAGGCAGTCAGCAGTGAATTCATGGACACTGAAGACTTTGAGCGTTTTTTTGCAACGTGAGTTGAAATGGTATCTATAAAACCCAGTCGTTGCCAATTATTTTTGCTTTTGCTGTCCTTGAGTAAATCAATTAAAAGTCTTCTGCTATCTTGCTGTCTGTTTTGTGTGCATGTGCAGCAGACCTACATTGTCACCAGAGAGCAACTTTATCTGTAAGTTACATTAACACTTGGAATTTTGTATCATTAATTTGTAAAGAGGTTGATTGCATAATTTGACTGGTTTCATATTGATTGTTTTATCTGTGCCCACAGGACCAACTTGGGTTGATGTGAGCATTGCATTTGGACTATCCCAAGAAACTCATTCACACTTTTACATTCATCCAGAAAATCCTAATGGGTCTTCATGATGGTAAACCACTTAAACCCCGCCTACTGAGTCTCAAAAATGACCTGTTAATGAAATAGTAGGATAACTTAAGAGTTGTGTTTACAAGAAAATACACATGTCTGCATGTCGATGTGTTCTTGGGGTTCCCAGTATCGTAACTTTATAGTATGTTGTTGAACACCATGGTAGTCAAAGCATTTGAAACTGTTTACATTTGGCAGATTATGTCTTGCCCACCAAATCTAACGTAGTTGCTGTTGTTTATACTTATTGGTTGGACACCCACTTGATGCTCTGAATCCTAAAATGATGTGAGATGTGCCTTTTTTTATATTTTGTTTTTATAGGTTTTTACAAACAGTATAGATTATATGTATTGATTTTGTGTTTTGATAAGTGTATTTATGTACTTTTTATTTTTATTTTCTTAATTCCATTTGCACTTTGATGCTCATGGCTGTTTCTTATGCTGCTTTAAGAAAGTTTTGTATTAAGCACTTTAAGATGCTCAGTTCCTGATTGTCTTGTTCCTGTTTGATATGTAGAGATACATATGTACACACACACAAATACACAACCATACACTAAATGAGTTTAACTAAATGTTAGTTATATTTGTAGCAGGAGCAGAGGTGTTTAATTTTGCTCTCTATGTAAGTGTTCATTCCAACTAAATACTTCACCAGGTTATTTCACTGGTTAACACACTTACACCTATTGGGTAGGTGGTGAAACCAGTATGTGACTTGAGTCACTTAGCTCATCATGGCAAAGACGCTCTGAGCTAGAACATAGTTTTACAAAAATGAATGCTGTTGATGTTCTGACATGTTTGTATAAAAAAATGTAAAGACTGAATAAAAGAAAAAAGAAAATGTACAGCTGAAGTATTTCTTGTAGTTAACTTTAAATTTCATTAGCTTGTGGGTTATACACAAGTATATTTTTTAAGTTAGTAGATTTCTATATAAATAAGTACCATTGGATCAAAATAATTAAGTATGGAGAAACTAAAAATGTGCGAGTGTTAAACAATATTTTTAAGCATGGTGCACTTACATTTTTTAAAAATAATGTTCTAATAATTCATAGTCCATAAAGACTTTACCTGAAGCCCTGAAGGTCCAGCTACTTCTTCTTCAACATGCTCTATGACATCTTCAAAAGATGTCTGAGTTTCCTATATGTAATTAAATGGACTAATGAATAAAATACACACGTATCATAGTATGCATTCAACAAATCATGTTTATACAAGAAAGTGTTATTTGTATATTATCAATCAAATAATGATTCAGTATATTTGAATAACCAACAGTGTTAACTTTTGCCTTTTAAACATTGCCAACACTTTTTTCCAGCACATGTGTCTAGCAATGACAGTCCTTCATTAAACTGTGGGTGATTTCCCTTTTATTTATCTCCATGTAGGGTAGACTACACCTACAAATACATAAACAGAATGTAGAAACGAAGAATGTCTGAGATCCACTGTTTATGTTGACTGCAAGATTCTAAGTTAAGGTAGGCTAATTAACATTCAGTGACCTGCTAACGTAGCCTTCTATCATCCTGGGTAACACATACTATCACCAGGTAATACTATTTTCCACAGTACAATCTGCATTTGAAAGCCTGGTCAGTCACTACTACTGCTAGTTTGTTTGTGTGGCTAGTTATTTTTCCTACTAACACTCTGCTTTATGAAAAAGCTTCGTATGTCCCCTTTCTTCTTCTTGGATGGCATAGCTGATCTACAAAGTACAAAAATGGGGCGAAAAAACGGAATCTAAAAATGTTTTACTCCGACCCTGGTAACTTACCGTCGGCATCGTCAACTCGCGCACACACACACACAAAAACACACACCAACTCGCTTACTCGCTGCCAGTGCAAGCCGAAAAGTAGTCCCGGCCCGCACGTGTAACCTGTCAGATATCCCACCGCCAATCAAATTACGGCTTTTCTTGTACTGTCTTCCAAATAGCAGCGCAAAGATCCAAATAGCAGTTCAAAGGAGCTTGCTAAATATTGGTGGGGACAAATTTGTCAACTCAAAATAGTGATTGGGACAAGTACCTAGCGTCCCCCCCTAAACCTACGCCCATGCGCGTAACAATGGAAGGAAATATTGTGCTTTCTAAAAATATACCCCATGGGCAGCATATACAACGAAGACAACAATGCAATGACGATAGATGGGTGTGACCTTCTTCTTTCTTTTACTTTCCTTCACTCATCACACATGGAAATACTACAACAACACAAACAGACAGCCTCCCAAAGTTTGATCACAAAACGTCTCTTTCCCTCCATCAGGGAACCGAGGATACATCCTAAACCAAGGCGATTTCTTTAAGACTGCAAGGGAAGCTCATCTTTCCCTATAAGTTAAAAAATAATGGTTGAATATGTTCTATTGTGTCATCATTTTATTGACAAAAAATGCTTTACAACACAGATCTCAAAATCTCAAAGACGAGTTTGTTCAGAATCAGCTACATATAGCAGGTCGGTTGACTTGATTTCCATCTCATATACTCCCGTAGCATCACAGTGCATTTCCCTGTTGAAACCAATCGTCTAATGACTTCAATGGGGCTGCGTTGAAGAGTTTTTTTTCAGTATTTCAAAACTAGATGGTCATTGAATAAATGCTGTGATTATGTTCTGCACACGGATGCTCAGCGTCTCAGGGGTGAATGGAGGAGGGGGCTGGCCTGGAGTCTGGGCTTCTGTGTTATGATTGGAGGGTCTGTCAAAAGACTGCATCTCATTTTGATTGACAGCTATTTTGTACTATAAGAAGTCACTAACGCTGAAGCTATTCGAGCTCAATCCCATCGCAGAATTTGTGTAGTCGAAATACAAACTGCTGCAAACTAATTTTTGGTATTTGTTTTGCCACATTGCTTGCCAATTTTCATCATAAATTTCACACAGTTTCACATCACATTCTTAGTTTGAGTTAAACTAGTTCCCATATTTCATATTCAGAGTTAAATATCTTATTTTATATTGTTTGTTCATTAATTCAATTAAAGGCTGAAAATGAGCTACCACTCTTTGAAAGACCAGCAGCCGCCACTGGTACTGACATATTTTAAATAATCAGTGAGATTGTTTTGGCTCAAGGTGCACACCAGCAATGTTTTTCTGTAAAGTATATTTTAGAAAAAGACTTAAATATCCTAATTTAACTAAGGCCCAGTCCTGTTTTAGACTGACCCCTGTCTGGGTAACTGCCCCATTGTGTGATAATAGGATCAGTAGCTACAACATGGTGTTCACAAATGAATCGAGGATTTGGTCCAAAAAACATATTTAACAAATGTTTTGCAGGTGACTCGCCAAATCAGAGTTAGTTTGCGTTTGTCGGAAAATTATACTACTGTACACTGCTCTGTCCTCAGATCCTACATAAATACATATGGAAAACAATGTAAACATATTTGGTGCATCTTGTAGGGACTGACATAAGAAACCTTAATTAAAGCACAGAAGATACATCAATTGCATTTTATCTACTCTAGAATATGTTACTTTTTTATCTACTGAGACTCTCTCTCTCATCAAACATCTCAGCTGAGACAAACTGCCTGACAACTAATGTGTGCTGTGAGACCTCAAAAGGTCTAAAAATAGGACATTGCAGGTTAATAATGTTTTGAAGAATTGCAACTGGAATTCTGTTTTCGAAAGACATCAGTTTAATTCATAGCTGCTGACAGAAGGCACTCTCGTTTTATTTCAGTAGCAGTCTATTGTCAGAAGTAAACTGTTCAGTGTTCATTCATCTCTCTCATCTTCTCTACTGATGGTGAGCATAAACTATTCAGTTAGCGTGAAGAGAATGGGTCTGGGTTGTGTTTGATGCATTTTATTTCTGTGTATTTAGTATTTTTACTGTAGTGTAGATGGAGAACAGAATAAGACACACAAACACTCAGCATTATTTAGACAAACAATAGAGCGTTCTCATCAGATATCAACAGAAAGATAAACAGTGTTAATAAGAGCTCTGTCATAAAGTTCAGAGGTTGCGCCCCTTCTGACGTCATGTGTTGAGACATAAACAACATCAACAGCCTTCCAGTGAAAGAAAGTTTATTAAAACTATGACATACATGTTCCATACAGCTTGTTTATATTTATGATTTTTCTTGAATGTACAAATAGGCTACAAACAGGTAAATAAAGTAATGTTCTGCCTCATGAACTCTACGTCTCTGAAATATATTTATAAAAAGATCAAGAGTCTCAACAAACAGTCACTTTATGAGATACGAGGCCCTATATAACAATCACATGACTGTGTGTGGGGTTTTCTGGGATAAATCAGCTGAAACAAAGACAAAAGTAAAATTGCTTTCATTGACCAATTCTACTGTTAGTGGTTTTACAATTATATCAAGTTTGCGTTATGTTTATTTTTTTAAATGTTATTGCAGTATAATTTTTTTACTTATTCAGTGTTTCTACTGAATTTTAGGTGATACCGAATTTTTATAGTGGCACAGTATTTAGAAATACAATCTCCAGTGAATAGTACGGTGTCTGGTGCACTACTTTCAGATGGGTGAAGATCAGGGACCATTGCTTACGTAAGAAATAAGATACGAGAGGCTGAGTTTTATTGTGAATAAATCACGCACCATGGTACACAGGCACATTGGAAGTCGATAAATCATTTTCAGTGACATCTAGGATCAAGTCCTGGTATATGAGATTCTGACCTGCAACAGACACACAGACATACACTTGTAACCCAATAAAAATACTTTACTGAACCAAGATTTTTAAAAATGCACAATTATTTGAAAAGAATAAGTTGTGAATTACAATAGTGCTTAATCTGTTAAAAGTGTCATGGAAAGAAAGACGGGACACATTCATCCACATCATTGGATTCTGTCGTTGTTCTTACACTCCCAACAATATTATTCTCTGTATCTTTATCGTTACAATTGTGCTCTGAACCTTCCTATTCTCTTAAATTGAGAATTATTTTTACTTTTTTTCTCGTTATCGTTCATAGTGTGAATATGTTATATGTGCTATAATAAAACTAATGAAGAACTGGAGGCAGACAGTAAGACTTTATCACATGTGTCTGATGAGGGAAACATATAACAGAAGGAAACTTTAAAAGAGACTTAAAGAAAACAAGCTTTGACAGAATCTTGTACTTTATCAGTTAAGGAATTGCAACCTCCAGTAATTTTGAGCTGAATTGTGGAAATTTGATTAAATTAACTTATGTTTGTAAAGCCCTTGAACAGTTTTGCATTAAAAAGTAACTCTATACAAAACATTTAAGAAAAACACAATATAGAGAAATAAGAAATATATATAAGAAATATGTTTGGTCTGATGATGATTTATCATGACAAATTTCACAATTCAGTAACATACCTTCTGGTTGTCCAAAACACACAGAAAGTTGAGCTTCTCCTCACAGTCTCTGGGTGTCCAGGTCTTTGTGTTCTTGTTCAGAGCTGCACAGCGTTGGTTTTGGGCAGGACATTGAAGCTGTTCATCTGAAGACCAGACCTTGAAGATAAGATCATCTCCACTGATCCAGAACCATCTACCTGCTAGAAAGCGCAGACCAATCCACACGTATTGTGTTTGATCTCCTGTGATCTTACTGAGAGCATCAGTCATGCTTCTGTTTGAGCTCAGAGATGCCAGATCATCATGATGATGTCTACAGTAATCTAGAGCTCCCTCCCAGCTCTCAGACTGATCAACCAACACAATCTCAGACACATTCATACAGAAGAAGGGGTGATAAGAATTGAAACCCCAATCAGTATGCAGTTTCTTAATGTCTTTGTGTAACATAGCACAGTGACCACTGCCTGGCTGGTTATTGTCCCAAATGATTTGTGTTGCAACTTCACCTGTCGTCCACGTCCACGTCCATGTCCAGGTTTCATATCTCTTGTAGAGTCCAACCCAGGCATTAGAGGTTTGATTGACCGCATCTTTTAAAAACTGCTGTTCTTCAATCTCATCGATGAAGGTGGACAGGTCATGATAGAAGGTTCTGCAGTATTGTTGTGCTTCATTCCATGTCTTCTCCTCATTTATAAAGTAATGTTGTTTAATAGCACATGAGGCGAGTCCATAGAGCTGGATGATGAGGAGCACAGTGAGTGTAGTCTTCATCTTTACTCAGTCAAGAGGTTTTGTGAGTCTGAAGATGAAGATAGAACTGTGACTCTCTCTTACTTCAACTGACACACAACCAATAACAAAAGAGTGTGATGAGTGACAGTGACACAGTCCAATCACAACACAACACAACACACAAATGTACTGCAAGGTGCATGTGACCAGTTAAATAAACTTGATGATGCTTCAAAGACAAGATAGGAAAATACAATTTTATTGATTTTTCCTCACATCTATCAGGTAAATGGGTTTTTCAATGTTTTTAATCAAAGGGACCCCAAATATGATGATTCAATGCAGAGGACCTCCTACCTAAAATATTATGGCACCTTAAGAATTTTATTTAAAAAGACATTTCCATACTCTAAATACACGATACAATACATATTACAACAATTAATCATTTAAAATGCATTCAATAACAATCTTCTTGTTTTATTTGACAAATAAATTCATTATAGCCAAAAATTATTCTCATAAGAATGAACACTTATCAATTCAAAATTCAATTCTGTAGCTTTCTGAATTTCTATAACTGCAAAGTATTTCCATGAACTGATCATGGTGCCCTAATATAAAGCAGAAGTATATGACAAGTACAACCTGGAAGTCATTTGCATTACAAACATGTGAATCGATTCAAATTAACACCACATTCACTCATACAAAAATTGGGATTAGGGTTAGGGTTGGGATGGATGAGTTTTTGTCAAATGTGTGAATTTATTTTTGTGAGAGCTAGGCGCATTTTAATTTCAACATCCAGATTGGCTCTATGCTTGGACTAAAGTACTTTCAAAGCTGAAAATCCAGCTTCGCCCAGGAAGGTTGTAGCAAAGTTATTTTTTCAGACAGAGAAGGGAAGATCTCTCTAGCAGACATACACAACTCTGACATGAAAAGGCTTTGAAACTTTGATTTCATCCCTCCTTCATTTGTCAAGTCAATCAGTTGCTTTTGTTCTTCTAGATCCAGATGAGTGCGAACCCCTGGTGCAAATGGGTTTCTAACAAAGTCCAGGTGGGTGTTGTTCAAATTAGGGAATAATGGTTTAAAATAGCCGTTGATTTGTGACAGGCGAGACTGGATTATGGGCATGATGTCAAAGTCAATGTCTGCTTTATTGTCACTTCTGTCACGTGTACAATACATACTGTACATATAGAGGAATAAAATTGCATTACTCTCAGACCCACAGTTAATATAGATAACACTGTACAGAATAAATATATATGTATATAAAAAATGTAGATAAACACAGTTTATTATATATAAGTAAAATTCAACCATTTCAAGCAGGGATATTAAAAGAAATGAAAAAAAGATGGGTAATGGCAGATAGAGTGCAAACCAGTCGAGACTGGGGGGAAAGAACCCAAGCGCAGGCAGCAGTGAAAGGGTTAACAAAAAACAATATTTATTTTAACACAAAACAAAAACCCACAATGGAGAAAATATAGACATGAAATAAAACACTTCCCACGATGGGGCAAAACACGAAAATAGAATAACTGGACTAAATGATAACGACAAGGCTAAACAAGGATAATAAAGAAGGGACAGGTGTGGGGAATGAAACATGAGGAAACAAGAGGGGCGGGGCCTAAGACGAGACTGGAGAGAAAGCATATTATGGCATCAGAGACAATAATATTTTTCTCTCCACACAAAACCTAAGGCTCGGCCATGACTCTGCCACAAGACTAAGAAAGACCTGAAATGATGAGTCAATATCATGACAGAAGACCCCCTTTAATGATGACCTTCAAGCGTTCACCAAGGGGAAGACTAACGTGACAAGACAGACTGGGTGACAGACTGAATCCAACAAAACATGGTAAAACACAACAACGTCAAACAAGAAATGACAATAAACGGGTTGGGGTGACTTAAAATAATTAAACATGGGAGGGGGAACACAGATCAGGGGGGGCACTCGAGAGCGAGGAGTCTCGGGGGACTTGTTAGGGGAAGGCTTGGCTGCCGGCTGGCGTGCTGGCAGAACCGGACAAGATGTCAGACTGGAGGCAGGTGCCGGTCGAGTAACCAGGCGGCCTGCTGACAATACCTTAGTGTTTAAAATAGTCAGGGGAGTTTCCAGCCTCATTGGGATGTTTCTGCTGTATGTGACGTTTGAGCTTGGATGATTTCATACACTCGTTGGAGAGAATCTTTTGGCAGAGTACACACTGAGGTCTCTCGATTCTCTGCTTTAAAGTACATGGAAAACCAAACATGATGTAATGTTTGTCATATTTCCTAGATTTATGCTGAGTGTTCACTGCGTCCGACTGACACAAACTAGTCCTTGCAGTAGCGGGATTCTTCAAACATCATTCCATCATTTAACGAGCATGTTATATACAGTACAGTGTCAATTTGGCTACGTTCAACGTACTGTACGTGCAAAACGTAAATACCAAAAGGTATTTTGGGATAAATAATGATAAATACACTTTACAACAGCTTTTATAAATATAAAAATATTTATCTAGACTATTTAGACTAGACTATAGTCTTTTTCCTCTAGAATAAAATTTGGTAAAATATATACGTGGTGAGGGGGCGTGGTTCAGCAAGGTCTGGAGCGAGAGAAAGAGCTGGGAGATGAGCGGTAAGTTAGTGGTCAAATGCAAATACACCTGTGTCTCGTTCCCGTAAGTGGTGTGGAGGGAACGCATATAAAGACTGCAAGGCCAGAGTGATGGTGAGAGAGAGACGGACTGTGTACAGGCCTGAATATGACCACATTGCTGTGAATCTACCGTAGCACAGAGTTTTATGTTTCTGTTGGAGAGTGCGCTGACGGAGCAGCCGTCTGGAGAAGAATAGAAAGAACTCACACAGGCTAAGCTCTGAGGTGTGAGCAGGTGCTGGGTTGAGCTCCATGGTGAGACCAGGCCCGGGCTGGGCTCTGGGGTAAGAGTGGGCACTAGACTGATCTGCACGATGGGTATGTTTTCAGGTGCAATTTTTTTAGCAGAGCAAATAGAATCTTGCAGAGTGTGTTTGGAAGCGGAGTGGCCCGGAAACTTTGAAATGGAGCGGCTTGAGCTGAACTCCAGCACGAGTGAGCAGATGAAAGCAAGAGACAGGACAAGACAGTAGAGTGAGTGAGCCCCTCACGGAGATCCGGAGAGTATTGTATTTGTATGTATTTGTTTAGAATTCATCCGAGCATTTCTCACTAAATCAAATGCACGAAAGGTACATGTTAAATTGGCAGTGAAAACTTTAAAATAGCTCTCGCATCACTGATATTGAGTGTAACAGCACTGGGTGCTGATGGGGCCGTTTGGCACTGGTGGACACTAGGGCGTGCTTTTCCAGGAGAATTACCCAATAAGGGACTAAGAAAAGTTGTTACGTATGGACATTTTGTGTTCGAAAAATATTTCCGAAACCTTTACGAGCCCAATGGGGGTGGTTCGGGTACAGGAATACTACGTCATACGTCCAACTCCTTTTTGGGCAAGTTGACCATGTTAAGCTTGCAAAGAAGTCAATGCATTGAACACTGTTGCTCTACTCCTGCAAAGGACCCTCAGGAGACCAGCGTCCCACAGCGCTTTATGTCCAACGCTGTTAACCAGAATCCATCTCGTTTCCCACTTCAGCACAGCCCGGCCTGACCAGTGAAAGACGTGCTGTATTCTATCAGCCTGTTCATCTAAGTCTGTTTTGCATAGTTGGTTACCGGAAGTTCTTTCATTATTTGTTTAAGTAGAAACAAGAGAACACTCTGCCACTCACCAGTCAGCTTTGTTTTCTATTCTCTGCACCTTCAACCTTTCAACCTCACTATCCTTAGCATTTTAGTTTCATTCAGTAGTTGAGTGTTTCCTTCTATACGTTTTGTTAATAAATTATATTTTATTTCCCATGTGGCTTCCTTGTGTTGATAGTACAGTAAAGAGGCTCTACAAGTTATCCTTCAGATAAAGCAGGTGATTTACATCCTCCAATTCACGTAGTTTCTCTTATTGTATGATCTACTTGGATCATTTTATATTGTTATGATTAAATTCTATAGCTGGTGCCCTGAGGTAAAGGGAGGGATGGGTCATCAGATTTTTTCCCGAAATATTTGCTGTCACACCATTGGACACATGTATTATATATTTGTCAACTACCCATACGTAAAAGTGAAAGTAATGTTTTCATGCCTTAAAATGGCTTGAATGTAAATCTATACCTTGGCCTCATTCAGTGTAAGAGGAATAGTCCCTCTCCTCACTCTCTTGAAACAGCTGAGAGGGTAGATGTGAATATTCAAATTTGTCCGTGCTTCAACTCAATCGCACCAGCTCAGTCTAAACACATGTATGTACTTAGATGCACCATTTGACATTTCTGACAGTTACACGTAGCTGCTGAGGCTCCACAATGCACATGTGAGTTATCAAAGCAAGCAGCGCATGTTTGCGGGACAAACACAGAGCTGAACTGTGGCTTGAGCTGCTGATCCACTCAGTCACATGTGTTGACATGATTGATTGATATACTGTATATATATACATATAAATGTACATATGTAGCTGTTCTAAAATAAATGTTTAATCCACTGACATTGATGTCCAGGAAAAGAAGAAACACGGGGATGTGAGTTACTTTGTTTTGAATTGAAAATATCTCATTTACATTGTCAGCCAGATTGTCGCACGAAATTCTGTCCATCCAGATTCCAGGAAACGTCCTAGGACAGGAGTGTGCAATTCATTTTAACAATAAGTCACATGACAAACTGGCATGTAGTGGGCCGGACCAGTTCTGCCCAGTACCCTATTATTGTCCAGTTTTACTCTGTTTTCTTTTGTTTTTGCATTCTGTTCCTAATGTCCTTCTTAGTTATTTAGTCCCTCACCTGATTCAGGTTCCCTTGATGGCGTTTCTCCATGTATTTACGCTCTGTGTGTTCCTCAGTTCCATGTCTGCTGTTGTTTATGTTGGCGTGTGACTGTGTTCCAGGGGTTTTATTAAACCCCGTGTGGATTATACTCTGTTGTCATGCGCATTCTAAATTTATATAGGCTACACGTGACAATCATGTCTTTACACAAAAAGTGAACATTTTCCCATTATTTATTCACTCTCAACCTCTAATGTGTAATGTTGTTGTTCTGTTAAACCCAAAGTGCCTAACAATTTTGGGGCACTATTGACTTTCACAGTAGGAAAAAACTTCCATGTTTGTCAATGGTGCCTCACAGCTGTTTAGTTTCCCACATTCCTCTAATATCTTTCTATGTTTTCAACAGAGCAAAGAATTTCATATAATTTTAGAGCAAATAGGATCAGGAAATGATGATACAGTTTTATTTTGGGGATAACTATCCCTTTAAGGTGGTCGTTATTTCCAAAGTCGACACGTCATGTTTGTCACGTGACACACCGCATCCACAGCAACATTGATGAGTGATGTGTCGCTTATTCTTTCTTTTCAAAATATTCACAAACTTTACTTTACTGTATCAGTTATAAGATATTCCGATTGTCAATTTATATATAAGTAAAGTATGTGGTCGTCTAAACATCTTTTATAATGATCTTTGATTTTTTGATCTTTGATTTGGAAACTGGATTACGTAATCAAATTCCAAAAATCAAGTACTTGTAATTGAATTACGTTACATTTTAAAATACTCGTCTTCAGAGCACAGTTACTATTTTAATGTACAGATTACGTTACATAGATAACTTTACATTTTACTTTATATTTTTTGGTGAGACTACCACTTTAACTGTTAAGAACACCAACCAACCAACCCACGATGGCGAGTCTGACATGTTCTTGTTTTTAAAGCATTTATGTTCGCTATGTATCGTTCAGGAACAGTGTTAATCTTCACAGTCAAGCAAACAATAATACTATGATTTGTGAATTAGTGCAAATCCCAGCATTCAATTCCAAACTGCATCAGTCAAAAATCGTAATATATTTGTGTGCTTTAATTGTCAGTGCCTATGACAATTAACATGTCTATTTTTATTTGTTTTGCTCACAAAAGTAAGACATGTGAAGAGAGTATGCATCGACCTCACTTTCCCAGTTGAACAGGCCGGACACCTCAAACATGCAGCAAAATAGCGGCTTTTAATAGCAGAAACCGATACTAAAACACACAATTATGTGCTGAAATTAAAAGCAGGTGGACTCGATGGTGATCCTTACGACTCACAAAGGAACCAGGTTTCCTGGAAAACTGACATGTTGAACGGAATTGTATTTCCTGATATTGTACACATCCACTTTGCCGAATGTTTTGCCGTATAATGTTCATACCCTATAATCAATTTTGTACAAAATAATCACAAGCACAAGTGTAAGGGAGGAAATTGGTGAATAAAGTTGAGGATGAACTTTTGAGATGAGAAATTCACGATGGAATTTCCATTTTTTGTTGAACCATCCCTTATAGGCGGGGTGTCCGATTTCCAAATTATGTTTGTATAGACAAAGTCGGGACGAGTACAAAAACAACCTTGTAGCCAATCAGCAGTAAGGACACAGTATACAGGACAGACATTAGTCGAGCTGAGCGCTAACGAAAGTGAAAGATGTGGGTTTTGGGTGATTTGAACATAACAACAGCTAAGATAAATCGGACTCGCCGCCTTAAGGAGAACATTTGGTTCCCGAATCCTCCACTTGCATCAAGAAAGAGAACAAATGCAAATCCCAGGTTAACACCCAAGACAACTTTTTGAATATTAGAAGACAAGTAGTACCAATGCCATCCCTCCTGGCTCTTCAGGCTTCTACAAAGAGTGCTTCCAATGTTCTTTTAATCAGGACTCATCGCATTGGTATTGTAGTAATATAATCACCTTTTGCCGTCAACATTTTTAGGTGGAAGTAGCACAAAAAGGTTAAGGAAAGTTAAACACTACATTCAAATAATTTGACAAACCAAATACACTGTGTTAAACTGAACCGATTTAGTAGGAATAAAATGAATCAAGATTCGAGTGAACATATTTTAAAAAGTACTCCAGAACTCAAAGTCCACTGGAGTAATTCATGTCAAATTAAACGCATGTGAAACATTATTTTGATTCATATTTAAAGTTAAACTAAAATGAAAACGAACACTTTTAAATGTGGCAGCAATTTGATAACTTAAGATCTCATTGGTTCTTGCATGTCTCATGGCCATTCATTCCAATCTGAGGTAAAATCAGTGACATTAGTTTTGATTTGAGTTTATTGATATTTTAATTTAGCTTTTATTTTGAGTTTGTGTTAATTTAATTAAAGTTATTTATACATTTTAGTATATACTTGTGTCCTTTTTAGAATTTATTTGTTTATTTTTATGTTACTATATGAGATTAATAATAAACAATAGTTTTGTTTATTATTATGATTTTAGTGCTTTCAACTTAATTCAGTTTATGTTTGAGGCAGCATTTCAATTTTTCCTATAGTTAAGTTATTCAAATAATTTTCTGGTGGAGTTTTTATTTGATTTCAATGAATAGAAATGTTTTCAAAGTTTTAATTTTAGTGAACTAAAATAACCTCGAAAATAAACCGAATGTTTTTTCAAGCGAGCTGTGCTGCCCCACAAAGGCAAAGTGCAGTAACTACACATTTGTTCAAAATTGAGGCTTGAAATGGGTTTGTGACATCTGTCTTGTGATCAGGCTCCTGGTTCAATCTTGTCCTGTTTCAGAGAAAGGAGAGTGTCAAAATAGCAGTTACGGTCTTGTGCAAAACCTTTTTCTTCTCAATTGTCTCAGCTTCAGTGTGTGTAGTTACTGCACTTTGCCTTTGTAGGGCAGTGTGGGTCAATGTAAATGTTGTGTATTTGGCTGAACTTTCATACACACATCACAGGACACTTTTCTGTCATTTTTCCTTCTTTTAACCAAAAAATGTCTCTCTGGTTCTGCCTACTGTCATTACAGCACTATGTATGCAGATTATCAAAAACACATTTTATCAGTTGCATGTTACTAATGCAGTTGGTTTGTTTTGATTTAAGCCATAACTGTCAAGATCGGGGATCAATGTCGAGTCTCTGGCATGACGAGTCCTAGACTCCACCACTTTGCCACAGGAGATGCACGACAGAAATTGTGGGAAAACTCAATTCCAGGCAGGCACAGGCGTTGGGGTAAACAGGGATAGTTATTATAAATAACAAACGGAAACAAAAAGGCATAACAAATCCCACGAGGGGGAAAACGAGACAGAAATAATATATTTCAACAAAACGAGAACAAGGACTAAACTAAACTAAGAAAACAACACTTGAACAACAATAACAACAATAGACTACACTTAAGACAGGGGTAACTCGAACAAGGCAGGACAGGCAAGGCATGTACATTCGCCAACAGGAACGAGGGACATCATACAGACACGGTAAGACGTAGAGCTAACTTACACAATAAATCATGAAAACGTAATAAAAACATTAGATTTGGAAAATCTCTTTTTGGAAACAAACTATTATATTTATTTATCTTCCTTCCTTCCTTTGTTTCTTAACACTTTACATTATAACACATGTAAAACATGTTTTATGGACAATTGTTTTAGCATACTGCATGTGTGCAAATGATTATGTACAACTCTCAACAAAATGCACAATAAATAAAAGCATGTGGCTTTCTGATCAAAAACGATTATCTGATACTCAAAAAATCTGTCAATCTCTTCAAAACGTCTGAACATTTGGTGAACTGATTCTCACACATTCTTTTAGCGTTAACATGAATGCCTAATTTACAATAGTTAGTGTAATGCTAAACTCACATCACAAGACTGCAGTTTGAAGCTATAGAAGAACTTTATGCCATGACTATTTCCCTGCTAATGACATTCCGTTGTCTGATATCAAAATTAGACCTAAACAGTTTCTGCAGATGAAATTCCCTAAATCACATCTAATTACATTTACATTTAGTCATTTGGCAGATGCTTTTATCCAAAGCGACTTACAGTGCACTTATTACAGGGACAATCCCCCTGGAGCAACATGGAGTAAAGTGTCTTGCTCAAGGACACACTGGTGGTGGCTGCTGGGATCCAACCAGCAACCATTTGATTTACCAGTTCAGTGGTTTAACCCACTAGACCACCATCTCCTAATTAACACTCCATATTATTCATAACCATTTATTCAGTCAATTTTAATCAAAGTCAGTGAGTGCAGCTTTGACACGTCAGAGGAGATTTGCCCTCCCGACTGAGTTTTTTTTCCCATTCAATTATTATTGGAGTTTGGTTTCCTCTCCAGGAGACTGCTGATTTTTATTTCATTTATTTCAATGATCTTGCTTCTGTAAACACTACGCTCTACATGTGTTTTACCTTTTCTGTGTTTTTCTGTTTTTATTTTCTGCTGTAAAGCTGCTTTGGAACAATGCACATCTTGAAAAGCGCTATACAAATAAAAACTGAAATGAATTGAATTGAATTGGGGGTGATGGGGTTAAAAAAATGAAGTCTAAAAGTGGAGGATGTTGGAGGAGATGGAGAGGGAGAAGAGAGGAGCAGAGTAGAGGTTATTGGTGCAGTGGACAAAGCAAAATGAGAAACTGTAAGACATGAACAGAGAGACGTGGACAGCAGGGACGGCGGAGAGGAAGAAAGTACAGAACAACATAAAATGAAACTGTATGTAAGAAATCCTGGCCTCTCCATTAGAGAGGCTAAACAGGACGTTATCAATACACTACTATGTTTTATTATTTTTCTTCTTCTTTGTCTTCTTCAGTCATGGAAATCTATTCCAGCCAACAACGGCAAGTGTGAAAGTTGTGAGACTTATAGAGGACAGTCTGAACTGTTGCCACGGCGAACATGGAGTCTCTAAATCTAATTCTATAGCGCCACCACCAGTTCATACAATCACATAACGTTTCCCTGTAACTTTTTAACAGTAAGTTGGGGAAACAAAATCCTTTTAACATGTGAAATTGTGTCTCATTACGAATCATCTTAAATGTCCAATTATTTTGCTTTGTTCCATTGTTGTTGCTGCTAGCACTTATTTTATAAATATAATTGTTGATTATGAAAATTTGTTCTGTTCTTTACTTGTATTAATAGTACAGTTAAAATATACTTTGAAAATATAAATACAATGATCTAATGCAATTGGACTCGCCTGTTCTCCCTACGAAATGTCTGAAAGCTTGAGGACACCGTTGATCTCTGATCGTTTGGCTGCACACTTCGACCAACCTCAGCCATTGCAAGGTCATGATTTAGAACATGGTCCCCAATTCGTTGCTTTGGAATTATAAGGTTCTTTTTTCCTTTTCTGTCGAAATTCCGCGATAAATTATAAACATATGTTTTTTTACTTTACCTTGCGTATATTTTGGGGTTTTGCTCAGAATCGAGAAAGAACATTTTAATTCCAAGCTGTCGAGTTGTGGCTGTAATTTAAAGTCCGGGTCAATCAATACTAAATATTTTTTCTGAGTGGGTCATGCCATAAAAATGTGTTTGTATGCTTTAGATTTGACTGCAGTTTAAATCCTTATAAAAGCTACATTTTTAAATTCCTAGTTGTCTGTTTTGTAAAGAATTTTGTGACCATAATCTAGAGAAAGTCCTGTCAAAAAGCGTTTTTCATTTGGTCAAATGGTTCTCGTGCACAGAGTTAACTAATTAAAATGCAAACATGCCAAAGTGTCATGTGTCTGCATCTCTGCAAAATGTTTGTGTATTGACACAAAACTTTGTATATCATCACTGGCACATCTTGTTCATTTACATACAAAGGTGACGGTGTTAACAACTCATCAAAAGTTATGAGCCCCTTTAAATGGTTCCAGGAGCAACACTATAAACCTTATGTTATGCCCAAACTTCTGGTAGACCTCTGTAAAAATTTGGAAACGTTAAGTAGTTTTCACTATATCTACAGTACATAAATTCAATTCATATACAAACTAATATTGATATAACTCAACATGAATATAAATGAAATATGAAATAAATTGTTAAGTTTTAAACCAAACACAGAATGGAAGATAACGTTGGGACTGGTGTCTACGGTCCTTTGAAGCAGTCAATATTGTGTTCTAAGTGATTTTCCATGTTTTATACCTGCTTTCAAAAACTCATCATCTGACATGACCACATGTCACATGTTTTTCCCTTTTTGCCTTTGAGGTGCTTGACCCTCTAATTTAAGCTTTCTTAAGTATGGGTGTATGTTACAGAATTTTGGTTAAACAACATTACTGAGGAACTTTTATGAAAAAAATAAACGAGGCTTTTATGAAAAAATAAATCACTTGTTTAGTGACCTTTGTGATGGAAACTGTTGAAATTATTTGGAATATTATTTATTTCTGACTGTTAATTTTGACTGTAGATGAGTTTTATGAGTTATTGTCTATAGTTGAGACTTTTATTACTAAAACAGACACAGCATTGAGGAGCAACATTATCTCATATTACAGCAAACCCACCAATGTTTTTAACATGAGAAGACAGTTTTAGGCAAAGAACAACAGCTGAGAATTGTAGCGTTTGTGTAAAACCTTAGCTAATATTTCAGCGAACACATTTAAACAGACACAACAAGAAAAGTTAAAATTTTACTGTAATAAAAGAAAACAGCGTCCCAACAGTGAAACTATAAACTACATTAAAATCTGGAAGCATGTGTACCTTCAAAAATAATAGACAATAACAACCACCACAACCACTTAAAGAAGTTTAAACAAATCAACATCTGGTAACTAAACAAAGGTCATGATTAAGCAACCCAATTTATTAAACTTTGGGCTGCTGTATATTAGACAATCGACACATTATCTTCTGGCTATTCAAAAAAACACAAGAAATTGAGCTTCTCCTCACAGTCTCTGGGTGTCCAGGTCTGTGTGTTCTTGTCCAGAGCTGCACAGCGTTGGTTTTGGGCAGGACATTGAAGCTGTTCATCTGAAGACCAGACCTTGAAGATAAGATCATCTCCACTGATCCAGAACCATCTACCTGCTAGAAAGCGCAGACCAATCCACACGTATTGTGTTTGATCTCCTGTGATCTTACTGAGAGCATCAGTCATGCTTCTGTTTGAGCTCAGAGATGCCAGATCATCATGATGATGTCTACAGTAATCTAGAGCTCCCTCCCAGCTCTCAGACTGATGAATCAACACAATCTCAGACACATTCATACAGAAGAAGGTGTGAGTATTAGAGCATTCATAGTCATGCAGTTTCTTACTGGCTTTGTGTAAATTAACACAGTCTTCATTGTTTGGTTGGTTATTGTCCCAGCTGGTTATTGTTGCAACTTCCCCAGTCGTCCACGTCCAGATTCCAGATTCTTTGTGGAGTCCAACCCAGGCATTAGAGGTTTGATTCACTGCATCTTGTAAAAACTGCTGTTCCTCAATCACATCAGTGAAGGTGGACAGATGATGATAGTTTGTTCTGCAGTGATCTTGTGCTTCATCCCATGTCTTCTTCTCATTTATAAAGTAATGTTGTTTAATGACACATGAGGCGAGTCCATAGAGCTGGATGATGAGGAGCACAGTGAGTGTAGTCTTCATCTTTACTCAGTCAAGAGGTTTTGTGAGTCTGAAGATGAAGATAGAACTGTGACTCTCTCTTACTTCAACTGACACACAACCAATAACAAAAGAGTGTGATGAGTGACAGTGACACAGTCCAATCACAACACATCACACACATGTCAGGTGTGACACATTTTCATCAGACACAAAAACTATTTTGCATGTGTTTCCTAGTTTATTTTTCGTGCAGCTGATTATTCAAAAATGCGATTTCATCTGATTGTTAAACACTGATATATTTGTATCTTTAATCTCCTGTTTCTAAAACTAAAAGTCAGTTATTGTTATTGTTTTATCAAATGCTTTATAAGTTTATTTAAGTTGTAAACTCTGATAAATTAACTGACTAAAGTCAGAAAAAAGATGCTAGGATTTACAACTCGTTCATTTTCACAATGTCAGAGCACAATAGATTAGAAAAGGTATGTTTGTGGGAGGTTTTTGCTGAAATTAGCCAATACACTCTGTAATTTTCTTTCATATGTACATGACCTTTATGAAATATTTTTTAGAAAATACTTAATTTGAGAACTAAGCCATATTGATATGAGAATAAACTCATATGTCATTTGTTTTACTAAGGTCGTTATTTTCACATAATGTTAAATAAATTAAACTCTAATTTTATTTATTCATTATTTTATTCAAGCTTACTGTTCACATTCATTTTTATCAGTTTGAAAACCAGAGACGTACAGGTGAAGATGTATGTAAAATGCCATATTTTTAAACAGTTTTTTATTAAAGTTTAATCCACTGACAGTCATATCTACAAAAAAAACTAACACAGAGATGTTGAGTTTCGTGGATTTTAATTGAAAATATCTCTTTCTAGGATGTGTTAAGAAATACTCTTTTGTTCTTTCTTATTTAAAGAACATTTACAGAGGTTGACCAAACATTACTGTTAAACCACATCAAGCATTTAAAATAACATTTGAACAGATTCAAGAACACATAGTCAAGGTGCTGTTCCAATTATAACAATTGTGTAAGTTCGATCAGCACAGTGCATCAGTCTGGACCTTTAGGGATGGAAAACATAACTAAAAATCTTGATCTTAGTGTTTTCAGTGATGTGAAGAGTTAAATGTACCAGTCAAAAGCCTGGCCGCTGCACTTCAGAGCAACTACAAGCTCTTCCATCGAGCTGTTCATTATGCTTGTCTGGAACGCAGCATTATACTCGTGAAAAGTGATTTCTATAAAAGACAATATCTCCCTTTAATATGAAGTATGAGCATTATGACCCTGCAGATGTTGTTCAAACAGCAACATTACACACTAACTAAAGTCAAAGTCAAACCTTATCATACATCCACTTCAAGAGTGATATTTTAAATGAGAAATAAAGACATAGTGTTCAACAAGATCAAAAGCATAAGATCAAAGTGACAACATTTCCACCAGAAACCATCAGAAAGTTTCAAGTTTCATACATTTGGATAACCTCCGATTTTGTGGTTTGAATTTGTTTTTTATGCACAGTGTAGGTGAATGTAAATGTGATGTAGTTTGACTAATGTGTCCTTTCACAATGTCACAGAGGACACTCGGTATTTCCATTTACAGTCATGACTCAAACAAATCAAGCAAATTCCACAAAACGACATGACAGGGCTGCCAAATGCAAATTTGAAATTCAAATATTTGACGAATTTATCAAAACAAATAAACATTTTTAGGTGTGTCAGGAGACATGGACATGAGAAGCTGACGCAGTTTGTGTGTTAGCCGATCCTAGAAAAAGATGAGCAAGATAAATAATCTGTCATAAATGAACATTAAAATAACCCCAGGGCCTCTGTTCATCTTTAGAACACAAATTCTCATTCTACAATATCTTATGAAGTAGATCTTCAGACGCTCCTTGTGAGAACTGTGAGAAATAGTTAACTTTCCCTTAAGATAAAGACCTTAGAGGAGAAGTGAGAGGAGAGACTGATAAAGGTCAGCACAGGGGTCATTTGCGAGAGGGACAGGTGGGACATGCGCCAAAGTCCATTATGTCCCCAGCACTCATTGGAAGAAATAAAAAATCCTGAGTGTCTCTTACCAGCAAATAGCATGCCTTGTCAGCAGAGGCTATTTACATTAACTCCGCCCACCAGTTTCAGATGGGAAGAGAGAAAGAGTTAAGACAGCACAAGCACACTAGCGGCTCCAGTGGCGACAGCATCAAGCGTGTGTCACATATTTCACGTAGTTGTTGGCTCTGATCTTCTGTTTGCCAAAGTTTTCCCAGTCACATATCAGATCGTAAAGGTATTTCTTTTCAATAAAATGATGAAAATATTTGAGAAGTGCCATTTCAAGTCATACATGCATCAAACATTGAGTGTTTAACTGCACTCTGATGCTGTATTCATTCTTATTGTTCTCGATATGCGGTTTCTCTCTTCTATTTGCAAGATTAATTTCATTGTATTTGATAAAAGATTTGTTTTAAATAAGTGGAAAAAGTCACAACTTTGTATTTTCATGAAATGTATAGTTCAAAACACAATTTTGAAAGTTCATTATATGAAAAGCTCTTTTCCAAAACGCTATAAATCCATTGTAATAGTTTTCATGAAAATGACATTTATTTACCTAGACCCATACATTTTGTTAGTATTCAATTTATATTGTTAATATGGTCTTTTGGCTCAGTCTGAACATGTCAAACAATGATTGTTAAATGAAACAACAATATTGTCGATTATATATTCAAATTTTATTTTCTTTTTTTTCAAAACGCTACAAATCCTATATCTTTTTCAAAAGAATGTTGGTTTATTCATTTTTAAAAACAAACAAACAAGAGAACATGAAACATATGATATCAGGGACTCAGTCTATGAATGAATATAAATCAAATAAATGCAAATGCATGAAATAAATAACAGCCAAATTTCAATATTTTCCAAAACATACAATAAATAATTTAGAAGTAACACCCATACAAATGCCACTAACGAGCGAGTTCGGATTGGTGGAGAGGACATATCACATTTAGGCTAAAAACAGGTTGGGCACTTATGGCGTTTTGGAAAGAAACTGCATCTTGCAGCACATTTTAAAGACGGAAATATAGCGATTTGGCATGAAACATTGATGGAGCAGTGAATAGGTTGTGTACACAGCAAAATGGCATGACAAACACATTTTTTTTTAAATTTGGTATTTATTGCGTTTTGGAAAAGAGCTCTTCATATATTTGTATCCTATCTGTCAATGGCCAAATTAATAAATGAAAATATATTTGTTTATTTTTCCGTCTGTTTCCGCTGCATGTTTGATAAGTCATGTTTGTCATCAATGAGAAGGGGCTTACCAAACGTTTCAGTCCGGGATGCACTGACTGGTGCTCTGTGTCAGACACCCCAATATTATAACATGGGGAAAACACACATTTGTTTCAGTAGTTTTTATTTGATCATAAATTAATGTCTTCAAATGCAATACTAAAATACCTGATGCTAGGTCTGCATGATCATGGCAAAATCTTTCTATGGCAATTGTGAGTAATAATGTTGATCAAATTGTTTTAAAATGTTTAAAAACTCGAGGCAACCGCAGGCTGTATTCTATAAATAAAATATTCCGCTCCTGAAATACTTGGTTGAATCGTCTCAAAGGGTCGACATTTAACACATGAATTCAAAACTCATCAAAACTGTGGAATAACTCATATGAAACTACAAGAATTATTTGTGACCGCTGCAAATGTGCTGATTCCACACCCATGTTATAAAAATAAATGCATGCTTCCTTTGAGCCATGTACACGCCCCTCGCACACCCATTGTCCACGCACAACAGCAGTCTATTCCCACAGAGTCAATATTCCTTATTATAGCTTTGTTTTCCTGCTCACCTTCGTCTCCACAACTTTTCAAAACGGAGTTACGCCACTGAAGGTCAGAGGTTTCCTTTCATTTGAAGTGAAGTGAAGGTGACCTATTTGTCAGATATGGTGACCCATACCCAAAATGTGACCTCTTCTTTTAACCCATCCAGTGAGAAGTGAACACACGCACAGCAAGTGGTGAACACATGTAAACCCGGGGCAGAGGGCAGATATCACTGCAGCATCCGGGGAGCAAGCAGGGGTGAGATGCCTTGATCAAGGACACCTCAATCATTACCTGCCAGCCCTGAGGATCGAACCAGCGAGTCACGAGTCTGACTCTCTAACCATTAGACCATAATTGCCCCAAAGGTTAAGATTATTGCATGATTCCATGTTTAAGTGCTTTAACTGGTTCTCTGGAAACAATGCAGAATAAGAAAATCTATTTTCATTCCAGAAACACTTTACATTAAGCTTCCTTTCATAAAGCATTTATAAATGCGTTCACTAATGATAAATAAGTCATTTACAAATGCATTATGAAGCAGTTATAACTGCATGAATATAAATAGGGATTTCTAACAAATGCCGTTCTAACGCACATGTTATAATTGCTTTATGAATTATATTTATTCATTATTTATTTGACTTTAAAGCAGATGGATTATTATCTTGATGTTGTTTTCTATATAGGCTGTGAGACTGTATGGTGTTGTGTTGTTTATCTTATAGCTGCTCACTATTTGTCAGGTTTTCATCTGAATCCCTTTTCGTTCATGTAGTTATAACTGATATATAATGCATCAGTAGAAGCCTTATTAATCATTAATGAACACATGTATAAGTGCTTCATAAAGGGTATCTTAATGTAAAGTGTTACCGGAATGACATTAGATTTTTGTATTCTGCATTGGTTCACATGGGTGATTTTCATATACTTGATCTACATAATCAGGAGATGAATCACATTTCAAGCGCTCATACGCTTCTGCATACTGTTTTTGAAAACTTGTTATTTTTATTGTATCAATGAGTTTAAAAGACTTTACAAACTGTGAAATCTCTGCAAGACAGGCCTAAAACAGGCTAAATCTTGAGAAATTAGTTTTTGTGAATAAAAAACACAGTTTACACAGTTTTAGAGCAGGTTTAAGAGACATTATTCATGAGCAGTAAAGACAGAAACCATCATGAGTGAACCTATATGGGTATTTATTAAACTATACTCTACATGTCAATAGACAACTCGATCTAGACACAAACATACTGTAAACACATTAAACACATAAACTAGAGGAGAGAATAGCAATGTTAAAAAGTTCATTTGTTTATCGAACCACAATATATTCATAACTCTGTCAGTGTGGACAATTTGTATCCAATAACTAAAGTTGATAACAGACAGACTATGATTCTAATGAAAGTATAATGACATACATCAGCAGGTGGGAAAAGGATCATTTAGCATATGACAGGGTTTGAAACACATTAAGAATAAAGCCATTCAGATGTATGAATACCAGAAGAACCTTAATCCAATTTCCACATTTACTAGTTACAGGTGAGATAAAATAGCAAGAAGAGCAACATAAAACAGGTACATATACATATTTCTACTAAAATTAAAAGTTTCCTATGTCTGTGATACCTGCAGTCATGAGGAGCAAATTAGTCTTGATCACCTGCACCATATCAAAGCTTTTCATATCTCTTATCAAAAAGTCAGTGAGGCCAAAGAAAGATCAGGTTTAAACTGCAGTGTGTGTGCCGCATTCAATTCATAGTTAATAATCTATCAAAGATATTTAAACATTCACACAGGACAATGTGAAATTATTTGTCAGCAAAGTGTACTTTAACAAAAGAATGCATCAAAAATTAACTTTTCATACAGTGAAGCTATAAATTACATCAAGCTTTGGATGCATGTGTATTAAAAAAATAATAGACAACAACAACTACTATAAGAATTAGTGACCTAAACTTATTTTACAGTTTGTCAGGCAGTTGACCCATTATCTTTCATAACACACAAGAAGTTGAGCTTCTCCTCACAGTCTCTGGGTGTCCAGGTCTTTGTGTTCTTGTTCAGAGCTGCACAGCGTTGGTTTTGGGCAGGACATTGAAGCTGTTCATCTGAAGACCAGACCTTGAAGATAAGATCATCTCCACTGATCCAGAACCATCTACCTGCTAGAAAGCGCAGACCAATCCACACGTATTGTGTTTGATCTCCTGTGATCTTACTGAGAGCATCAGTCATGCTTCTGTTTGAGCTCAGAGATGCCAGATCATCATGATGATGTCTACAGTAATCTAGAGCTCCCTCCCAGCTCTCAGACTGATCAACCAACACAATCTCAAATATCATACAGAAAAAGGTGTGATCTTCATCACACAGTTTCTTACTCGCTTTGACTAACATAGTGTGATGCCAACTAAAGTGTTATCACATTTGTGGTAGGTTTTGTAATGTTTATAATTAGCGTTTGAAGGTTTTATCCAGGGTAATCAACCTGTTGCCACTATCCTTGCACTCAAATATTTTGTATAAATGTCAGGAGTAATTGTGGTGTCGCCAGCATGGGGCAGTGTGGCGATAATTGTGTTCCGTTGGGCTTTACGTCAGTTTGGTCTGCTTTGCGGTTTTCCTTTTTCTGCTGAGCGAGAAGAAAAACAGACGCATGTTTTGCATTGTCTCACTTCTTTCTCCTGTTTCCAGGTTGTTGAAATAGTAAATAGAGCTAAGTACCTGAAGTGTAATATGTTGATATGTCACTGAATGTTTCAATGTCTACTAATAATGCTGTTCGGTGAAGATGTGAACATATATCATTAGCCGCACTTTCGCGCGTGGTAACATCTGTTGCTATCAAAGTCACGTCAGTCAGAGTTTTCTTTTTAGCTCCTTGTAGATTTCTAGAGTCTTGATCGTTTTGAAATATATGATATTGTGTAAAATATGAAAAGTTGATGTTAACTAAACCGGAGTTTATGTAATGGGTAAAAGCTAATGTTGAGAACAAATGTTGTATATTGTAAAAGTGGTTAAAAACAAGTTACAAATCTGTCAGCTCATGCATTATGGGAAGAGTAAAAAATGATTTCAGTTGGAAATGGAAAGTGAATTTGGGAACCATACATAAGTGGTAACATGAGCTATGTTTTTTATGTAAGCGGTGACCAGTGTTGGGTAAGTTACTCTGAAAAAGTAATTAATTACTAGTTACTGATTACATATTCAATAGTGTAATTAGATTACTGTACAAATTACTCTCTGCAAAAAGTATCTAGTTACTTATTAATAATTACTTTTTATATCCTAAATCATCCTTGATTAGTTAAATGATTCAAGGATGGACATGAAACGGCTTATTAAATTAATTCAAATAAATAATATTAAACTGCATAAAGTCATATTTATCGACTAAAGTATGACAAATATGAGAATTATACATTAAAGCACGGATTTAAAAGTTAGACTTTGAATTGTGACGTCAATTCCCCCATTGCACACACATATGTTACACAAAGTATTTAGTTTAATTACATCAAAAGTAACTGTAATTAAATTACGGAAATAATAAGAGTAATCCCTTACTTTACTTTTCTAAGGGAAAAGTAATTAGATTACATTAACTAATTACTTAGTAACTAGTTACACACAACACTGGTGGTGACATCAGCTATGTTTTATTTTAAATTGAAAAGAGACAACTTACAGGGTAACATTGGTTACTGTCATTTTGATTTAATTAATTACACCAAACTTGTAATTCTGTATTTGCTGAAAGAAAGTTTGAAAAAAAGACTGATTGTATTTTATTTTGAGAGTGTGTTTATTTCATAACAGACAGTGCATGTTTGTAACATTCTTCTCCTCTTTCTTAAAAATGAAAAACAGACGCATAGTTTGCCTTGTCTCACTTCTTTCTCCTGTTTCCAGAGAGAGCATATAAGCTGTAAACGTGGTGCCAGCCGGTAACTGTAACAATAGCATAGCTTTCACCGTCTGGTTTTCCAGTTTCCCAGCTGATGCGTGTTGTAGCTTCACCTGTTGCCCACGTCCAGGTTCCAGAATCTTTGTAAAGTCCAACCCAGGAATCAAACCTGTGACTGACTGCATCTTGTAAAAACTGCTGTTCTTCAATCTCATCGGTGAAGGTGGACAGATGATGATAGTTTGTTCTGCAGTATTGTTGTGCTTCATCCCATGTCTTCATCTCATTTATATAGTAATGTTGTTTAATGACACATGAGGCGAGTCCATAGAGCTGGATGATGAGGAGCACAGTGAGTGTAGTCTTCATCTTTACTCAGTCAAGAGGTTTTGTGAGTCTGAAGATGAAGATAGAACTGTGACTCTCTCTTACTTCAACTGACACACAACCAATAACAAAAGAGTGTGATGAGTGACAGTGACACAGTCCAATCACAACACACCTTTGGTCTCATGCATCTGACATTTGTTTGTGTCCTCAGTCAAATTGATTTAACAATACTAAGAAAGACATTTACATTCAGTCATTTGGCAGACGCTTTTATCCAAAGCGACTTACATTGCTAAATCCTATACATTTTACATAGGTATTTGCAATCCCCTGTGATCGAATCCACAACCTTGCGTTGTTAACACAATGCTCTTACCACTGAACTACAGGAAAGACACATTTTAATCTCACAGGAAAACAGTTTTGCATGTTTCCTAGATCTTTCAGCACAGCAACTGATTCTCTGGACAAAACTGCCATTATGTTTTACAATGAAACGTTTTCATTCGTAAATAGAAAGTATTTATCCACTTCAAGTTGATAGTTTATATTATTTTGTCAAATCTATAACACGTATTATCTTCTGTTAAACACCATGTCCACAAAGAAGGGTTCATCTGTAATAAAATAGATTGATAAAATGTTTTCAATGATGAATAAGAGCTTGTTTTATAAAAAGCAGCATTTAATATTATCTCAAATGAGAGAGATGTTGTTTTTCAAAGACATGAGCATGTTTCATAAGGTTTTAAAGTTGTGTCATCACACACATTATCAGTGTTTACAGCGCGCCAGCAAGCAGTTCCTCCGGTCAGCGAATGAGACTGTCCTGCTGAAACCATCAACTTTAGTAGAACTCGCTGCTATTGTCAAAGTTGTTTAAGAAGTGTGCAGTGGGTACATTCTTCTGTTCCGGTTTCCTGAAATTTAATCCTGCCGTCACATCAATGTTACATCAATCTTTTATGGTCCTGTTAAATCAGTCAAACTGTTTATTTTATACTGCCACCACAAACTATTCTACATATATATTTAATACCGGTTGGATGATTTTATAGGGTATTTTGCGCTGTAAACTAATCCTACATGTTTATTTCGGAGGATAATCTGATAGCGTCTTTACGCTGTAAACTGTGTGTTTATTTTAGACTGGTAGGGTGTTTTGCATTGTAATATCATCCTTCCTCTTTATTTTGCCGTTGATGTTTAGACTATATCCATTTTGACACTGAATTCACAGATTCAGTCTTTCTCTTGCACTTTATTCGTCCATCTCTTTATGATATTGAGAAGCATTGCAAATCTGGGATATCTTCCACAACTTTGTCATGAACAAGTCAGGCTCCACCCCACAGACCTCATACTGTGTGTATCGACTTACCTGGTGTCCTGTACTTACCGTCATGTCTCCATCTATCTCTCCCATGGACTCGCAGGGTTATTTTACTTCTGCATTTTAAAATTAGTTTTTATTTTAATATTGTTTTCAAATTTGCTACAAATTTCAGTTCAGTTTTAGTTAGCTTTATTCTTGTTATATTTATTTTATTTAGTTTTTATAATGTAAACAATTTTCTATTTAGTTTTTCTATTTTTAGTTTTAATTTTTTCGAAGTTGTTGGCCAAACCTGTGATCTTTGAAAGCCCTGTCGCTACCCGATCCGTCCCGGAAACACGATTTGTTCCGCGCATGCGCGAAACTGACGCCACTTCTGGTTCATCCAGATTTTACTACAGTCGACTCGATCCGTTCAGGTGATGCTCGATTTGTACTGCGCATGTGCAAAAGCGTCTCACGACAGTCTGGCAGTTAGATATTTGGTGAAGAGTGAAGAGCAAATGTGATGGCGGTTTGGCTTATTTTGCATTTGATAACTTAAATATTATCTCCTCAAAGTAGAAATTCCTGACAGCCCTATTTGGAAGGTATAACGGGTGTCTACGAATTATACACTCAATGGTGTACCAGGAAGGTGTACTCCTTCCTGGTGGAACATTCTTTCTAACTCTGTCCGGTCAACCACATCTCTCACAACATTAAAAAACTACTCAAAACCCAACTCTTCTGTGAATATCTGACAGACAAATAAATTAATAAAAAAAAATCTCAATAACCCTTTCTCTCAACAGGTCTAGCTTTTGTTGAAACTAGTAACTATGTATTGGCACCTAATGTATTATGGCTCCTGTATGACATATCGCTTGTTGCTCCCTAACTCTTTGTAAGTCGCTTTGGATAAAAGTAAATGTAAATGTAAAGGTAACAAAATACCGAGAAACTGACTGTCTAACGTTACACAATATGTCATGTGCTTAATTTATAAATTAATTGTAAATGACCTTACTTGGGTGCCCTGCTTTAGAAAAATTGATTTGATAAAAGAACCATTTGTTTTTTTTCAATTAAAATTAATACAAAATTCCTGTTTTGTATTGATAATCAACGCCTAAAGGTCAATGCCATTCTCATCACTCAGCAATTTAAGTATATGAATAGATGAGTGAGTGAGTGTGTGTGAATAAGGGAGGCAAGGATGGAGGGAGGTAGTGAGTGAACGAATCACTAAAGAAGAGAAGGAACACATTTATAAATAAATTGAATGAATTCAAGAAATTCTGTGTGTTTCATAAATACAGAGTTTATTTTTTAAAACTTTTTTTTATTTTTTAAAGTTTGCTAAAATATGTACAGCATATTTAAAAATAAAACACACTTTACTAAATGGTGTCTAACAATTGTACGCTATTAAGTTAGATTTTTATTTTTCAATTATTTAATTGGGGTGAAAATATCTATATTTTATACATTAAAAATATTTCTCATTCATGACACATATCAGTTTTTTATATTATATTTTCATAAAATAAACTAAAAAAGTATCAAAATTAATGAAAAAATACTATATTCCTTTCTTAAAAGGGTAGTGTAGCCTATTCCTCGTTCAGCCCATTTCTCCAAACCATTACAAATTGTAATTTGTTTAATGTCTTTTGATGTTAAGTGCAATTTTCAATAAAGAGTTTATAAAAAAATATTTCCGGTATTGAACCAGTTGTGCCCAACCTTTTTTTTTTAATTGCCATAAACTGTTTCGGCCAGAAGGAGAGGCAATTTCGCGCATGCGCGGAACAAATCGTGTTTCCGGGACGGATCGGGTGGCGACCAGCCCTATGACAGAGTATGCTTTTTCTCACACCAGGAATGCGAGCTGCATGCTACATCATTAGCATTGGATCCTTTTCAATTTTTTTATCATGCCGTTTTTGTACTCCACGCAGTGATTCGATTGCAAATGAACTTTTAGTTTTATGTATTCCATCTAAATACATTGATTGGCCCACCACTGTTCCCCACTGTTCGCCATCATGCACCATTTGCTCTTCTAAAGATGATGGGTGCTGAGATAGTGATCAACCACTTGAGGCCCAGATGTTTGTATTTTGTGGGACCAGTACAGTGGTTGTTTAAGGTGGTTCTGATTGGTCATTTGAATGCATAATATTTTACTTAGTCACATGGTCAGGATAAAAAGGAAATGTAAGATAAGCTCTATCTTCTCAATGGAAGCTCCTCTCTGGGAGCTTAGGCTCTTCTCCTCTGATTCTTCTTCTTATAAACTTTCTCTCTTTTCAATCCTATCTTACAGGTAATATCTAATACGATCGGTAACTGTTAGTTAGTTAGTTAGTTGTTTGCACTTTGTGCAATTACTTTGTAACCATTTTACATGTAACATCAATTTAAATCTGTTATTACTACCTCTGCAGTCTTCTCACCATGGCCATGTTAGTCATTCCCAGCTCCTCGTATCCTCGCGACAACATCATGGCCAGGGTGCCCGTTCCGGACTCCTCATCTCCTCACCCAAGTATCATGACCATGTCAACCTTCAGGCCTCCCGAGCAGCCAGGCACCTGAACACTGGTTGCACCTTCCTGGAGGCTCTCTGTCCCATCCTGCCCCTTGTTCCTGCAAGCCCCCTAGGATGTCCACCCCCCTCCCCGTTTGTTATTTGGCACGAGGACGCGCCTTTGGGGAAGGCGGATAAATGTCAAGTTCACATTCAGTTTTTTTGGTTTCACTTCTGTTGCTGATGTCTTTATTAGTTAATTAATTCCTCACCTGATTCAGTTTCCCTTGATTGTGGCACGTGACAGTAATGACATATGTTAACATTGTGAAACTGATTACAAAAGTTTACAAATGACAGTGTTGAACTGAGCTGATATTGAAAAAAAAAATGAAGTTAATAACCAAACTCATGTATGCAAACTCGCCATTTGTATGTGTGGTGTGAGTTGTCTTAGTATAGGGTTGATGCCAACATAGCTCGACATTTTGGATTGAGAATCCGGGATTCAGGGCAACCAAAAATAAGACAGAGATTCCCATCCATGATTTCTCAATCATTGTGCACACCAAGCTATACAGCACACAGACCGAATTTTGCTGCCTCCTTAACCTGATCGTACATGAGGGCAACAAAGGGGGACACAATCACAATTATCACCTTGCCGGACTGTGGCCTCCCCGGGTTCTCGCTGACGATCGGTAACAGTTGATAAATTAAACTTTTCCCAAAACCTGACGGGAGTAGGGCCACAACATCACCTCCATTCAAAATGTGAATGAAACACTCTTCTTGTTCGGGCTTCCGTTGGGCATTAATATTCTCCACAACAGAGCGAATAGCATCCCGTGTCTCCATATCCGATGTCGTTTTAGATTTTCCTTACCTAAACTACAATCTTAAATTCGGCGCTTAGCATCTACATCACGACTCTCAGCCCGCCATCTGTTCATTGGTTGGATGGCTGGTGCAGAGCCAGAGATAATCTGGCAGCCAGTTTGCTATATGAGACTGATAACAGAAGCGAACTGAACTGAAATTGAGCGGAAGTCTGAAGTAATCAGACTAATAGAATCATGTTAATGTCTGTAAACCTGTAACTCTGAAAATGCTATTCATGATCAAGGCATAAGTGAAATAGTGCATTCGTGGCATTTTAACTGAGTGTTTGATGATGCTTTTGTCTTGTGTATAGTGATTTGTACTGTTATTCTTTTTTTGCCTGCTTGTGAGTTGACCTTGGGTGTTATTAATTAAAATGCATTGTTATAATTGTTATTAGTAGCTTTAAATTCCGCAATATCCATTAGGATTCATATCTTAATATGTTTTTCATAGCATGTTTCAGTATAAAAACTATTTGAAATCAAACACATAGAATCATATGTAGATATTCATCATAAATTAAAAATATATTTCAAATGTAATCCATTATGATGAATGTAGACATATAAAATGTTATAGAATTCACCAGGGGCGTTTCTATGATATAAAACCATCAGGGAATTAGCCTAAAACATTAGGGGCTAATGTAGGGAATTTGGATAAGGTTGTAAGGGGAAGTTTCTTCAAGGAAAATATGCTTTGCATGAACTATTTTATGCAATACAGTTAATTAGCAAACACAAAATAATGACATAAATTGTAATTTTTTTTCTCCTCAAAGAAAATATGCATTGCATGAACAGACTTATGCAATATATTATCAAACACAAAATAATCATATGTAACTTTATACTATACATCTGACCCATTGTTATCTATGTCTAGCTACTCTACTGTACCTAATTCTCTTATGGACTTTTTTTTGATGATGGAATCATCACAGAGTATCTTCGAGACTTGTTTTTGAAGTAATTTTTTAGGTAAGCACAAACAGCCAGTGGCCTAACTGCTGGTGGGGCTGAGCTGCTAGCACTTTAAGACTTGCAGTAAAGTTTATCCCAAAACTGTTTCTCACCCAAACTGTTTGTTTACTTGTTACCTTTAAAAAACGTTTGAAAACACATCTCTTCCGTCAACATTTGACTGATCAGTTCTGACTTCTATTTCTTCTCAACAAAAAAAACCTCTAACTTGGCTCCATATACTGTGTTAGGTTATAGAGTATGAGACCAGTCTTCTTTTTTGATTGCACTTATGATTTTGTTGTCCTTATGCAGTCCCAATTGCTTCCATTGCATACCTACAGTGGCCCAATAGTTCACAACATAACGACATTTAAAAAGCAAACATAAGTTCACAACATAACGGAATCGAGCCAGAGCACAACAAAATCGAGTTACAACACAACGGAAATGCTCCCGACCACTAAGAGGCATCAGCGCCGGGGAACATTAATCAGTATGCGTGTAGAAGAGGCTGTCGAGTCGTTTGGAGGAGATTTTACAACGTAAGTACATTCAACAGGTGCTTTAGTGTTAGTGTTGCTATATACTCGGATACGATAATTTTTTATCATTGTCTACTAGGCTGCCATGTTTTGTCCCTTTTGTGGAAACCAACTTGGGAATGCTATTGCCTTTTGTGGCTCTTGCGGTTCTAATGTCCAAATTTTGTCAGAGCACGGTATGACTATATATATATCTGCATATTTGTACATATATATATATAAATATATATGGAACCATAATTTACGTCATCAATAGGTATGTTTGACTTAGTGCAGTGCTGCGCAGACATATCGTCATATCATACTCAAACAATAGGCTGCATGAACTCGGACACACCTGTTGTGTGAGGCAGGCGTTTTTACGATTTACAGTTGTAACACTAAAAAGTTTGAAAGTAATGTTTTGAACGCTTGTTATTTGGTCCTTCATGTATAAACATTTGTATATTTTTATCATTACTCTTTGTTGATATCAGAGTTCCCAATCGAAGGATCTTCTTCTCAAGTACTTTAGAGATGGACACACTTACAGTGTAATTTTGGATATTCTTGCATCAAAGCACAACCTCAAATTTAGCCTTCGTACCCTGAAAAACAAATTAAACAGACTATCATTGTACAGACAAAAAAAAGCTACACACCTTTGGACATTGTTCAGGCAGCAATTACTGAGGAGTTGGATGGTCCTGGACAGCATTATGGGTACTGCACAATGTGCCAAACACTACGTCAGAAATACAGTCTTACAGTTAACAGACAAGATGTAATGTATATGATGGCAGATCTTGATCCATTAAGAGTTGTACAACGATCAAGAAGAATGTTTCTAAAAAGGGTTTACCATTCTTTGGGGCCAAATCACACCTGGCACGTTGATGGCTATGACAAATTTAAACCCTATGGTTTGGCCATAAGTGGCTGCATTGATGGATACTCTCGGTAAGAGATGTGGTTGGTCTGTGGAGCCAGCAATAACAAGCCAGAAGTTATAGCTCATCATTACCTGCAGTGTGCCACTGAATTTGGGGTCATACCTGTCAGGTCTGGCAGAGACGAAGCAGACAGAATGGTAAGTTTATATGTTTTAATTTGCAGAATGGATCGGTACAGCGAAATAGGTGAATGACAGGTAAGATGAAATAACAGATGACAACTTATCAGTAGTGTAACCAAGTCTCTCTCTCTCTATCTTGCAGATAATGATGATGATGATATTCCTTGGCAGACGGGATGAAGATAGGCTGAGAAGATCGGGATCGCAGGTAGGAATGCAGGCAAGTATGGTAGTGAGTCTGTGTCATGTGTAGACGAGATCAGACAATGAGGGAATGTTGGTCTCTGGTATAAATGGGTGCACTGCTGATGAGGTCCAGGTGATCGTGATTAGTAATCGGGTGACAATGAGCGTGTGAATGACTGAGTGGGCGGAGTGAGGGAATGAGTGGAGGGAGATGGTGATGGAATCCTGACAATACCAAAGCTTCTTCGCACGGACTGTGGCTCTGAAAATGGAGTAATGGCTGCAATCCACTGCACTCTGAGATCAGACCACCAAGATGAACTTGCAGGGGCTGCAAGTCATGTGTATGGCTAATCAACTACCAACTAAAGAATTGAAAGCTGGTGGTCAAATTTCAGAAAACAAAGGTACAGTATGGTCACAGTCATTTAATATTTGTATCTACAGTTTTTGCTTAACTTTCCACTTAAAAGCGGGGTGTCCGATTTCTCTTAGCTGTTGTTGATGTTCAAATCGACAAAACAAACACACCCCACCCCCATCTTTCGCTTTTGTCAGCGCTCAACTAATGTCCGTCCTCTGCACTGTGCACCTTACTGATGATTGGCTACAAGGTTGTTTTGGTACTCAGCCCGACTTTGTCTAAACAAGTGTAAATCGGACAACCTGACTTTAAACATGTTCTAGAAAAATAGCATATTACTTAATTGCTTAAAGCATGTTAATATTTTTGTTGGTTTAATTACGCAGGACTCAGTTCTGGATGGATCTTTTGAATGACCTGAAAGAGAGACAACTTTTTAATGGCAGTCATGAGCACATATGCTTAGTGCGTTTTGTCTTTTTGGGCATGCTACAGAAGGAGCTTGATGAAACCAAAGAAATTTGGAACACACACACCATTAGGGCAGTTAAACAATCTCGCTGTCTTTCTGGGAAGCCAGATGCAATGTTTATTCTTCCACACAGGTTGGTGTACATTATGACTAGTATTACATATTAGTGTTTGTAATAGAATTGTTAAAGACATGAATACTCTCCCTCATACTGTATTGTTTCAAAGCCATGACGCTTTTTTGCATTTTCTTAAAATTACTGTGAAACAGAACAAGTTCCTGTTTATTTGTAAAACTGAGATTGCCGATTAACTGTGTTGCAGGGATAGAACAAAACAAATGTAAATACATAGTTCAATTCAAGATTACCTTTATTGCATACAAATGCTGCACTTTGTATCAAATTCTAGTGCTGCAAATGAACCTGAATGATTAATATAATGGTAAACATTGTTTTTCTGATTTACCCCAAAGGTTTAATGGAACCGATTGTGGATTCCCTATCTCACAGGACGACAAGGACCAGTTTCTGGCTGATCCCACTTTGAGTATGTGTGGAGATGACCAGCTTCAGGCAAACTTTGAAGAATTACATTCACAAGGAAATTTTAGTACACCTCTAAACTGGGAGACTGGTGTGGAAAATTACATAACATTGAAGAACATTGCTGAAATTTATAGTCGGGTAAGTTTCCAAACTTTCATTAAACAAACACAAAACAGTTACCATTACTACTCACTGCAATCCAAAACCAGCTGAGTTTTGAATGCCAAAGTCCATTGCATTTTTGAAGTCTTCATAACTTTTGGACATTGGTAATTTGATTGTGTTGGAACAGGTACTAGCAATAGGATAGCTAGAGGTCCTCTCAAAGCAGAGTTTAGGTTGAGGGACAATTGTCGAAGGAGGTATCAGTATGATACAGTCCTGTATCAAACATCAGGATGTCCTGGAGGGAGAGTCCTGCTTCTTTTTCTAAAAAATTAGAATCCGTTAAACATTATGAACTATGTACATGTACAACAATAAAATGTGACGTTTTGTCCTTAACCTCCTGTCTCAAGTAGATTGTCTCTCCAATATCCAATTATTCTGGTTTCTTCTTTTCCCCTGGTGCTACCTACTTCACTGAGCTGAGCCTTAAATATAGCCTCCAATGATTCAGGAGTGAGTTTCTCAACACCGCAGCTCATATATGGTGTGAATACAATTGGATGCTGCTCCAGGGCATTGATGACATCCAATGTCTAAAGCCCATCCCTAAATCTGGAAGACAAGCATTCATCACAGAGTCCCTATGACAGTATGGATAGTGATAATATGGTCTCAAATTAACCACAAACATACCTCTGAATTGAGTACTGATTTCTGTATATTATGTACCACTGTATGAAATCCTTTACAATGTTCTGTTTGCCTTCTACACTTGGTGGATACTCGAAACATCTAATGATGCAGCACCCGATATCTAGGGCAAACAGAGTTAAAGGATTATTCCACCAAAAAAATGTATTTGACCCTCATGTCATTGTAAATATGTATATGACTATTTCTTCTGTGGAACACAATATATTTTGAGAAATGTTTTAGTGGTTTTGTGTCCATACAATGGAAGTTAAAAGGGCCAATGTTGTTTCTTCACCAAGAAAGTCATACAGGTTTGCAATGACGTGTAAATAAGTGATAAAAATAGTATCATTATTAAACTACACCCAAAATTAGCAATTTAATAGAAATCCATTTTTAGAAAACTAATACAAATTAGACACTTGTAAAACTGATAAACAGAAAATCAATTCAAATCAGAGTAAATTTACGTATTATATACGTAAAACACACTAGTGGGTAAATCGTCAGTGGGAGGGGTCACACGGACCAAAAACAGACATTCCGGCACGTAACATACATTTTAGATTGGAATAACAGGCTATAGCATTGTCTTTTGGACAAGCCAATATATGAACTTAGCATGTTTCCTTAATGTCTTTGAACAAATTAAAGTATTGTTTTGATTTAATAAACTATAATATACAGTTCCTTTAAGCATAACTGAAGATTGACTGTACCTCGAGCAATACTGTCTTCATGATCTCATATGTTACATCTTCAATTGTTCCATCGAAGTCAATCCTCCCAGCAAGGTTAATGCACAGCATCTCTGAGAGAAAGCGTGGACCTGGACCACCATGAACTATAGAAACTGCGATCATCCGTCCAGCAAGAAAGTATTCATCTTCTCTGGCAGCTGTAGTAAATTAATAGTTTTTCCAGTTCATAAAACAAGAAAATTATCAATAGGGCAGGTAGGAAGTTGTATTAAAAGTACAAGTTCACAATTCACCTGCACTGTTATGGGCAATCAAAGATTCTTCGAGTCCTTAAACAGTCCATTAAGAGGGTTAGAAACTCCCGTTTTGGACCACCCGTGTCTACTGCATCTTCAGTTGTCCCTTCATTATCTGGGAATTTGACAAGCATGTCATGTTAGGTGTCATATGAGGCACGTTTAAAACCACGAGCTGCTCCCATCCCAAACATTAGCTCGATTTATGTTGAATCTGCTGCAAGCTGTCTTTATGATCTTTGATGAGAGATCTGATACAATGTCTGCAGCAGTTAATGCATCCCTGCTGTAAAACCTGATGTTAGCAGTACATAATTAATTACACCTTTCCTCTTGAACATAAGGTCTGCTCCCGTCTGACTCTTCAGAATCACCTTGAATTACTATTGGTGCATACAACCGTGTGTAATTTCTGGAAAAAATCATTAAGAGAAATTTACGTTCATCAACTGACTTTAAATAGGACCTGTAATTTCTTTTTGGACGGACAATCAGCTCACGTGTAGAAATTTTCAGGGCCCTGTGTGTGCTTTTGTATATTTGTTCTGTTCTCTCCTCCTTGCAAGTTTAAAGAAAAATAATTATTAATATTAACATTATCAACTACCACTAGCTGAGCAACTAAACATAGCAAGCATTAGTTCATGTAGTAAACATAAAAAACAACTAAAGGCCAGTATAACCTACATTTCAGTCAGGACCACTTACCTTTCAGAACATATTTTAATCGAATAGTAATATCTATTTGGTATTGGGGTTATGGTTCTGTTCTGGGCCGACTCCACGTGCTCGTCCGGCACGATTTCCTGGACGGGGCGGGGAGATCAGGAGTCGAAACCCCAAAAACAAAACCATATGCCAATAACCCCAACACAATAGTGCTGATAACCTTAATGATTAATTGGAATAGCCAATTGCCATAGTAGTTGATAGTAGACAGGGGAAGCATGCGCCCTAGAGCGATTTGTCTGTTAAATTTGGGCAGGGGAAGCGTACACCCTAAGCAGTTACCTGGTAAATAGTGGATGGGGAAGCATACGCCCCATCGCGCTTGCATGTTAAATGGTGGGAAAGGGGAAGCATACACCCTAAACGATTGTCTGTAAAGTAGGAAAGGGAAGCATACACCCCGAGCATGATGGCTGGTGAATGGTGAGCATGAGAGCATACACCTGAAGCGAAATTTACTGCAGTGATGGGCAGGGGAAGCGTGCACCCTATAGCAATTTGCTAGCCTGCAAGGAATAGCACTGGAGTTATAGGATCAAATTGTTGGCACACCGAACAAGTTAAACAAGCAGTAAAGCTGGCAGAGGAAGCATACGGCCTGCAAGGAATCGCACTGGAGCTATAGGAGCAAATTGTTGGCAACCGAAAGAGTTAAACAAGCAGTAAAGCTGCAGAGGAAGCATACACCCTGCACGGAATAGCACTGGAGTTAAGGAGCAAATTGTTAGCAAACAAAAGAGTTAAATGAGCAGTAGGCTGGCAGGGGAAGTATACACCCTGCAAGGAATAGCACTGGAGTTATAGGAGCAAATTGTTAGCAACCGAAAGAGTTAAACAAGCAGTAAAGCTGCAGAGGAAGCATGCAAACTGCACGGAATAGCACTGGAGTTATAGGAGCAAATTGTTAGCAGACAAAAGAGTTAAATGAGCAGTAAAGCTGCAGAGGAAGCATACACACTGCCTGGAATAGCACTGGAGTTATAGGAGCAAATTGTTAGCAACCGAAAGAGTTAAACAAGCAGTAAAGCTGCAGAGGAAGCATGCAAACTGCACGGAATAGCACTGGAGTTATAGGAGCAAATTGTTAGCAGACAAAAGAGTTAAATGAGCAGTAAAGCTGCAGAGGAAGCATACACACTGCCTGGAATAGCACTGGAGTTATAGGAGCAACTTGTTAGCAAACAAAATAGTTAAATGAGCAGTAGGCAGGCAGGGGAAGCATACACACTGCAAGGAATAGCACTGGAGTTATAGGAGCAAATTGTTAGCAAACAAAATAGTTAAATGAGCAGTAGGCAGGCAGGGGAAGCATACACACTGCCTGGAATAGCATTGGAGTTATAGGAGCAAATTGTTAGCAAACAAAATAGTTAAATGAGCAGTAGGCAGGCAGGGGAAGTATACACACTGCCTGGAATAGCACTGGAGTTATAGGAGCAAATTGTTAGCAAACAAAATAGTTAAATGAGCAGTAGGCTGGCAGGGGAAGCATACACACTGCAAGGAATAGCACTGGAGTTAAAGGAGCAAATTGTTAGCGAACCGAACGAGTTAAACAAGCAGTAAAGCTGGCAGAGGAAGCATACACCCTGCAAGGAATAGCACTGGAGTTAAGGAGCAAATTGTTTGCAGACAAAAGAGTTAAATGAGCAGTAAAGCTGCAGAGGAAGCATACACACTGCACGGAATAGCACTGGAGTGAAGGAGCAAATTGTTAGCAAACAAAAGAGTTAAATGAGAAGTAAGTTGGCATGGGAAGTATACACCCTGCAAGGAATAGCACTGGAGTTATAGGAGCAAATTGTTAGCAAACAAAATAGTTAAATGAGCAGTAGGCTGGCAGGGGAAGCATACACACTGCAAGGAATAGCACTGGAGTTATAGGAGCAAATTGTTAGCAAACAAAAGAGTTAAATGAGCAGTAGGCTGGCAGGGGAAGCATACACACTGCAAGGAATAGCACTGGAGTTATAGGAGCAAATTGTTAGCGAACCGAACGAGTTAAACAAGCAGTAAAGATGGCAGAGGAAGCATACACCCTGCAAGGAATAGCACTGGAGTTAAGGAGCAAATTGTTTGCAGACAAAAGAGTTAAATGAGCAGTAAAACTGCAGAGGAAGCATACACTCTGCACGGAATAGCACTGGAGTGAAGGAGCAAATTGTTAGCAAACAAAAGAGTTAAATGAGAAGTAAGTTGGCATGGGAAGTATACACCCTGCAAGGAATAGCACTGGAGTTATAGGAGCAAATTGTTAGCAAACAAAAGAGTTAAATGAGCAGTAGGCTGGCAGGGAAAGCATACACACTGCAAGGAATAGCACTGGAGTTATAGGAGCAAGTTGTTAGCAAACAAAATAGTTAAATGAGCAGTAGGCAGGCAGGGGAAGCATACACACTGCAAGGAATGGCACTGGAGTGAAGGAGCAAATTGTTAGCGAATCGAACGAGTTAAACAAGCAGTAAAGCTGGCAGAGGAAGCATACACCCTGCAAGGAATAGCACTGGAGTTATAGGAGCAAATTGTTAGCAAACAAAATAGTTAAATGAGCAGTAGGCTGGCAGGGAAAGCATACACACTGCAAGGAATGGCACTGGAGTGAAGGAGCAAATTGTTAGCGAATCGAACGAGTTAAACAAGCAGTAAAGCTGGCAGAGGAAGCATACACCCTGCAAGGAATAGCACTGGAGTTAACGAGCAAATTGTTAGCAGACAAAAGAGTTAAATGAGCAGTAAAGCTGCAGAGGAAGCATACACACTGCACGGAATAGCACTGGAGTTAAGGAGCAAATTGTTAGCAAACGAAAGAGTTAAATGAGCAGTAGGCTGGCATGGGAAGTATACACCCTGCAAGGAATAGCGCTGGAGTTATAGGAGCAAATTGTTAGCAAACAAAATAGTTAAATGAGCAGTAAAGCTGCTGAGGCAGCATACACACTGCAAGGAATAGCACTGGAGTTATAGGAGCAAATTGTTAGCAAACAAAATAGTTAAATGAGCAGTAAAGCTGCAGAGGAAGCATACACCCTGCCTGGAATAGCACTGGAGTTAAGGAGCAAATTGTTAGCAAACAAAAGAGTTAAATGAGCAGTAGGCTGGCAGGGGAAGCATACACACTGCACGGAATAGCAGTGGAGTTAAGGAGCAAATTGTTAGCAAACGAAAGAGTTAAATGAGCAGTAAAGCTGCTGAGGCAGCATACACACTGCAAGGAATAGCACTGGAGTTATAGGAGCAAATTGTTAGCAAACAAAATAGTTAAATGTGCAGTAAAGCTGCAGAGGAAGCATACACCCTGCCTGGAATAGCACTGGAGTTAAGGAGCAAATTGTTAGCAAACAAAAGAGTTAAATGAGCAGTAGGCTGGCAGGGGAAGCATACACACTGCAACGAATTTCACGAGTGTTACATGAGCATGTTATTAATGGCTAAACTACCAGTTGCTGGCAGGGGAAGCATTCACCCTGCAACGAATAGCTCCGGAGTTCACATGAGCAAGTTACCAGCCGGACGGGTTAGCGAGCAGTAAGCTGCTGGTGAAGCATACACCCTGCAACAAATAGCACAGGAATTACATGACAAGTGTAAACAAGCTGAAAGGTTAAACTAGCGGTAGCTGCTTATCTGAACTGCTGAAAAGACTCGCGTTAACTTGGAGCCCTTTTGATGAGTTTAACAGTGATGGGATCCGGCGATTGGTGCAGAGACTGTGATGCGGAAATGAATGGGAATTTAAATGCAGCGCTGTGCTATGTATCGAATTAGGATTGGTGCATGTCGGAACAGCTGACTGTCAGCTGGAGCAATCTAACTCACGTGACCTGCCTGAACTAACGCGATGGTTGATTTTACTTTAGTGTTAACATATTCATTTGAAAAGTTTGAACTTAATTTGTCAAAAATTGGCTGAGGGGGTTTGGAAAATCATTGAATCGAACATCAGAATTGCATTGTCTTAAAATCTCCAAACACTGATTTTCATTATGTCATTATCATGCCTGTCTGATGTGCTTTCTGCTTTTGGGGTGCTTGCTTCATTTAGTCTGTCCAAAACCTGAATACATAACACAAACATTTTGTTAGAGTGAGTTTGAAGTAAATACTTATTAGGAGGCATACAATTAAATGCACTCACCAAAGTGTCACTCTCAGAGTATGCAGTGTTAGAGGTAGATTTTATGATCACTTCACTGTCTTCACTTGAAGAATCTCCACTATCATCTCCAAAAACAACAGCAGCAGTAGTAGTTATGGGTCTTTGAAAAATGTGCTTTGATTATAACTGATTTCTGTATATATTGTTGTAAATGTGTTGTCTTGGTGGGAATTATTCAAAGTAAATTTGCTTACCATTGACTGAAAAGTCTTGAACTGTGCATGTGAACAGAGTTATTCGTTGGTAAGCCTTCCCGAGTGCCTCTTTGTACGGATCTATTCTGAAAGGTGTGTTTGTTCCTGGAATGTGTTTCACTTCTGCTCCATCAGGGTACAGCAACACATAGAGGCCCTCTTGTTATCTTGATTAAAATCTCTTTCTTTTTTTACAGCAGCTGTTAATAGTTGCTCTGAAGACCAATTAGGTTGAACCTCAAGAGGCAAGAGTCTTCCCTCTAACAGGCTTTAGTACACCATTATGTCTCCACATAAGTCCAACATAAATCTACATATGAAAATAAAACAAACTGTCACAATAAAATTGTATTAATGTAGAAAGAGTTACGGTATAGAAAAGAAAATGTAACTTTTATACCAGTTATTGCAACCCCATAAAAGTTTTAATCTGAGAGATAACATACCTTAACTGGTAGTTTATCAATAATAGACTCATTTACATTTACATTTATGCATTTGGCACATGCTTTTATCCAAAGCGACTTAAATTGCATATCCTATACATGTATACATAGGTATGTGCAATCCCCTGGGATCGAACCCTGTTAACCCAATGCTCTTACCACTGAGGTACAGGAAAGCTACAGAAAAGACTGAGCTACAGGAAAGACTCATTTGAGATGAGCAAAATCTGCTCCGAACCGGTTAGATAGTACCACATGCATAATGTCGATTGGCCAAGAATGTCCGTTTTTTTTTCTTAACCCTAAGAAGTCCATGAACTATAGTATATTTTCGTGATATATGTGGAGAAAATATGCCTGTGGGAAATGTATTCCACCCATGATCATCTTAATGTAAAAGCAGTGATATTTCAATTGCATCCAAGAATGTGATCTCTGCCATTTGCTGACGTTTGTTGTTGACTGGACTACAAGACTTCTTACCTCACTGCAGCTGCCTGCTCTTGTCTGACTTTCAGGCAATGCTAAGTGCATCTCAAATGAGCCTATGTCAAATGATATAAATTTTTATAAAAGCTTTAGAAAAACTGATAAAACTAAGAAAATACCTTTACAGTTTTCTTATTTTTCTTAGGCTCCTGGCATTTCTTAGTAAAGCATGTTTTCTTCTCCTTCTCTTTCAAAGCCCTGAACTTCATGAAGGAATCCAATGTACTTCTCCCTGTATTTCCTGCTTTAAACACAATGTTCAGTCAAATCATATGAAATGCTGTAATGTAACTCTCCTAATAGCTCTTCTGTTCAAAATAAGGGGTTCGATAGTAACAACCTCCCTTCTACCTTCACTTGTGCTTAGCTGATTTTCATCAGGAACTTTGTTGGAAACATTCTTCAGAAATTTTACACTTTGGCCACATGCACTGCAAAAGTTGGTGGGTTCTTATCAGAACTAGTACTGGCCGCAGATAGAGTCCTTGTCGTTGGTGATTTGAACATCCATGTAGATAATGATACAGATGCCTGTATCATTACAGGCAATGACACTCTTAATGACACTCTTAACTCCATGGGCGTTAGTCAACATGTGTCAGGACCCAATCACCTTCGTAATCACTTTAGATTTAATACTATCTTACAGTATAAATGTGGACGATGTTAAAATCGTTCAGCAGAGTGAAGACATTTCGGATCATTGTCTGATATTATGTTTGCTTCACAGGCCTACGGCTGCAAATCAAACTCCTTGTTACAAATATGGTAGAACGATTACTTCAACTACCAAAGATGCGTTTCTCGATAATCTGCCTGAATTGTCTCAAATATCTAGCATGAGTAAAAACGTTGACGATCTTGACATTTCTATTTCAAGACTAGATTATTGTAATGCACTTCTAGGTGGATGCCCTGCAGGCCTATTACAAAAACTGCAACTTGTTCAAAACGCGGCAGCTCGAGTTCTTACACGTACAAAAAAGTATGAGCATATAACCCCGGTTCTGTCAACCTTGCACTGGTTACCTATAAAGCATCGCATTAACTTTAAGATCTTGCTTATTACCTATAAAGCCCTACATGGTCTAGCGCCGCAATATTTGAATGAACTTCTATTGTATTACAGACCTCAACGTACATTACGCTCTCAGGCGTCCTGTCAGTTGGTAATACCTAGAATTTCAAAATCAAGTGCAGGTGGTAGATCCTTTTCGTATCTAGCGCCTAAACTTTGGAATATTCTTCCCTGCACGGTCCGGGAGGCAGACAGACTCTGTCTGTTTAAATCTAGACTAAAGACTCATCTTTTTAATCTTGCATACAATACTCCTCCATAATATTAATCCTCAGAGGATTTAGGCTGCATTATTTAGATCAACCGGAACCAGAAACACATCCAATAACAAATGATGTACTTGTTGCATCAAAGAGTGCAGAACAGTACTCTACTCTCAGCCAGTCTTGTCTCTTTGTTCCAAGGTTACCGCAGGATGCAGTTCATGCCCAGACCCGATGGCAGAGCTGAGAATGGGAAGCGGTGACCTGACAAGAGCTAAGAGGATAGAGCTGGATAAAGGACGCCACAACTTTGATTTTCCTACAACATTTCAAATGTTATTAGATTGTGAATGATAATCTTAAATCTATCATTTACCTTATTAAGTTTATTTTTTATTTTTATTTAGCCTTGTTGTGCAAGCACTGTTGAGCTTGTGCAGAGGCAGCAGCTTTTGCCAGAGGGGAACTGGAATCCCCTGGTTGGGCCTGGGTTCTCCTGAGGTTTTTTTTCTCGATGGGAGTTTTGGGTTCCTCACCACCGTTTGCATATTGTTTTGCACTATCTGCCTGGCCGGGGGGGCTGCTTTAGAATTCAGAAATTAGACATAATTAATATTGCATATAAGAATTTATAGTCCGTTTAATATTTGACCTGTGGTTCTTTCTCCTTTATCGCCAATGTGTGCTTTCACTGTGTGTGTGTGCGTCTATGTCAATGTGTGTGTGTGTATGTATGTTTGCATATTGTGTGTGTGGAGCATTTGTATGTCTGTCTTTGTTGTTTTCACCTTTGTCTTGTTTTTACAGGTATATGCCTTTAGTTTTTTTACTTGTATTCAATGTGTCTCATGTACAGCTGCTTTGTAACAATGAAAATTGTAAAAAGCGCTATATAAATAAAGTTGAGTTGAGTTGAGTATTGAAAATTTTAACTCTAGTTAGTACTCGAAAATATAGGAATGCCATAAAAACGTCTAGATCCGCCTACTTTTCATCACTAATAGAGGAAAACCATCACAAGCCTAGGCTTTTATTTAACACAGTGGCTAAATAAACAAAAAATATGTCGTCAGCGACTTCAGATTCTGATTATCAGCATAACAGTGATGAATTTATGAACTACTTCACTAGTAAAATCTAAGATATTAGAGAATAAATTATAACAATGCAACCAGAAGTGAAACGCGCTGAACAAACTAACTACAGCACCCCTAAGGAGAAATTGCAAATATTTTCTACAGTAGATCATGATGAACTGTCTAAAATCATTAGATCATCTAAATCAACAACATGCATGCTAGACACTATACCTACAAAACTACTGAAAGAAATGCTCCCAGAAATTATAGATTCTCTTCTTAGTATTATTAACTCATCTCTGACATTAGGACATGTGCCTAAAGCATTTAAGGTGGCTGTTATAAGCCCCCTTGTCAAAAACCCAAACTCGACCTTAAAGAACTAGGGAATTACAGGCCTATATCGAATTTACCTTTTATATCTAAAGTTCTGGAAAAAGTAGTTTCAACTCAATTATGCTCCTTCCTCCAAAGGAATGACATTAATGATGAATTCCAGTCTGGATTTCGAGCATGTCACAGTACAGAGACTGCTTTGATCAGAGTTACAAATGATCTGCTTTTAGCGTCTGACCGTGGCTGTATTTCGTTATTGGTGCTGCTAGACCTTAGTGCTGCATTTCACACCATTGACCACAGCAGACTCCTAGATGGACTCGAAAATTACGTCGGCATTAACGGAATAGCATTGAAATGGTTTAAGTCTTATTTATCCGACTGTTTTCAATTTGTATCAATAATCAATGAGGTGTCCCGCAAATCGCAAGTCCAGTACGGTGTACCACAGGGCTCAGTCTTAGGGCCTCTGCTCTTCGCATTATACATGCTACCTCTAGGAGATATAATAAAGCAACATAGAATAAGCTTTCACTGTTAGGCTGATGATCCTCAACTTTATATTTCCTCGAAGCCTCATGAAACCCAGCAGTTCCATCGAATAAAGGAATGCATAGTTGATTTAAAAAACTGGATGAGTAAAAATTTTTTTTTTACTACTACACTCGGACAAAACCGAAGTGTTACTTATTGGACCAAAAACCGCCATACGTAACAAACAAGAATACTACTTAACTATTGATGGATTATAAAATCCTCGTCGACAGCTAAGAATCTTGCCGTTGTATTCGATAGTACTCTGTCATTTGAGAGCCATGTCGCCAACACCTGTAAAATTGCATTTTTCCATCTTAAGAATATATCTAAACTTTGTCATATGCTGTCACTGTCAGATGCAGAGAAATTAATTCATGCATTCATGACATCAAGACTAGGTTACTGTAATGCACTTTTAGGTGGTTGCCCTGCAGGACTATTACAAAAACTGCAACTGGTTCAAAACACGGCAGCTCGAGTTCCCTTTCTGTCGGTCTCTCGACGTTGTGTAGAGAACGACAGATGGGGTTCGCCCTTGAGAACCAATCAACTCTGACTACTATAGAAAAGGCCAATGAATGTTGCAATGAAATTTGCATGCCGGGCTCCACCCCAGGATATCCGGTATAAAAGGAAGCCGGCGTGCAGCATTTATTTACCTTTTGTTCTTCAGAGCCTTCGCTCATGACTACGAACAGAACGAATTCAATGAATTCTTCTTCTTCTACATTGCCGGATCTACGACGTAGAGCAGCGGATCGTCCCTACCTGCAGCGACCTTCCCCTGGGCGTCTCGGCGGTTCCGGAGGTGTTAGAGATTTTTCTAAAATGTCCTTTTCAGGACTGACTGAGCATTCTCCAGCGCGGCATGTCCCGCTGTTCTCTTGGGTGCGGCACCCTCATCGAGGAGGGGGATGGACACGATCGCTGCATTAGGTGTCTGGGCGTCCAGCACGCTGTAGCAGCGTTCGTTGACAGTCTTCCTCCGATGCTGCGAGCGACATCTCATCTAAACTGTAAATATGTCTGCCACTCCGGGCAGATTGTCATTCAGAAGTTGTGGTCACGGGTGGCTGTCTTCCTACGGGAACCAGCCACCATTTCGTCTGCTACCTGTGCTGTGACATCTGTGGCTACGGCCCCGATGACCACCCACGTTAGCAAGGTTAGTGATATGGGGAACTCTGCGAACGTAAACCCGCCAGCCAAGTGCTCACGGGCCTATCGCACCCCGATTCGCTCTTCTAAACGTTCCCCAAGCCGGCAGTGGCATACCGTCCGGATGCTCACGCACACACTCGGAAACGATGTGTGAAGTAGATGAGATGTCGCTCGCAGCATCGGAGGGAGACTGGCATCCGACTCTGAAGAATCCAAGCTCCACCCCCAGCGGTCGAGTTAGGAGGAAGCAGAAGTGATGTCATTCAACCCGGGGATACGTGGTTCCTGAGGTCGGAGCGCGGTGCGAACCGCGCCCACCCCGCGTGCCATGTTTTTCCCGGAGGTGCATGAGGAGCTGTGTAAAACTTGGAGCGCTCCACTCACGGACCGTTCCAGTGAAACCAGCTCCGGCTCCCTTACTTCCCTCGATTGTGGGGCAGCCAAGGACTACGTCGAGATCCCCCGGAAGCAGAGATCTAGGGGGAAACCTCCACCCCGTCAGCAACCTTCTCGCGAGAAGGGACACTGACGGGAAGACCCCAGGGAGAACAACATCGGGCCCGAACCTTCACAGCCACGGCTCTGATTGATTGGTACAGGACGACTCCTGCCTCGTCACCAAAGCCGTGCCCTTTTCAGGGCCTGGCGCCCATTTACTCGCAGAGTTTTTCCCTTCTCCCCAGATGTACTTGCAGCCGATCGCACACTCCACTGGACTGTGCTCGGCGAACCCACATACGACAGCTGTCACCACTCTCAAACCGACAGTGCGTGCCGTTGTCCCGCCCGGCAGGTACAAAGGCGGAGCCAACCTTCCCTTCGGGGACCCCCGCGACAGATGGTTAGCTCCGCCAGCCGACGAACCACCCCCAGTGGGAATGATGAAGCAGACCGTGCCCTTGTCACACCCTGTCACAGAGCTCGAGAGCTGCCCACACTGTCTCGCTGGCTAATGCGGGCGGTCCGTCTTGGTTACTCGATCCAGTTCGCCCCAGACTCTCTCAAGTTTCAGGGCATCATCTCTCCCTTTGTCAGTGGCAGGGACGCCTCCGTACTTCGGGTAGAGGTCAACACCCTGGCAAAACAGGCATCGAGTTCGTCCCTCAAAACAAGGGTAAACTCTGTCACTATGACTGGGCAGCTGTCCGCAGCACGCGCCCAGTCAGTGTTGAACTGCCTGGAACACTTCAGGCAGTCGGCGGTCCCCCCTGAAACAATTTCAGAGGCTCCTTGGACACATGGCGTCCTCCGCGGGGGTAATACCCCTCGGATTGATGCAAATGAGACCGTTTCAACACTGGCTACAGAGTCAAGTTCCGAGGACAGCGTGGTACACCGGCAGCAGGCGCATGGTGATGACGGCCTGCTTCCGACGCACCCTAACCCCTTGGTCTTCCATGACCTTTCTCCGGGCAGGGGTTCCCCTCGGGCAGGTTATGAGGCACGTCGTGGTGACGACGGACGCCTCACTGCTGGGGTGGGGTGCAGTGTGCAACGGGCACGCAGTAGCGGGACGCTGGACGGGCCCCCGTCTGCACTGGCATGTCAATTGCCTAGAGTTGGGGGCTGTGCTGCTTGCGCTGCCTCTATTGCAGGGCAAGCACGTGTTGGTCCTCTGGGAAAGCACCACAGCCGTAGCGTACATCAATGGCCAGGGTCGCGTATGCTCACGGCAGCTAACACAACTTGCTCGACGCCTCCTCCTGTGGAGTCAGCAGGTGATCCGCTCCCTTCGGGCCACGCACATCCCAGGCATACCGAACCAGACAGCCGACGCGCTCTCTCGTCAGTATACGCCCTGCGGAGAGTCGCGACTCAACCCCCGCGCAGTCCAGCTCATTTGGGTGCTGTTCGGACAGGCACAGACAGACCTCTTTGCCTCCAGCGACACCACCCATTGTCTGCTTTGGTACTCCCTGACCGAGGCCCCCCTCGGCTCGGATGCCCTGGCACACAGCTGACTGCGGGACGGGCGGAAGCACACCTTCCCCCCCAGGAGCCTCCTTGCACAGACACTGTGCAAGGTCAGGGAAGAGGAGCACTAAGTGTATTGGTTAAACCGCACTGGTCTAACCGCACTTGGCTTCAGAGTTGATGCTCTGGACAGTGACTCCCCCTGAACCATTCCCCTGACAGAGGACCTGCTCTCTCAGGGGAAGGACACGTTCTGGCATCCCAGATCAGACCTCTGGAACACCCATGTCTGGTCTCTTCCCCCTTAGGCCGGGATACCATATGACCCATCACAGATAGTTCTAACCGGACCTGGTGCTATCAGACGCAGTAACACCCCCACCGAGGGCTGTTCCGTCTGCTATACCCTCATGACAGTGGTTCCCACACATGGTAACCCATGAGCTTCCCCAGGTGGACCTCCACTTTGCGGTTAACTACCCAGTCCACACGTTCCATGCGTTCTCCTCCAAGGACGAGACCTTACTTATATCCACCATATTCCTCCCCACGGGTAGAAGGTGGCCTCTGCAGCGCTTCTCTGATTAAGAGTTGAGCTCACCCGGTGTAAACCCAAGCCGGACGGCCTCTCGCCAGTAGAGAGCTAAGGCCCCGTCCGTGAAAGGTTACCGGTCAGGGCTGTACCCATCTTTCTCCAAGAAAGCTCTGGGACCCCCCGACCACCACACTGGAAGATTACAGTTTCAGGAAGCTTTGAGATGACACGCCCAGGCTTGTTACCGTCGTTTTGCTGAGATTGTGACGCGATACAGCGTTGTGGCGTTTTCCATAGGCAACCCCATCTGTCGTTCTCGACACAACGTCGAGAGACCGACAGAAAGGGAACGTCTTGGTTACGTATGTAACCTCAGTTCCCTGATTGAGTGAACGAGACGTTCTGTCCCTTATGTCACGAACACGTATCGTATTCTGCTGCAGTCGTGAGAGGCTCTCAGGCTCTCCAGAACAAGAGGTAAATGAATGCTGCACGCCGGCTTCCTTTTTTACGGGATATCCGGGTGCGGAGCCCGGCATGCAAATTTCATTCGCCAAACTTCATTGGCCTTTTCTATAGTAGTCAGAGTTGATTGGTTCTCAAGGGCGAACCCCATCTGTCGTTCTTGACACAACGTCTCGTTCCCTCCATCAGGGAACTGAGGCTACATACGTAACCAACACGTTCTTACACGTACTAAAAAGTATGAGCATATAACCCCGCTTCTGTCAACCTTGCACTGGTTACCTATAAAGCATCGCATTAACTTTAAGATCTTGCTTATAACCTATAAAGCCCTACAGGGTCTAGCACAGCAGTATTTGAATGAACTTCGATTGTATTACAGTCCTCCACGTGCATTTCGCTCTCAGGCGTCCTGTCAGTTGGTAATACCTAGAATTTCAAAGTCAAATGCAGGTGGTAGATCTTTCTCTTATCTAGTGCCTAAACTTTGGAATATTCTTCCCTGCACGGTCTGGGAGGTAGACACACTCTGTCAGTTTAAATCTAGACTAAAGACGCATCTTTTCAATCTTGCATACACTACACTTCCATAATATTAATCCTCAAAGGATTTAGGCTGCATTATTTAGATCAAACGGAACCAGGAACACATCCAACAACAAATGATGTACTTGTTGCAAATGATGTACTACTCTCAGCCAGTCTTGTCTCTTTGTTCTTAGGTTACCGCAGGATGCAGTTCATGACCAGAGCTAAGAGGATAGAGCTGGATAAAGGACGCGGCAACTTGACACGATTTTCCTACAACATTTCAAATGCTATTAGATTGTTAATGATAATCTTAAATCTATAATTTACCTTATTAGTTAGTTTATTTATTTTTTATTTAGCCTTGTTGTGCAAGCACTGTTGACATTTTGCATAGGCAGCAGCTTATGCCAGAGGGGAACTGGAATCCCCTGGTTGTGCCTGTGTTCTCTTGAGGTTTTTTTTCTCGATTGGAGTTTTGGATTCCTCGCCACCGTTTGCATATTGTTTTGCACTATCTGCCTGGCCGGGGCGGCTGCTTTAGAATTCAGAAGTTAGACATCATTAATATTGCATATAAGAATTTATAGTCCGTTTAATATTTGACCTGTGGTTCTCTCTCCTTTATCTCAAATGTGTGCTTTTACTGTCCTTTTGTGCGAGTGTGTTTGTGATTCTATGTCAATGTGTGTAAGTATGTTTGCATATTGTGTGTGTGGAGCATTTGTATGTCTGTCTTTGTTGATTTCACCTTTTTCTTGTTTTTACAGGTATATGCCTTTAGTTGTTTTACTTGTATTCAATGTGTCTCATGTACAGATGCTTTGTAACAATGAAAATTGTAAAAAGCGCTATATAAATAAAGTTGAGTTGAGTTGAGTTGAGTTGAGAAATGCAGGACAGCTTTCCACTGCAGCGCCACAAAACAGACAATACATTGTGATCTGTAAAGAAACACTTCAGCAAACAAGTGGCCTTTGCTTTTTGAAGTTCACTGAGACGATGATCTTATGACATAACCCCACATGAAAAAACTTCTATGATATGATAAACTGTAATGAATAGTAGTGTATATTATTAGTAGTATAAAAATACTTATAGTATAAATAGTAAATTCATTCTGTAGCATATTCTATAGTAAACTGTAGTTTATTTCAGTATTTACTATAGTACCAAATGATTGGACAACATTTTACTACAGTTAAAACTATATTACAGAGGTTATCAACTTTCAGTCAGAGTTTAGCTCCAACTAGCATCCACACTCGTCTGTTGCTCTATTAGTGCACATGTTCGACTTTATGCAGCGTTTCTTTGATTATGTCACGATTGCCTATCGGTCTGCGCTGCATTCAGACGAACGCGAGTGGTTAGATTGTATGGGTGTGTTTCATCAGAGCTAAAGCTAAACCCTCTTGGAAAGTTAACATTGCATAGTATTTTTCATGTGGGATGCTTAACAAACACAAATAACAATGAAGTCGATCAATCCAATTACAAGAACGGATAGCGCCGAATATTTTACGTAAGAATTTTGGTGATTTGCATGTATATACGTAATTGTATCCGAGTATATAGCAACACTAACATTAAAAGCACTTGTTGAATGTACTTACGTTGTAAAATCTCCTCCGAACGACTCGACAGCTTCTTCTACACGCATACTGATTAATGTTCCCCGGCGCTGATGCCTCTTAGTGGTCGGGAGCATTTCCGTTGTGTTGTAACTCGATTTTGTTGTGCTGTGGCTCGATTCCGTTATGTTGTGAACTTATGTTTGCTTTTTAAATGTCGTTATGTTGTGAACTATTGGGCCACTGTACTTACCCCATCTGTAAGTCGCTTTGGATAAAAGCGTCTGCTAAATGACTAAATGTAAATGTAAATGTGTACTTCATACCGAATGTGTAATGTCGACAGACATTTTGACATAATAATATGTGTATTTGGTATCCGATATTCAAGTGCTGATGGGAAAAATCTGCTCAGGTATGATGTTTTTTTACAAGGAATACAACACCCTATTTCATCACTATTCTGTCATTAGGATATTATTGCTTTGCCATGTGTTCTGTGTATTTATGTGATTCAGCTCACACAGATCGCTCACTGACTCACATGAGCGACATCTGTGCATTACCCTCGTAAAAAAAATAATGCTTCAAAAATTGATCAAATTTATTTTAGCTATCTGCATTTATTTTGATTACAAAAAACTGCTGGCTTAAGAAAGTTATATGTGTACATTTTTGTCTGCATTTCCTCGCACTCTAAAGTTAATACCTTTCTTCGTCTTCTGCCAAAATTAAAAAAAGATTTGTTGTTTCTTGGCACACGCCATTGCCGCTCTGTAGTCTTCTCTGCCCTCACACTGTTAGATTTTATATTGTGGATCAGCTCAACTGCATGATGATGTTCTAGGGATAAGTTGAAATCAGTCACATGGTGTGTGTGTGTGTGTGTGTGTGTGTGTGTGTGTGTGTAAGTGCGTGCCTGTGTGTGTCAGACTCGATGCGTGTGGGAGACAGGCTGCAGTCAACATCGTGTAAACAGGGCCAGGAGCGAGTTTTTAACGTCCCGTTTCTGAATTCCTATTATTGTTTTACAGGCCAAAACATTCGGGGCTAGACTACAAACCATCAGGGCTAGAGTCATGAATAAATAGTGCTAGAGACACCCATGCAATACACAACAGTCACTTAATCAAATCCCTTTTATTATAACGAGGATATACACAAGTAGGTAATCTACAATATAGAATATATATTTAGTGTTTTTTATGGAAACTAAACAGATACTCATGTGATATGAAGAGCTTCACAGAGATGTCACAGCTGACTGTATGAATGGCATCAATTAATGTCCACAGTTAAGCCGTTTTTCACCAAAAACTAACACAGTCATAAAGAGGAAAGTTATGTCATTTAACTGCACACCCACTACTGTTTTTCCTAACTATATCTCTTAACAAGAAAATAAATGGCAAAAAAAGGAGAAACCCATGAGAATTGTGCAGCATATATGTACAGCCTTTAATTAGGCCTGATAGATAATAGTTTAGCAAAGACATTTAAACATTTCACTTCAAAAGCATGTTAGACAGTTGACAAACTTTATTCTTGTTGTTCAAAACACAGAAAGTTGAGCTTCTCCTCACAGTCTCTGGGTGTCCAGGTCTTTGTGTTCTTGTCCAGAGCTGCACACCGTTGGTTTTGGGCAGGACATTGAAGCTGTTCATCTGAAGACCAGACCTTGAAGATAAGATCATCTCCACTGATCCAGAACCATCTACCTGCTAGAAAGCGCAGACCAATCCACACGTATTGTGTTTGAGCTCCTGTGATCTTACTGAGAGCATCAGTCATGCTTCTGTTTGAGCTCAGAGATGCCAGATCATCATGATGATGTCTACAGTAATCTAGAGCTCCCTCCCAGCTCTCAGACTGATCAACCAACACAATCTCAGACACATTCATACAGAAGAAGGTGCGAAGATAAGTGCAAGGTTTATCAAACAATTTCTTATAGGGGATTCCTAAACTAACACAGTGATCATCGTCTGGTCTTCCAGGATTCCAGCTGATTCGTGTTGCTACTCCACCTGTCGTCCACGTCCAGATTTCAGATTCTTTGTAGAGTCCAACCCAGGCATGAGAGGTTTGATTGACTGCATCTTGTAAAAACTGCTGTTCTTCAATCTCATTGATGAATGTGGACAGATGATGATAGTTTGTTTTGCAGTATTGTTGTGCTTCATCCCATGTCTTCTCCTGATTTATAAAGTAATGTTGTTTAATGACACATGAGGCGAGTCCATAGAGCTGGATGATGAGGAGCACAGTGAGTGTAGTCTTCATCTTTACTCAGTCAAGAGGTTTTGTGAGTCTGAAGATGAAGATAGAACTGTGACTCTCTCTTACTTCAACTGACACACAACCAATAACAAAAGAGTGTGATGAGTGACAGTGACACAGTCCAATCACAACACAACACAACACACACATGTCAGGTGCATGTGACCAATCAAATAAACTTGACACATTTGTTTGTGGTATTTTTACATATTTTCCAGCTCCAAGATTTATTTTCTTTTTCACTTATTTTAGGGTGTCACCTGCTATATCTTGTCTGTTAACATGGCCCTGTAGACTGCTCATACTTTTAGCAAAATGCTCTGTGATTTTATTTTGAATGTTGAATATTTTGCATTCATGTAAAATTTTTATCACTTTTACAGACTTAGTCTGTTTAACCAAATAAAAAAGATGTTTATTACATGAAAAGTTGAAGTTTAACTCATCAGATATGATAATCCAGTGCACCGGTCAGGAAAAGGATGCCTCGATTTCTTGATCGATATTCTTTAAAATATCGAGAGCTTTTGGTTTAAATGAACAATTACAGTTAAATAGAGCAACGTTCTGTCCCATAGACTCTGTATATACCTGATGTGTGATTTAAAATAATGTACATTGAGAGTATACATTCACTTTGATTCCTTTAAGAGCAATACATTTCTGTGCTAAATTTACTCAGACATTTCTAGCAAAAAGGTATAATTTACAAATCTATAAAGCAGAAATGTCTTTTCTGAGTGGTACAAATATAGATAAGTTTAAAACTTTAATAACAGCAGAGTGAGAAGAATCTCATATTATTTTAAGAATAAAAAGTGAGAATCTTTCCTCATTGTATTTACTGCATACTGGGCTCATCTGCTTGCTTGAACATTGTTTGTTTCATTAATATTATCAGACTGAATTGGGTCTCTGCTATGCAGATCTGTTTGTTTACTTTATCACTTCAAATAAATATAACTCAAAAAATAATATTTTATATACAGTAGCTTTGAGTTCAGCCTCCTAATGTAATTAATTTCTTTCCTTTCCAAAAAAGATATGAAGACTTATGTCATGTTATGATAAACAGTGATATTTTTGTCTTGTGTAATTATATTTGATCATAAACATAATTAAATACACAAACTTAAATGGACACTGTAATTTGTTAATATTATTGTCTATTACTATCCCTTAGATTCTCTACATCATGTTGAACACTTTAGAATTCTGGAATCCTTGCAAGTCTACATCATCATTAAAATAAAATGAAATAAAATACAGACGTAACTACAGAACAGATTTTGTTTTTATGTACATTTTATGCTTCAGTTTAAATCATTTCCCAGACAAACATGCTCGCTCTTCTCAGATTTTTTTGGTCTGAATTTGTATTTTACGCAAAGTTTGGGTGAATGTAAATGTGGTGTAGTTTGACTAATGTGTCCTTTCACAATGTCACAGAGGACACTCAGTGTTTCCATTTACAGTCATGACTCACCACTAAAACACTGTACTAAAGGTGAAATACACCAAGATCTGGATAAGTAATGCTAGTATATGTACTTAAAACACTAGTCCTTAGATAAATTCAAGATTATATTGTTATTTATTGTACACAACATTAGTTTTTCGATCGCTTACATTGTGGTGAATATAGACATGACCATTGGCCTGATATAGAAAGCAGGATTACACACAATATGGTCATAGAAAGGTGCATACGCTGTTTTACTCACATGCATCCGGATTTACAAAAACGAATCTTGCCGTAAATATGTGGGCACCGTCTGAAGGCTCTAAACTGTGAAGAAAAAGTAATAAAGTAAACAAGGATTTTAAACTTTAAACTTTCTCTGTGATATACACAGTTACATAAAATATTCCACTCTTAAAGTAAACACTTGAATTACGTCAAGACAATACCAGAAGTTATACAAAAATGATATAGATTTAGACCTATTAGTAGGGGATGTGCTCGATCACTTTCTATGGTGTGCTTTGTTTTAATGTCGTGTGAAGCCATTTCCACAACATAACTTACTAACTGTGCAACTTACAGAAAATTGTAAGAGTTGCATGATTCCTCATAAAAACTCACACAATTGTAGTTTACATCTGTTTTCACTCAAATTGCTAAAAGTCAGCTAACCCTAGATGTTCACCTAATCAGCAAAACTGGATACATCTTCAGTAAAATGAAATAATATTTGGCTGGGGAAAAGAATAAGATCATTAATCAAGAATCTGTATGAGAACTATAAAACAGTTTTATGGTTATTTTCATATGTTTATTCTTAAACATAACAGTGATAGTGGATGATTTTTAGCAATGTAGTATGTGTTGCACAAATGGCATTTATATGCCAATCCAAATCTCATTGTCTTGTACCTTTGACGGTGTTAAACATTGTGGCACATGGATTGGATTATGCATGTAAATGATATGCAGATGAGGTAATGCATGGTAAAAGTTGGCATTGTAAACTCCATATATGGTACTTTCAGGGAGAAGATAGGGTGGAGATGCAGGTAGTGTTATTAACCACCACGCAAACCATGCAAATGCGTTGAGCCCCGTAAATTTGGGGGCCTCCTATAGTGCCTAAAAACGGTAAAATCCTCAGAAGCTTGATTGAAACTTTCAAATATACGTAATGAAGCGCACATATCAAAGAGGAAGATGGAAGAAAGCAAAAGAAAAGAAATGTAATACTAACTTTAACAAATAAAGATAAACAATGAAAAGAAGCATGATAAGTCGAATCTTGCACATATTATAAATAAGCAAATAAATCACTGACACATAGCATTTTTTGGCACAGTAACTTGGTTTGTAATTTACAGCCTATTGAAACAGCTTGCTAATGCTAAAGGCGTGAAATCTAACCGCGAAAGTCTTAGCAGACGTTTTTCTCATCATCACAGAGTCAATCAGAGGACTTAACACAGGTAGTAAGAGGGAGAGGAAGAGGGAGAAGTAGAGGGCGGAGAGGTAGGGGTGTTGGAGATGCAGGCAGGGAGAGGACGGGCAGAGGACCGGCAGAGGAGCTAACGTTACCCGGGAGGACCGCACAAGAGAGGATGTGGAAGCTAAGCAGTGTTTTTATATAAATTACACCCGATTTATGCAAATTATGATTGTAAACATGATTTCTAACTCGGCCTATCACGGCCACGCAACAAGGAATTAGAGTAATATTACAAAGTGCTGAAAATGTACAAGGAAAAACTCTACTTCTCTTGATGATCAGCTCCTCTATTAGCTAAAGCTATCAAACAAACAGTTCACTTATTTAGCAGAAATTAGATAAACTTACCGGTCCAGCAGAAAGCTGGCAACTTCGGCACAGATAAACGCTCCGTCGGCTCTTGTGCAAAGTATGTGTGGTCCGCCATTAGCGCAAATTTCACTTCTAACTGCAACAAAGAACCGTTTCTATTTCTAATAAAAAACACGACAAGTATATTTTGTTATTGTTCTTCTAATCCTTCTATGTAGTGGCTTTGCAAGCTGCCTCCAATAGAAGGTGCTGAAGGAAAAGAACATAGTCCCGTGCATCCTTCCTTTTACGAAACGCGCTCAGTTTGTCCGTGTAGTGCTACTATAGAAACATGGCTGTGCAATTTGATAAATTACATGTAAGGGTGTGCCCGCGGTGTATATACATAAAATGGCTCATTGCAAGGTAATATAAACATTTCGGTTCATTTTGTAAGGTATTGCTTCACCACTCACAACATAGTTTTATATTATATATTACATTTTGGTAAATAAATCCTTAAAAAAGCTACATACTGTACCTTTAAGGTTCACAAACGCTGTATTTTCCAGATACCGTCCATGTTTGTTTCTCCTCTTTGCCCCGCCTCTCTGAACGTGAGGAATTTTTACAAAGCTCAGGTGTTCTCTGATTGACCAGTTAACCAGTGTGTAGTGATTGGTGAAACCCTGCAAGCGTGTGAGGGAAATGTAACGCCTCTGACCATATTTGGAACATCAGGTGCCAAAAAAATGGTGCTGACAGGTGCGACCACCTCTCTGTGTCTACTCTGTTCAGTAAGTGGCAGGGAGAAGCAGAACATTCAGTTCAGACCACACAGAAGCGTGAATGAGATGTCCATGTTCAAACAGTGTTTCAAAGATCTAACACTTATTGACCTTGTTTGAGCATTTATGATTTTACATGATGACTGGATGAATAAGGCGACATTTAGTGACTTTTCAGGCAGTCTTTAGCTACTTTCCATTGAAAATAGTTGGCAACACTGACCCCTGCACGCCTCACTAACACCTCTTCCAGCAGCAACATAGATTTCCCAGCAGGTCTCCCATGCAGGTAGTGAAAAGAGAAAAAAAGTGAAAGTGACCGATTCGTCAGGTATGGTGACCCATACCCGAAATGTGACCTCTGCTTTTAACCCATCCAGTGATTAGTGAGCACACACACAGCAAGTGGTGAACACACATATACCCGGAGCAGTGGGCAGCTATCACTGCAGCGCCCGGGGAGCATGTAGGGGTTAGGTGCCTTGCTCAAGGGCACCGCCGGCCCTGCCGGCCCTGAGGATCGAACCGGTAACCTTCTGGTCACGAGTCCAGCCCTCTAACCATTAGGCCACGATTGCCCCAAATGCTAAGCAGCACTGAGTCTGGTACTGACCAGACTCAGTGCTACTTAGCATCAGTGGGCTACCAGTCTTGGGCAACAGGGTGATATGGCTGTAGGTGATGAGAATATGAAGAATTTAGAGAGCGACAGGACCCAAGTGGAAGAACCAAGAAAGAGGGCAATTGTAGAGGGCTTAGTGAAGGAGAGGACTAAAGAAAAAATACAAGGAAATGACACCATTGAGTTTTTGAGGGAGAGAGGGCAGGCTGAGAGGCCTTGTTGAAAAAAGCAATAAAAAACACAGATTGCAGAAGAGGTAAAGGCAGCACAAGAATCACGATGTCAGATGAGTGAAAATATGTGCCATATGCAACAGCAGCAGACGGACAAGCATTACTTGTTGCACTCATGTCAAAGAAACATCATTATTTTTTCTCAGTATTTTACAATTTCAGTATTTTATTGCTCAGTATTACTTATGTATTTCATTGTGTTGTAATTCAAACAACATTTAAATGTTTATTTATTTATTTTATTATTATTATTTATAAATTATAAAACCTGTCAACAAAAAATTTGACCTTTTTATATTACTGTGTGTGTGTGGGGGGGTCCTCCTACATTGGATATCCATCTACACATGACGTGATGTTGCAGCAATGACAGCTGTCCTGATTCTGGCCGCATTCCAGAGTCATGCTTCTTTTCCTCTGGTAATATTTTGAAACAAACTCATTTTAGATCAGAAGGGTAATGACAATATTAGCAAAAATAGTAAATTACTTTGAGTTGAACCACTGGGAATGGTTACTGCCTGGTATTTATGACTGTGAATGTGTATGTGACATTATAAAAGATCCTCTGTGTTACATCTGGTCTGGCTATGGGTGGAAGGGTGCCGTCTATAAATCCAAATCAATAATGAAGAAGGACTCCCACTTGGTGGATGCAGTCGGCACATATTTTCAATGTAGCAGGGTTTGCTATGCTGTTATTCCACAGACTCATCTTCTGATGATGTGCAGAATACATATAAGCATAGAGGCAATAAGAAATCATCTTCTGTCAATAGCTTATTATTTAATGCCAAAAGAAATCCTTCTCTTGCCATTCTAAAATAATGTGTTGTTCAAGGTTGCTTAGTGATGTAAGTGTTCGTGTGTAAGGTGATCTAATAGGTTACGTCTGGTCACTGTACACCGTAGGCTGATCCATTTTGGAGCGTTTGCTTAAAGTCCAGAGAATGACATTGTGCCTTGTAGCAGTGTTGTGAAGGACAATACAGGGAAGTGATCCCGTTGGTATCGCTTGTATGTAGTGAAGGCATGCAAAGCACCTCGTAGTTTAAGTGCTCAATTGTAGCATTGAGCAGAGTTAATGCACTAAATAGACACGGTGTCCCCATAATCTGCTATCACGTCTGTTGGTTTTGAGCCGTCTGTACATACCACTCATGAACAGACCCCAGGCCAACTCACAATGCAGTTTGTGATGATGACATACTGTCACTCCCTCTCACAAGGTCCTTGTGCAGGTGGGTGTAGTCAAAAATCCCAGTATTACTTTTCTAAAAGCATGTTTCCCAAAAGATAAGCTTATGTTTGGTATGTTCCCAGAGGTTCCTGTGAAGTTAAGCTCCTACTTCTCCAACACACCTGCCTGGATGTTTCTAGCTGTCTCAAAGACCTTCGTTAGTTGGTTGAAGTGTGAAGTGTGAAATGTAATATGCAGCAATGTGGCCCTTGATGAAGACCTACATTTACATTTATTTGGAAGAAGCTTTTATCCAAAGCAACTTATAGCATTGTATAATACATTTATTTCTGAATATGTGAAACCCCCTGGGACAAAGTACTCTGAAATACAAAGAGTATCTGTCATATTGCTGAACTTATAAAGAAAGAAAATTAAATCTAAAAACACCCATTAAATCCTCCTTTTCCCATGCAGTATTATTGTCAGTATCTGGGACTTTGTTTCATGTATTTTGCCACTAGAGTTCACTGTTTCACCTGTTGTTTAGTGTCATTGTCTTCACCTGTGCCTCATTTTTCCCCAGTCCATTTCAGATGCCCTTTGTTCTCTGTATGGTGCTCTGTGTTAATCGTCCAGTAGCCCACCATTCCAGTAGTCTCCAGTAGTCTCCAGTAGTCTCCATTAGTCTCCATTAGTCTCCAGTAGTCTCCAGTAGTCTCCAGTAGTCTCTCCAGTAGTCTCCAGTAGTCTCTCCAGTAGTCTCCAGTAGTCTCCATTAGTCTCCAGTAGTCTCCAGTAGTCTCCAGTAGTCTCTCCAGTAGTCTCCATTAGTCTCCATTAGTCTCCAGTAGTCTCCAGTAGTCTCCAGTAGTCTCTCCAGTAGTCTCCAGTAGTCTCCAGTAGTCTCCATTAGTCTCCAGTAGTCTCCAGTAGTCTCCATTAGTCTCCAGTAGTCTCCAGTAGTCTCCAGCAGTCTCCAGTAGTCTCATGTAGTTTCCATTAGTCTCCAGTAGTCTCCAGTAGTCTCTCCAGTAGTCTCCAGTAGTCTCCAGTAGTCTCTCCAGTAGTCTCCAGTAGTCTCCAGTAGTCTCTCCAGTAGTCTCCAGTTTTATCTGTTATTTCTCCTCCCTTTAGTTTTTGGTATGTTTCTTTTTCAAACCTTGAACATTGTGGATTATTTGTGTTGTACTTATTGAAGACCTTTTGTTTGACTCATCCCGATCGGATTACTTTTGTTAACTTTTTTAGATAAACCTTCTGGTTTCCACACGCCTGGTTTGGATTACTTATTTTCTGCTGGAATTGTTTTTGGAACCTTCTTTTATTAAATGGACTATTTCACCCCAAGTCCTCGTGAGTGCGTCTCCCTCTGCTGGGTTCACCGTTTCCCCTGTTGCTATGCAGGAGATAAGAAGTCTCGTACATCAGAGACCCGAGATGGACTCCTGCCGCTGACTGTGATATGACTGAAAATTACTCCGCCGACTCTGGCACCCCAAAAGCTCATTGTTGCCATCTTGTGCATCTAGCGAATAGAGAACAAATTTCAGCGCTTCACTGACAGTTAAGTTGTCTTCTATACTGTCACCATCAACTTCTTAGAACCTTCCAGCTGCATGGAAAGTGCAATAAGGAGGTGTTCTCCTACTGACAGAGCATTCATGGAGATGGTGGTCTAGTGGGTTAAACCACTGAACTGGTAATCAAAAGGTTGTTGGTTCGATCCCAGCAGCCACCACCAGTGTGACCTTGAGCAAGACACTTTACTCCATGTTGCTCCAGGGGGATTGTCCCTGTAATAAGTGCACTGTAAGTCGCTTTGGATAAAAGCGTCTGCCAAATGTCTAAATGTAAATGTTCATGTTTTTTCTTGAGGTTTTGGTGTCCACAGATAAGAGGTAACCGCGCAGGGGCCTGTTCTTCATACCTTGCTCACTCCGTTAGCTGGATTAATTGTGGACGATTTCGCATGATGTTGGATTGTTCGGTTCTTTGATGCTTATCCTGAACTTGTTGTCATAGCAACAGGTCCGTTAGCATAAACCTTTTCAGGAGCAGGCTTATTTCATGTAAACAGGATTAGATCACGGCCATGACGCAGTCAAGCTCGCTTCATTCATACAGAGCAACTTGTTGTGCAAGGTTCAGAAGTAATAGAAAGAGTTTTACAAATTGAACATGTAATTAACGCAATGTTTTAATTTTTGAACAATATTTATTGTAAAATAATAAAATATATTTAGAACAATTTTTAGTTATTGTGAAAAGTGCTGCTGACATCAGCTTTCATATTTATTAGTATAACTTAAAACTTAATTTATTATTACATGTATGAATTTATGGTCTGTATAATATTTGATTTAAACTTAGGTGGGTGCTTTCCTTCTGTTTTATTTTATTTTTTGTTAATTTATTGTGAGTTAATTGCTTTTGATTTTGGTTTGAGACCAGAGTGCAAGAAAACAGTTTGTTTCTTCCTCAGACCACTGTTGCTTTTGTTTCGGGTCCATCATGAATAGAATTGAATTTCAAAAATGGCGGTCAGTGTTCGTCAATGGTCGCATTAACCTGGCCCCCAGTCTGATGCAAGCACTTCTTACTTCTAGCCCAGAAACGTTTCAGTGCTAGACAAGAACCACTTTTTCTGGTTCGGAGCTGGTGCTGTGGATGTGGAAAGACAAAGAACCGATTTTGAACTACAGGCTGTGGCTCCGAGCACCGAAACTGCCTTTATGGAAAAGGGCTAACAGTGCCGTGGATTAGCGTTTGATCTCAGTGTGTGTCTTGTGTGTGTGTGTGTGTGTGTGTGTGTGTGTTGTGTTACCAGTGCACATGGTGATGTAATAATTGTGACTTAGAAGCTTATAGGATCTGTCATACCTCCCCCTGATAACCTTGCTTGTTTCTTTGTGTGTGAATGCGACTGTGCACTGTGCTTGAGGTTGTCCATCCTTTTGATGTTTCAAGGGGACTTTTATTGATCGTGTATATAATAGATTTGTATTTTGATATCCACGTCTTGTGTCCCTCTTTAAACTAATCAACATGTGTGCTCACCTTTGTGGGTTACTTACTATTTCACTGCTAACAGGGTGGGTAGTCTGCTACAATTTTCTCTTTAAATCTTTCCCTCACACCGCACCGCCACAATGTGTATAAAAGCTGGAACCTGATTGACGTGTCATTTGATAAATGTCTAGTTTTGCATGGAAATGACTTTACTGACGATTGTATTGTGCGTTTGTCTTGTAAATGAGACCCAAAGAAATCTACAGGAACATGTAATTCATCTCTTTAAAAAAAATACATTTATTCATTTATATAAAATGTATATTCTAAATGGCAAACCCATATTTATTTCACCCCCACTACTGTTTTCACACAATCTTTCTCAAGAAGTTTATTGTGTGCCTACAGTTAATAGTTTAACAAACAGGTTTAAACATCCACACAATATGAAACCTAGAATTGTCACAAGTGTACTGTAGTAAAGGAATGTTTAGATAATTTACTTTCTGAAATGATCTTTGTGATGTGACGCTTCAAACTACATGCATGTGAATCTACACTCTAAAACAACACATTTTGTTTGAGTTTGAGACAACACATGTGTCATGTCTCAGTTTGTGTTACTTTTCACACAACTTCTCTTGTCCCTGTCATTCAACACAGGTGTTAAAATAACACTTTCGTTAATCGCTTAACATAAACAATGTGATAATGTTAACACATGCTTTTCAAGAGTGTATGAAAATTATAGACAATCTGAACTACCACAAGAGTTGAAAAAGGTTTAAAGCCCAAACATCATGAGTAATCTGGTTATTAAACAAATGTCATGATTCAGAAACTGATTTTCTGGTTATTCAAAACAAAGAAAGTTGAGCTTCTCCTCACAGTCTCTGGGTTATTTATTTCCATTTGAAGATTTATTCCTTTCAAGTTTTACTTTATCATGACTCATTTCCAAAAATGGCCACTGGGAAGCTCCAAAACACCACCTGTTTCCCAAGCTGTTCCAAAGCAAGACCCACTTTGAATAATCATTTGTGTTCCTCTGTAAAAAGCTTTTTACTGAATAACTGTAGGATATAGGGTTGTGTAACAATCTAAAAAACCTTAAAGAATAAACAACAATTAATTACCAGGCAGACACCCAGTGTTCTACATACATATGTGTTGTGAAATCAAACAAATTACAATTAACAACAGGTACACACAAATCTGAAGAGGCAGGTGATTTGTTTGCACTACAAATAACATTTTCATCCCTGCTGGTCATTTCTAAATCTTTGAGAAGTGAGGTGATAATAAATTAATGGCATGCAAAAAAAAAATGTCCTTTGATAAATTTAAACCTGTTGTCGGGGACTCCTGAACAAAAGAATTCACTTTAAAATACAATATTATGTGCAACTGTGCAAGTGTTTATAGAAGCAATATAAATACCCAATCATGTTATTTGCTAGTTTCAGCCAGACACAGTTCTCATTTTCACATCATGCGACACTTTGTTTGAATACCATGAGCGTTCTGGTCTGAAAACGAGATGTGTTCAAGTGCATTGTTGACTTGGTACTATTTTGAGACAACTGACAACTATTTCACTATCGACCGTCTCTTTAAGGGAAGGTGAGATGAGACTCTTATTGGTTTACTGCACCACGCTACTCTCAATAAACACACAAATGTCTTATAAAGAGAAAAGGTAAAATCCTTTCAGACCGATGAATTCTCTTTGTTATACTGGCAAAAGTGATTTCGGTGATGGCCTAAGTGCACCTGCGCCATGCGCTTCAGACCATGAGCTTAGATAGTAAAAATAGGGCACTTACACTCACAATTGTGTTTACTTTCACAATAATAAAATGTTTGACCTACATTATTTTCCATTTTTCAATTTTTAATTACAATAACAAAATGATACAATGAGTATATTGCATAATGTGCTTAATTATTTGTACATTAAATCACTTATTATGTGAAAAGTGCTATTTAAAATGGCCAGTGTTGTTGAGCGGCTGTTTTATTTGCTGCCTGAGGTTAAGAAAAGATATGTAAGTCCTCACTTATCATTTGCATCACATTAATATTTGTTTATTAAGTAAATGATCAATCCAAACTAACGCACGGAGAGAAACATCATAAGTAACCCAACAATCTGCAGAACACAATACACAGTAAAAGCAAGTTCAGAACAAGATACAGCAGAAGTGAAACACAGAAGACAAGAGATTTATTTAAAATATCAATAAACAGAAGGTGTGTCTTCAGGAGATCTTAACAGAGTCAGCCGAGGTCGACAAGAAATAAGTAAAAGAATGAACTTTTTCACAATTCAGAAACGTTGTGGTAAACCACTTTAGTACTTTAGATTTATATTTAATATCTCAAATTATATTTCTAATCATTTTTAAATGTTATACTTCAAATGAATGTCAATAAACATTACTTCTGACCCCAGTCTGTTCCAAAACATACTGTAATGTAAAAATCTAGCTTCATTTCAGTTAAGGTCTTTATTCTGCATCTGCCAGAGAAAGAAGGACACATTTAGACACCAATATGATACATTAGGTCTTGGAATGCAGCTACAGTCTTGAATAATAAAAAAGTTGTTAAATTTATGAGACAATTTTCATAGAAACTTATCAAAGAAAAAATCTTTCAATTTAGTGCTACTACACAACATTTAAAACTGTGTGATATTTGTAATAAGCTCACTACAGCCAACTTCATCGCAACCTCCATCCTGCTACCACATCTGTTAAAGCTACAATTCTGCACTTCAGAACGTTGTCATGTAGCATTTACTGAATAACACACAAGAAGTTGAGCTTCTCCTCACAGTCTCTGGGTGTCCAGGTCTTTGTGTTCTTGTCCAGAGCTGCACACCGTTGGTTTTGGGCAGGACATTGAAGCTGTTCATCTGAAGACCAGACCTTGAAGATAAGATCATCTCCACTGATCCAGAACCATCTACCTGCTAGAAAGCGCAGACCAATCCACACGTATTGTGTTTGAGCTCCTGTGATCTTACTGAGAGCATCAGTCATGCTTCTGTTTGAGCTAAGAGATGCCAGATCATCATGATGATGTCTACAGTAATCTAGAGCTCCCTCCCAGCTTTCAGACTGATGAACCACCACAATCTCAAATATCTTCATACAGAAGAAGGTGTGAATAGAAGAACACTTATCATCATAAAGTTTCTTACTGCCGTTGTTTATTAAAGCACAGTTATCATTTTCTGGTTGTCAAAGGCCCCAGCTGATTTGTTTTGCAAGTTCACCAGTTGTCCACGTCCAGATTTCAAAAGTCTTGATGAGTCCAACCCAGGCATTAGAGGTTTGACTGACTGCTTCTTTTATAAACTGCTGTTCTTCAATCACATTGATGAAGGTGGACAGATGATGATAGTTTGTTCTGCAGTATTGTTGTGCTTCATCCCATGTCTTCATCTGATTTATAAAGTAATGTTGTTTAATAGCACATGAGGCGAGTCCATAGAGCTGGATGATGAGGAGCACAGTGAGTGTAGTCTTCATCTTTACTCAGTCAAGAGGTTTTGTGAGTCTGAAGATGAAGATAGAACTGTGACTCTCTCTTACTTCAACTGACACACAACCAATAACAAAAGAGTGTGATGAGTGACAGTGACACAGTCCAATCACAACACAACACACACATGTCAGGTGTGTTTAACCAATAAAAAGGCCATTGTATTAAATTGATGTAAACTAAAGAATAATCAGTGGGCAGGTCAATCTGATTTAAAATGTTTTTGCATTTGTTCCCCAGGTCGTATTTCACAGATTTGCTATTCAAAGCAGCAAAATCAGAATAGTTTGCTTTGGTCTTCTATACCTTTGAATCCTCATCCTTTAACCACATTTCTATGATATTCTTCTGTTGTGTCCCAGTGCAACTGAATGTTTAAAGTTAGAAACCTCTGTGAAAGATACACAGTTTCTGGCTGTTTAGAAATTTGTCAAAAACACACTCAACAAACAAAAGTGTTCAAATGTAGCAAAAATAGCAGCACAACCAATATTTGTCTTTGTGTATAACAGACTAAAACAGTGACGTATCAAGTCAGGTCTGGGCCCATATGCAGAAACTTTGAACAGGCCCTCCGTCTGTTCGCAACCATGTTGTACTTTACTTGACATCAGTTGTTTACTTGGGTTTGTTGTTTAAATGTTGACACGTGTCATCACACTCAAATAGTTAAGGAAGCCCCTACGGAGCCCAATGTAGTTTGGCAAAATGCGGATTCCATCTTGCTTTCATGTAAAGCGTCAGAACTCCTTGTCACACATGTTACTCGTAGTGAAGCTGCTGGGAAAGTGGTTTTGTTTTTACACTCTGATTTGTTTTCTGGGGAAGAACCCGCTCACAGATAGATTAGCAGATGGGTTAGTGTTGTATGAGGCACATGACGCTTCATTCCCTTCATCAGTGAACCAGGGTTACAGTCTTAACCTGAGATGTTCCTCTGCTGTCAGTCACTCTATCTTGTGTTGATGACACTAAGCTGAGCCGATCCTTCTTACTCTAGACTATACAGGTTGTGTAGGGCCCCTGTACCACCAGAGGGGCCCTTTGAGGACCAAATCAAAAACACTTTTGTAAACAAGACGATACTTTTATAACTTGCAAATTTTACTTTGCAGGAATCATTTGTAAATTTCCTTTTTAATACTTAATTTATTTAATATCTGTTACTTTCTCAGATATCATGCAGTGGGCGGCAGGTAATGAAAGCGCATAAAATGCTGAAATGCGTCTTTGCATATGACCCTGTCTTCAATGTTATCTGTCTGGAGCAGAAAAACAGCAACAACATGAAGCAAAAGAACATGAAGGCATGTATTTTCACCTACTGTTATAAAGTCTTAATACGTTTTGCCAAATTATGCAATAAATTACTAAAGAATTATCCAGTACAGATTTACAGATTCAGCATTTGTCATCTGTCTTTGGTTTGCCCATGATAATATGTCATTTATAGTTTGTGTTTATAGAATTATTGATGTGATTTTGTATGCTTAGCTTTCTTGAGTAAACTGTATTTATTATGCATTATTTTTGTTAGTGAACCAGTCGTTTGATCAGTAAAAACAGCGTTTGTGTGTTATAGTTTTTATTGTTTTAAAGCTGGATGGTTTAGACCCGGTCTGTAGGAATGGAACTGACAGAACGGCTGATGTAGCTTCACTCATATCCACTATTAAGATTTTTTTGCCATATTTACAAGATTTCTTTGAGAATTGGGCATTTGTGTTTCGCTCTCGTTCTCTCTTGTTCTTCTCTTATTCAACATATGGTTTGATCACATCATTGAAACAGGAGTTCAGTGGTTTGACTTGCTGTCCTTGATGGAGAGGTTTGATGCTGAGAATCAGCTCATGTGTGACTGAACTGTGGACCATTTATTGCTTTACTAGTATATGTCCACCTACTAAAACTTCTAGAGAATGATTGTCTATTCACTTTGTGAAATTAGGTGCATCAGAAATGTACCATGCAAACTTTTTTGCATGCAGTCCTGAACTTGTTTTTTAAATAAGTCAATGAGTCAATGTAAATTTAGTCTTAGTCAGTCTTTTACAACTTGAATGTTGAATCAATGTTAAAATGGTTGTCTTTGACATTAACTCTCCTTAAATCATTAAAATGCTATCTTGGTCATTATTTTAGAATTGAATCAGCTTCATCTATCATTGAGCAGCTTCATCTTATGAACTGATTTGTCTGTGTTACTCTTTTGTAAACACCTTCAAAAAAACATTTCACATGTTGTCTGTTAAAATACACACAATGCACAATTACATTATGCTTTTGATGTTCACTCTTAAAACAACTTCTGTAATGTTTTATACTCCTGAAATTGCAAAGTATTTCCATGAACTGATCAGGGTGCCCTTTTATAAGGCAGAAAAATATGACAAATACAACCCGGAAGTCATTTGCATTTCAAACATGTGAATCGATTCATATAAACACCACATTCAATAATACAAAAACTCCTAATGGGATGGATGAGACTGGTGCTCCTACACAGTTTCTCTTTATTTTTGTGAGAGACAGGCACATGTCACTTTCAACATCCAGATTAGCTCTGTTCTTAGACTCATGTGTTTCAACTCTTTCCTTACAATTCCCTTTATAAATCCCATCCCTTTATAGCATGCCCCGGCTGTCCGTTGGGTTCCCAGTGGCCTGTCGACTGTTTTGGCCTGATGCACGCCAGTGTCACGTTTGTTCCTTGCCTGTTTCACTTGTTTCATTGTTTTCACCTGTCCCTCATCTTTGTTAATCTCCCGTTGCCAATCTCATTATTAGTTAATTCGTTTTCACTTGTGTTTCGTCATTGTTAATTAGTTCCACACCTGTTTCTGTTTTCCATGAGTGTCTTCCTTTTGTATTTAAGCCCTGTGTCTCCCTCTGTTCTTTGTCGGTTATTATTTATGTCAATGAATTGTATAACTGGTTTGGTCTTCCCTGGTCTCCTGCTCCCGTGTTTGTTTTGGACTTCTGTTATCATTAAACCCCATTGGATTATACCTTTTTGTTTCTCCATTCATCCTCCTCCGTGTCAGCCCGTGACAGAATAACCGACCTTTAAAAATGGATTGCTGTACCTTTTCTCCAGAGGCTGTCCTCAGGGACTTGAGGCAGGACGGAAGGCCTCTGGAGAACTACGTGGAGGAGTTTGTTGGCGTGTGCTATCGGGTGAGTTGGAGTGATCAAGCTCCTGGCCTTTGTGGCCGGTCTGGACGACATTCTACTCGTCCTCGTCATGCTTCCCGATGCAGATGAGTACCGGCTGGAGGACTTCGTAAATCGAGTCCTCCAAGCAACCGGCTCCGAGTTCTGCGTCGGGGTGACTGATGAGGACTTGAGCGGGGGTCGCCCAGTATCGGTCACAGGCCAGGGGTTCGTTCCGGCTCATCTCGGATCCACGCCTCACTCCTCCACCACCCAGCAACGGGAGCAGGTTAAAGGGGACCTGTTCTCGGAGCCGGTCCCGTCCGGCCTTCCAGAGCCTCTCCAGCCGTTCCCGCACGGCCTTCCAGAGCCTCTCCAGCCGATCCCGCACAGCCTTCCGGGGCCTCTCCAGCTGGTCCCGTCCGGCCTCCTAGAACCCGCTGCCCAGCCGCCAGAGCCCGCTGCCCAGCCGCCAGAGCCCGCTGCCCAACCGGTCCTGGACAACCTCCATATGAGCTCCCGGACTAAACCCAAATATTTTTTGGGGGGGAGCCATATGGCAGGGATAGCCCTCAAGGCTAGACCGGTCGTCTGCCATCCGGTACGGCCGACGCCTTCCAGGTCTCCCGAACGGCCGGCGCCCTCCAGGCCTCCAGAATGGCCGCCGCCCTCAAGGCCTCCAGAATGGCCGCCGCCCTCAAGGCCTCCAGAATGGCCGCCGCCCTCAAGGCCTCCAGAATGGCCGCCGCCCTCCAGGCCTCCAGAATGGCCGCCGCCCTCCAGAGTCCCAGAGCTGGACGTATCGTCCTGGAGGTCTCCCATCCCACCAGGTCTGGTCTTCCCTGCACCGGCCTCCAGGACGCCCACCCCCCCTTCCCCCTTTGGTACTGTTTTGGCGCGATGACGCGCCTTGTGGAGGGGGGGGTAATGTCACGTTTGTTCCTTGCCTGTTTTCACTTGTTTCATTGTTTTCACCTGTCCCTCATCTTTGTTAATCTCCCGTTGCCAATCTCATTATTAGTTAATTCGTTTTCACTTGTGTTTCGTCATTGTTAATTAGTTCCACACCTGTTTCTGTTTTCCATGAGTGTCTTCCTTTTGTATTTAAGCCCTGTGTCTCCCTCTGTTCTTTGTCGGTTATTATTTATGTCAATGAATTGTATAACTGGTTTGGTCTTCCCTGGTCTCCTGCTCCCGTGTTTGTTTTGGACTTCTGTTATCATTAAACCCCATTGGATTATACCTTTTTGTTTCTCCATTCATCCTCCTCCGTGACAGCCAGCTGTGGCATTTTTTAAATGTAGATAGCTTGTTATTGTAGCACAAACATTGACACTCGCACGCGGAATTCTTTTGCTCTCACTCAAAACTGGACAAGGGCTACTTATGCCCATGGAATCGAAGGGCCCGCGTCCACTTTTGTGCAAGAGCAAAATAAAACCAGGTGCAAGGAATGTATCTACCGCGTGCGAGAGACATTTTAAAATAACGTTCTCTTGACATTTGTCAGTAAAAGCACGCCATAAAAGACTAAAATAAAGTTGACTTGACGTTGGACATTCAATATTTGTGAATTTAGGGACCGTCAACATAGTGAAATTCACGTATCTTACGTCAATAGCAGTTAATGTGAGCAGTTAAATAAGCACTTAATTGACAGCAGATTCAATTGTTTCTCTTCTCACATACAATTTAAGCAGATAATATTTTTGTTTTAATTATAAAACCTAATATATCGAATTAAACTACTGTTTAAGATAGACTTGCAGTATACATTATTTAAACGTGCTTTTGTGGTTTGGCCACATGTGTTTTCTTGAAACTTTCTCAAGCCAAACTGTATTTATTTTGCTCATAAACAATGCACTGTCCGTTTAATAAAGCATTGATGGCGCATTGTATGATGATTACAAAGCATTCTACATTTAAAAATAGATTTGTGGTTTGTGGCTCTGGATAAGTGTCAGATATTCCGGCGTGAATTTGTTTCCCAGTCCGGCCCTGTCAGTCGGGGGAAGAGTGAGTGTACGTGTATCTCCACCCCATCACCTCCACGATACAACCCTTTGTAGAGATCACAGTACCTAGTTTAACTATCCATAATGTCATCTGCCTATCATTTCCATATGCATATTTTCATTCACGTGACAATACGAGACATGTTAAAGATATGAGCCGATGAACCATTCTACCACCAGACCACACAGTGTCCACAATAATATCAAAATAACAGACCGCTGTTTCATTGTTATTAAATATTTTTTTCGACCACAAATTCTGCAAGTTAGTTTAAGATGAAATAAAATGCACCTTACACTCCTCGCATTAAAATCGTAATTCATGCTACTGGTGTTTAAAAGCAGCCCATGCACTAGAAATATATCCATACTTCATGTTAAACTTTTAGACGTCACTTGAGTGTTTAACTTCATGAATGAGAGTGAAATACTTCATGAAATGTGAGTTCTAAATGACTCCACGGCTGTCTGTGTTATTAGGCTTCACTCACACCAGTAGAAGAGTGTTTGTGCCCAACATATATACTGAATATACTGTATTTCTAGTGCATGCGCTGCTTTAAAACACTTTCATATGGCATGTTGCCCGTTTTAATGTTTAAATGAGAGCGAGGAGTGCGAGGTCCTCTAAAACTAAATTGCAGAACTTGTGTTCTAAAAGATATTTATTGTATATAAAACATATCTCTGAAGAAGAATGATCAACGGTGCACACTTTGAATATTATTGTGGACACTGTGTGATGCGGTGCATTGGCTCACATGTCTCGTACCGTCACGTGAATGAAAATATGCATATGGAAATGATATGCAGATGACGTTATGCATAGTTGAACCAGGTACTGTAAGCTCCATATTTGGTTGTATCGTGGAGGAGATGAAGAGGAGATACACGTACGCTCACTCTACCCCTGACTGGGATTTAGAGAGGGAGTTATGCACATGTTCTGTCGTATGCATGGTTTTATAAAACCGATGGGCGCACACTTTATAATTGAAATCTATGAAAATTGTATAAAAGAGACCCATGACCATGTAGAAAAGATTGTCTCCACTGATCCAGAACCATTCACCTGTAGAAAGCTAAGACCAGTCCAGAATCTGATTTCACAGACAACGCTTCAGACTAGTCCCAGACCAACATCAATGTTGGAGCTGTCTTAACTAATACAAATATCCTCCCCTTACATTTCTTTGCAAAATTTTAACAAAATCTAGTTAAAGTTAACTGACAAGTGAAAATAACCAGCATATTTGGAGCTATTGAGTCCCCTTAACTGGAAACAAATGCCAAAGTGCTCAGTTACTGTCCACAGTATATGATTCTAGCGCTCTTCCACCCCGGTGCATGTTTAACATGTTCTGTTGCATGATGCTTGAAGCCTCTTTAGTTTCTTTGTGACACTTGCTAACATTAACAAAAAAAGATGAACATGGAAAGAAAACCAACGCAGTCGGCATGTTCACAGACAGTTTTGTGTGTGAAATAATTATTTCAAATGCATCAGATCTCTCTGCATACTAATCTATTAAACTTGAGAATGAACAGCACATTAGTTTATGCATAAACTTTGTAAAACACAACATTTATATCATTGCCAATACTTTTGCCCACGACTGTACACACCCCCACACACTGTTCAGTGTTCATTTATCTCTCTCATCTTCTCTAGTGATGGTGAACATAAACTATTCAGTTAGCGAAGAGAATGGTTCTGGGTTGTGTTTGATGCATTTTATTTCTGTGTATTTAGTATTTTTACTGTAGTGTAGATGGAGAACAGAATAAGACACACGGACACTCAGCATTATTTAGACAAACAATAGAGCGTTCGCATCAGATATCAACAGAAAGATAAACAGTGTTAATAAGAGATCTGTCATAAAGTTCAGAGGTTGCGCCCGTTCTGATGTCATGTGTTGAGACATAAACAACATCAACAGCCTTCCAGTGAATGAAAGTTTATTAAAACTATGACATACATGTTCCATACAGCTTGTTTATATTTATGATTTTTCTTGAATGTACAAATAGGCTACAAACAGGTAAATAAAGTAATGTTCTGCCTCATGAACTCTACATCCCTGAAATATATTTATAAAAAGATCAAGAGTCTCAACAAACAGTCACTATATGAGATACGAGGCCCTATATAACAATCACATGACTGTGTGTGGGGTTTTCTGGGATGAATCAGCTGAAACAAAGACAAAAGTAAAATTGCTTTCATTGACCAATTCTACTGTTAGTGGTTTTACAATTATATCAAGTTTCCAACCGTTTCTCATTTTCTAAATGCTTGCAGCTTATATATTTTTACAAACAGACGAGAGGCTGAGCTTTATTATGAATAAATCATCCATCATAGTACACAGGCACATTGGAAGTTGATAAATCATTTTCAGTGACATCTAGGATCAAGTCCTGGTATATGAGATTCTGACCTGCAACAGAGACACAGACATACACTTGTAACCCAATAAAAATACTTTAATCAACAAAGATTAAAAAAATTCACAATTGTTCGTAAAGAAAAAGTTTTGAATTGCGGGAATTACAATAGTGCTTAATCTGTTAAAAGTATCATGAAAAGACAGACGGGACACCTTCACCCACATCATTGGATTCTGTCGTTGTTCTTACACTCCCAACAATATTATTCTCTGTATCTTTATCATTACAATTGTGCTCTGAACCTTCCTATTCTCTTAAATTGAGAATGATTTTTACTTTTTTTCTCGTTATCGTTCATAGTGTGAATATGTTATATGTGCTATAATAAAACTAATGAAGAACTGGAGGCAGACAGTAAGACTTTATCACATGTGTCTGATGAGGGAAACATATAACAGAAGGAAACTTTAAAAGAGACTTAAAGAAAACAAGCTTTGACAGAATCTTGTACTTTATCAGTTAAGGAATTGCAACCTCCAGTCATTTTGAGCTGAATTGTGGAAATTCGAATAAATTAACTTATGTTTGTAAAGCCCTTGAACAGTTTTGCATTAAAAAGTAACTCTATACAAAACATTTTAGAAAAATACAGTATAGAGAAATAAGAAATATAAAAGACATATGTTTGGTCTGATGGTGATTTTTCATGACAAATGTCACAATTCAGTAACATACCTTCTGGTTGTCCAAAACACACAGAAAGTTGAGCTTCTCCTCACAGTCTCTGGGTGTCCAGGTCTTTGTGTTCTTGTCCAGAGCTGCACACCGTTGGTTTTGGGCAGGACATTGAAGCTGTCCATCTGAAGACCAGACCTTGAAGATAAGATCATCTCCACTGATCCAGAACCATCTACCTGCTAGAAAGCGCAGACCAATCCACACGTATTGTGTTTGAGCTCCTGTGATCTTACTGAGAGCATCAGTCATGCTTCTGTTTGAGCTCAGAGATGCCAGATCATCATGATGATGTCTACAGTAATCTAGAGCTCCCTCCCAGCTCTCAGACTGATCAACCAACACAATCTCAAATATCATACAGAAGAAGGTGCGAATATTAGTGCAACTTCTATCATGCAATTTATTACTGGCTTTTTCTAAATAAACACAGTTATCATTGTCTGGTTGTCTAGGATACCAGCTGATTCGTGTTGCAACTTCACCAGTCGTCCACGTCCAGATTTGAGATCTATTGTAGAGTCCAACCCAGGCATCAGAGGTTTGATTGCCTGCATCTTTTAAAAACTGCTGTTCTTCAATCTCATCGATGAATGTGGACAGATCATGATAGTTTGTTTTGCAGTGATCTTGTGCTTTATCCCATGTCTTCATCTCATTTATAAAGTAATGTTGTTTAATAGCACATGAGGCGAGTCCATAGAGCTGGATGATGAGGAGCACAGTGAGTGTAGTCTTCATCTTTACTCAGTCAAGAGGTTTTGTGAGTCTGAAGATGAAGATAGAACTGTGACTCTCTCTTACTTCAACTGACACACAACCAATAACAAAAGAGTGTGATGAGTGACAGTGACACAGTCCAATCACAACACAACACACACATGTCAGGTGCATGTGACCAATCAAATAAACTTGACAACGCCTCTAAGAAAGACACATTTGTTTGTGCCATAAAACGTTTGCATGTTTTTCAGCCCCCAGATTTATTTTTTATTTAAATCCTTCACCTGAAACACGTCACAGACATCATGCAGTGTGTGCAGGTGAAGACATGCGCATGATGTGATGAAGCATCTTTACAAAATGGCCAAGACTTTAAAATGAAGGAATCTGTTTGTAGCAGAAATGAAAGAAGGCATATGAATGACAAGTCATGTGTTTTTACTATTTCAAAGTATTATTTAGTTTATGATTATTGAAGTACAGATTTACAAATTCAGTTTTGTTCACTGAGATACAGTTATTATGACTGTGGACATTCAATATTTGTGAATTTAGGGACTGTCTCCAAATTTACATTCACATTAATATTCTTACTTCAATAGCATTTACAGGAAAGATGTTCAGTCCCAAAAACAGCTGCACAATGTTCATGTGAGTCTCAGATATAACGCACACGATTGTGTCTCATGTTCTCATGATAATGTGTCATTTCTGTATCATCACATTTAGACAATAATTGATGGGTTTTCATATGCCAAGCTTTCTTGAGTAAACAATATTTATCTTCTTTTATTTTTGTTAATCACTCATTTTATTAGTCATAAGCTAGATGGTTCCAAACCCATGTGTTACTTTAGGTAAAGTATGATTTACATTTGAAACAAAATGTGTGTTTAAATTTATACTTAATATTTCTGTCAGTAAACTAAACTGTCAGTTTAAGGTTTTTTGTCTTTCAGTTTTAATTAATTTAGCCTAAATGTGTTCATTGATTTATTATTTCTATTTCTTATAGTTTTCAGTTATGCTTATCTAAGTTGAACTATTATGACAAGGTTTCCTCACAAACTCTTGCATTGGGCTTTCAGACGTCTATGATCAGCACTGGTACTAGGACAGTAGACCGTCTGAAGGACACAGGACATGTTTTAAGATGAGAGAGAGAGGAACATGAGGTGTGACTCAAACGCAGAACTTTAAAAGGTTTAAAAGGACTTGAGCTCTTCTTGATGTTTTACCCTGTTTATAATGTCTGTAACGGTTGTGAGACTTTAGAGAGAGCCTCTAAACAGATTCCACTCCTAAATACTGTACAAGGTCATCTTCAGGAAAGCTTCATTATCATCGAGGTAATCTCATCAATATAAAAGACATTTGGACTGAACATCTTGAAGCAAATCACAATTATTATGGAAGCGATGATGAAGCTGGTTTGAACACTCTAAAAATGGCTGGGTTATTTTTTGACCCATACCGCTGGCTTGAGTCCGTTGGGTTGTTTTGTTGGGTTATTTTTTCACATGTTAAACACTTTTTGGGTAGTTTTAGTTTTCAAGGTGTTGGGTTAAACCCGCTGGGTTAATGTGTTGGGTTGTTTCTGCTCACCGCTGGGTTATTTGAAGAGTCTCACGCGCTTACCGCCCTGAAGACGTTGAGTGTACTTCGCAACTTTCATTTTTATAAAGAACAAAGGCGAAAAGTCACTGGCTGGAGCAATTTAAAGCTAAGTTTTTTACGTTTTAAGTGAATATTTGTTGATATAATCATAATTTGTAACGTTTTACAGGGCAACAGTGTCTTAACTAACATTAGTGATGTAATTTAGACGACCAGCAACTGTTACCTCAGATCACCATTGACCTCGCATAGTCCTGTGAAAATGCGCGAAAATGCAAATTATTAAAATTTTTGTGAACCCCATCACATGTAAGCTAAGTTTATGAGATTTAGTGAGAATTTAACAAAATTTGAGTCAAACCGGCGAGTGCCCCGCGAGCGCGGTCAAGCATTCCCGGTTCAGGAACGCCTCTCTCGGTGTCCACTCTGGATATTAAGCGGCCAGTCAATGATGTTGCTCCCTCTGTTTTAAACCAAACATTTCAAGGTTTGTGTATATATTAAAGAAAGACGAGTGTGGGAGCCTGTATTTAATGAGTTGATTTGCTGCACGTGTGTTTCTTAGTGTAGTAAGTGGTGTAATTCATAATGTATTATACATAATTGATATGTCTTTAGTAATTTTTATTAATTGACATTTGTTGCTACATATTGTGGAGTATGTTTATTAGTCATTTATAATGTTATTTATAATGCTTGTTAATGTTTGATATGAAACATTTTTATTTATTATAATTGAACTGTTTTCTTTTAATTATGCAAATCTAAAAATATTGCTGTTACTGGGTGTAAAAGTTTACATTTTTATTAACAATTATTTTTACAGTTTTTTTTTTTTTTTAAATAAATGTCAATTGTCTTGATTGACAACGAAGAACAGAATAAATTAAGAATAACCCAGCAAGAATGACCCAGAATTAAACACATGAATAGTTAAAATGACTACATTTTTGGGTTTTTTCAATAACCCAGCATGCTGGGTTATCATGTGTAACCCAGTGTGTTGGGTTACTTTAACCCAGCATGTGTTCTGTCCAATATTTACCCAGCGCTGGGTTGCCAATTGGGTTGTTTTTAACCCAGACATTTTAAGAGTGAAGGACGAGTATAAAGTGTCACTGTTAATACTGATCTGGGGTCATTCTGACTCCGCTGAACCCAAAGTGTATCATGTGCTCCGTGACCTCATCAATTAACTTCTTTATTGAGATCTTTGTCCTCATCATTTTTTCTAACATGGTCTTCTGTGCTTGACATTAAACTGTCCTCATTGCACTTATAGACTGGGCTCATCTGCTCACTTGTACTTTGTTTTATTCATACGGATGGTACTGAATGTGTTTTCTATTGTGATGCTCTGCTTGTTCACTACATCACTCCAAATATGTCAAATTGTGACTTTATTTTCAAAAGAGTAAACGTTTATGACCTATTGCTACAATATTTTTACCATCACCTTTAATCTCATAATGTTATTTTATTTATTTACTTCACATTGGACTATACTGCTGTTGTAAGTTTCACAAGGTCTTTTACTTCACAAGACAAACAGTGAAATATTTCAATCCTGTGAAATGATATCACATCATAACCAAATGATGAAATAAACAAACATCAAGAAACAGTGAAAGACAAATGTAACTTTATTAAAGTAAATGTTTATTGTCAAGAGATTATTTCCATCTTTCATTACACAGCGCTCTGAAATACTTGATTCTAATGATATTCCCTCTCAAACATATTTGTGTAAAAACAATGCAAACATCAGAATGATCTACTTCAGAAAGTTTATCAAACATGATTTCAGCAACAAGACCTCAACATGTCATACTGTCACCAGCAAAAGATTTCAAAGCATTTCATATCTCAAAACCCTGCGGTTAAATCTGTAATCTTGACAACTTAATAAGTTTTGTTATCTTTGATCCTTTAAACCATTGAAGGGCCGATGAGGGCGTCTAAAACACGTCACGACAAGGTTTGAGAATAAATGGCAAGTCATCCGAGTCCATTCCTTCATACAGAATCTCTTCAGATCCTTCAGATGTTGGTGTTCTCTTATCTTCAGTTCATCTCACTCCTTCACTAGTGTTCAGGGAACTGGGATGTCTGTGGCAGGATCTTGATTTTGCATTCAGTGACTCATTTTTGTTGGTTTTGAACCAACATGCTGATAGAAGATCTAAACACGACCCATTATAATATTTCAAGCAGAGCAAGTCAGGTTTCAGTTTTTTATGTGTTGTATTTGATATAAAACATGATGTCATGTATCTTACCAAGATGTCCAGGAACTCTGGTACTGTATAAAAGTTAGTTCACAACCATAAAGATCTGAAGACATATTTAACTGTTGACATCTGGCACTTTTTTCCCTGTGTGCACCAAACCTGTCTTGTGTTATTACTGCTTAAAAAACTCTTTTTCATTACATGTGGGCATTGATCCCAGTCCTGGTTGAAGTTCCAGTATGGCAGATTAATTCGGTCCAGTTTGTTTTAGTATGAGAGCAGAAGCTTAGTTTCTTGAAAACAACTTGTGCTGATGGAGGGGAAGTTTTCCTTTATTATTATTAAATGCTGTCCAACTCCAAAATTCAACTGATAACTTCACTTTGGGTCTAACTAACTATGGGTCAGCTGTGGTCTAGTGGTTAGAGAGTTGGACTCGTATCCAGAAGGTCGCTGGTTCGATTCTCAGTGCCACCAGGAAATGACTGAAGTGCCCTTGAGCAAGACACCTTACCCCTGTTTGCTCTGCAGTGATAGCTGCCCACTGCACCCTACTTGTAAGTTGCTTTTGATAAAAGCGTCTGCCAAATGAATAAACGTAAATGTAAATGTAATTTCTAGTCACATTGATGTGCTAAGAAAATGTAAACATGGAAGATTTTTAACTTACAGGAATTTCTCAGGGTGCCAATAATTGTGTCCAGTTTGTATTAGAGAAAAAAATCATATTGTGATATTCCCCTCAAATCAAATTGAAAAATTAAATGTTGGAATATTGTAAATGTTTTGAATAAAAGATCAAAAGCAGAAACAATGCAGATTTTACATCCTTCTTTGCTCATTTATACCAAGGGTGTCAATGATAGTTGAGGGCACTGTACATTACATTACATTTCTGTCAATAGATCCTCAAAAAATTACACAAAATTGCACCTTTAAAATAGAAATAACAATATTGGAATCACTAACACAATAAAACAAGTAAAAACATTTCAATAAATTAAACAACACCCACATGAACCGTGAAACTAAAGAATTAAAGCTCATTCAAAATATATGAAGCTCTAATAAAACTCCAATAATGTCTCTGAGAAACTGAAGGAAATACAGAAAGTGTTGCAACCGTTCTCACTCTCCTCTAGTTGATATCTTTAGGACCTTTGAACTTTGACCTCTGTGGAGTACAGAACATTGCTCTTTTTGACAGAGTGTGTTTGTTCATTTGACCCAAAGCTCTTTTTTTAAAGAATCTCAATCATAAACACGTCTTTTCTCATCTGTTGTGCTGTGACGCTGAGAGAAATAATTGAGTTGTAGATGTGATGATGAGTTTACCACTGAAATAATGATTTGATAAACCTGAAACTCTGTCAGTGAAAGCAGATAAAAGAGAAACACACACATGAGTGTGTAAGCATGTAAATGAAGAGTTCTAATTGACTTCAGGAACAAATGCAAACATGTTCTCATGCTAGATTAACCGCCCAATTTGACTTTCAAGCGTCATCAAGTTCATTTGATTGTTCACCTGCACCTGACATCTGTGTGTTGTGTTGTGTTGTGTCACTCATCACACTCTTGTGGTTGTGTTCAGATGATGAGAGAGTCACAATTCTTTATCTTCAGACTCACAAAACATCTTGACTGAGTGAAGATGAAGGTTATGAATCAGCCAATGTCACTGCACAACTCTCATATCACTGCGTAGAAACTTTTGAAGTCTGTCCATCTTCTGCATGAGAGGACCAGAGATTGTGTTGGTGCAGTGAAATGAGAGAATACTGTAGACATCATTAAAATGATCTGACGTCTCTGAACTCAAACAAAGTCATGGTTGATGCTCTCAGTAAGATCTGGAGATCAAAGATTTGAAGGAATTTAATAGTCAAGCGTTCTGTTGCTAATGTAGGTTCTGTTCCTTTACCAATGAACTCAACAACAGCATCTGATCGAGAATTATTTATACGTTACAACCAGCAAACGTTATTACACAATGACACATTATGCTACACAACCTAAAACTCGCTGCATTTTAAAACTTGTTTACGTTTGTAGTAATGTTCTTCACTTCATACTCAAATGTTTTCTTGCCGCTGAATGACATTTATTTTACACACAGTGATTTATGATAACAAAGAATTAACAAATAACAAAAGAATCATGATTTGACTGGCCAATCGTACAATTGTTTTGCTTTGGCATGATTGAGTATTCTTACGATATTTCCAAAACATTGAAAACATAACAAAAGACAAACAATAAGTACAAACATTAGAGTCATATTAAACTCAGGTGCTGAGGAAGGCATAAATATAGAATGAAATATAAAATAAAGTTTATGTACGTAAACAAATGAAATATGGAAATAAAGTTGAGGCAGAAACATGAATGTAATAAAGTCAAGAGTGTATATGTGTATTATATTGAATAAGATGAAGCATCAGTTTGTTTGTGAGGATGAGCAGCTGATGTGTGTCTCTTCTCCTCCAGTATCATCTGCATTCACTCCGTTTCTCTCTCTCTCTCTCTCTCTCTCTCTCTCTCTCTCACTCTCTTTCTCTCCGTCTCTCTCTGTCTCTCGGTCTCATCTCCTCCAGTATCATCTGCATTCACTCTGTTTCTCTCTCATTCTCTTTCTCTCCGTCTCTTCTCCTCCAGTATCCTCTGCATTCACTCTGTATCTCAACACATATCAGACTCTGACATGACCTTTGACATTTTGTGAAAGTGTTTCTCTCTCACATCTTTACACTGATCACAATGAAGGAGAAAGTGTGTCTGTGTTTCCACCTCACCAGTGTCTCAGTGTTCACAGACTCAATGTATGTCTCTCTACGGCCGGACTGTGATCACTGAGGATCTGTCTCTGTTTTACATCTCCAACAGTCTAGAGATCATCTGACACATTGTGTTTTCAGTTTGAGGTTCTGATAGCATTCTAATTTACTTTGGTTTTTACTTTCCTTTTCCCAATGATCTAAATATGACTTTTGACTTTCTTTCATCATTTGGTTTATTCTGATTTGGTTTTGTTGGGTTGTGCCGGTCTGAAGTTTCAGAGCCAGCTGGCAGATGGGAGCTTTAGGTCTCTGCTCTTGTGTTTTAAGTGCTTCATGTTGAAGTGTGTTTGGAGGACTTGAACTAAGGTGTGTCAGAGAATGTTTTTGGATGTGTATTATCAGGAGATATCTGCCTATTTCGGACCTGCATCCATTATTTGGTGTTCTTCTCTGAACTCTTAAGATGTTTTTACAGATTTCAGCTTGCAGGGATTCTATGGGGTGTTTATAACCCATTTGGAGTAATCTGTCAGACACTGTGGACCCCAAACCTCTCAGCCATATAGAGCTTTAGACATAATAACACTATCAAAGATTTGACATCAGACTGGAACTCTAATATCTGTTTTGGTGAATCTGCCTTTGATGGTGTGAAACACTGGTCTAACTTTCTCTTTCAGTGCATTCACTGCCAGACCAAAACCTCCTGACGCGCTGATGTAGGCCGAGATAATCGTAGTGTAAAGTGTTCTATTGTAGTGTTTCCCAGAGTAAATGTGTATCTGTTATCCTGTAATCTGGGTTTTTTATGTAAAATCAGCATTTGACTTTTTCTCAGATCTCAGTTTTGACAGTATTTCAGGTGTTTCTGTAGACTTTCTGCGGTGTCTGACAGCAGCGCCAGATCATCAGAAGCTTTTCCACTTATGCCTGATTGTAGAATTTTATAATATAGGCCGTCATGCCATATTGAATCAAATGCTTTTTTTCAATCAATAAAACATGCTTATATTTTTCCTTTGTTTTTATGATGGATATGCTCATTGACTAATGTCTGTAGTGTGTAGATGTGGTCGGTGCTGCTGTGGTTTGGTAGAAATCCGATCTGACTTTGACTGAACACATTGTGTTTGGTAAGGAACGCTTGAGTTGGAGTATCTACAGAAAATCTTTCTCAGGTTACTCTTCACACAAATGTCTCAGTAGTTATTGGGTTCAAATGTATCTCTGCTTCTGTATAGTGTCTGTATTAAGCCTGTGTTCCAGGATTAAAGAAAATGTCCAGATTGTAAAATCAGATGAAATAGTTTTAGGAGAGCTCGCTCTCTCTCTCTCTCTCTCTCTCTCTCTCTCTCTCTCTCTCTCTCTCTCTCTCTCTCTCTCTCTCTCTCTCTCTCTCTCTCTCTCTCTCTCTCTCTCTCTCTCTCTCTCTCTCTCTCTCTCTCTCTCTCTCTCTCTCTCTCTGTCTCTGTGTGTGGATGTGCGAGTGTGGAGGAGCGAGTGGAGCGTGGTTGTGAGAGCAGCTGCAGGTGTTTCTAAAGTCTAAGGTTAGTTTGGCCTTATTTTCAAACCTCATCTACATTTTTCCCCCTCAAATTTAATTTTTCTTCTCTTTCTTTCGATTCCTCTCTTTCTTTCTTTTATTCACGCTTCTGGTCTAAATGTTAAGGGTTTGATTTTGTGGTAGAGAGAATAAGGCTCTTGTCTTGTTGGAGCAGCTTGGTGGCATGGGGTTAAAGTGCCGGTCGGTATAGAGTGCTCAGTTGAAGAGTGCAGTTTGGCAGTCAGAGAAACAGGTGGGTATAACTGTATCATTTCAGCATCAGGAATGAACAGTGCTGTAGTCTTGATTCTGGATTCCTCAGAGAAGGTTAATAGGGTTGTTGATCATCTAGAAGAATCACATTGTCAAATGTTCGCCCGTTTGTCAAAGATGAAGAGTTGAAGCAAGTGGTGTCACGTTATGGTCAACATGTTTCTGCCATCAAGAAAATACCGGTAGGATGTAAAGCTCTGCGTTTGAAGCACGTTATGTCATTTAGACGACAAGTGTTTATGGTGCTAAAACAAGGAATTGATGAATTAAACGTGTCGTTTAAACACATTATTGACGGCTATGACTATGTCCTTTTGCTACGACTGTCTCTATGAAGTGTTTCAATTGAGGAAGGGAAGGACACTCGGATGTCTGGATAAAAATGGAGATCAAAATAATTCAGGAGAGGCAGTTGAGCAACATAAAGATACTGCTACAGAAATCACAGAAGGGGAAATGAACAAAGCAATATTGAAACAGATGTGACACAGTCCGCAGAAACAATTATTACAAGTACAGCCGGTTCAAGCTAAGATAGAGAGGTAGCAGGTGAAATTGCGGAGATTGTGTTTTGAATGGGCAAGAAACAATGGAAACAGAAGAACTAAACTCTAAAGGATGTCAGTAGTGATATGGAGTATTCATCAGAATCAGATAGTGAAAGAGAAATCTCTTCACAGTTCATAACAGTTGCAACAGGACAGAACGAGTATGACTTAGAAAAGTTTCGTTACTTTATGAGAGTAACAAAAGGGAAAAGGAACGTGATTGATGATAAATACTTCTCAGATTTAGTCAAATTTGATGAGTCTGCAAAAGTTTTGATGAGAAACGTGGGAGGAGATGGGCTTAGTGAAACAGAAGTTTTTCGTCTTAGGAAACTAGTTCAGAAAGTACGTGCACAGCACTCAATGGATGATGTGGAAGATTCACAATAAGTCATGTGAGATCTCTTCTTTAAACTTAAACGGAGCAAGAGATCCAAGAAGAAGAGCATTATTGTATGAGTTGACTAAGCTGAAAAATATTGATATTTCTTTTATACAAGAAACTTTTGTTCACTGATAAGGAAGTGGATTGGCAGAGGGAATGGGAGGGCAATGTAATTTTGAGTCATGGAAGCTCAAGTAGTGCTGGGGTGGGCTTTTTATTCTCAAAGTCTTTTGTGCCAGTGTCAGTTAAAGTGGAGGAAATGATAGCAGTGAGACTTCTTAAAGTCAGTGTGAATTATGAAAGAAAAAAAATGACTTTAATCAATGTATGCTCCTGTTAATGCTAGAGAAAGAATGCTTTTTTTTTTAGAAAAATTGGCTGACACAATTGATGGATGTGATTCCAAATATTTTCTTTTTCTCGAGGGAGACTTTAGCTGTATAGTCAATAATTAAGATCACAATCATGTTGAACCACATTATTATGGAAAGATTTGATTTAACAGATGTGTGGCGTGAAATGCTTGGGGATTATAAACAGTTTTCTTGGTCTCATTACCGGGGGAATGTTTTTTCAAAGGCAAGAATTGACAGGATATACTGTTTTGGACATCAATCTCAGATTTTTAGGTCTTGTAATATCACTCCTGCTAGTTTTTTCAGATCATTGTTTGGTTTGTGGGAATGTTCATATAAACTCTTTTAATGTTAATGTTTTTTTGTCTGCATTGTAGACTATCATTACAGCAGATGGGGTCAATTCAGCAATGGTGGGATGTTGGGAAATTTCAGATTTAACAATTCTGTAAACAATACACTGTCAGTAATTCCATAAACACTTAATTAAGTTAATACAAGACCTCGAAAAGAAGATTAATAAATTACAAACCTTAAGTGATTCCTCACATGATCAAAGCCTTTCTTAAGTTATTAAAGATAAAAAATTGTTTTAGCAGATCTGCTTGGAATCCAAGGACCAGGAGCATTAATAAGATCACGCTTTCAAACATTTAATGAAATGGATCCACAAACTAATTTCTTTTCTTTTCTTGAACTTAAGTATGGCCAAAGCAAACTCATTCATTCTCTATGGGATGTTGATGGGAGGGACTTGAAGGAACCAGAAGAAATTTGTGAGAGATCTTTAGGTGTTTACTTAAGTCTCTATACATGTGAATTTCAGGGGAATATTAATTCAGCACAGGAGTTTTATGATTGTCTTCCAAAGGTGCCAGATGAAAGTTATGTTGACTTGAAACAACCGTTGGCATTACTTGAATTAAAGGACCAGACCTACTTGCGGTTCTTATTGAGAGTTTTGCTGTAGGGCATCTCCCATTAAGCTGCAGAAGGGCAGTTTTGACATTACTTCCAAAAAAGGAGATTTAAGAGAGATTTAAAAAAGGCAACTGGAGACCCATTGCTCAACTCTGTGCTGATTACAAGGCCTTTCTAAAGTTCTGGCGAATAGATAAAACAAAGTAATGGAGTACGTGATACATAATGATCAGTCTTACTGTATTCCAGACAGATCGATTTTTGAGAACATCATTTTGTTAGAGACCTAATTAGTACGGCAAACATATTGGGTCTTAAGTGTGGATTCATTTCCTTGGATCAAGAAAAGGCTTTTGATCGTGTTGAACACAGTTATTTATGGAACACTATTGAGGACTATAATTTCTCCCCTAAATTTTTTTACTAATTCAATTTCTTTATGGAGATATTGAGAGTGTGTTAAAAGTCAACGGTGGCTTAAGTGCGCCATTTAAATAAAATAGGGGAATAAGACAATGTTGTTCCTTGTCAGGCAAGTATTATGCCTTAGCTATTGACCCTTTTTGAAAAGAATACGGGAAAAACTTATAGGACTAAAAGTAGCAGACGGATGTGCACCTGTTTGTACTTCTGCATATGCAGACGATGTTGTAATTTTATTATTGGTTCAGAAGATGTTAACAAAGTAACCTCTACTGTAAATGATTTTGGGAAACTGTCATCTGCAAAAGTTAATTGGGAAATGAGCTCTGGCCTACTTGTAGGAGAATGGGGGTCAAATTAGCCTCAGCTCCCAGGTGGTTTATGCTGGAACGAAAGGGGTTTTAAGTATCTAGGGTTTTTAAGGGGAAAGGGGGATATGGAACAGAGGAATTGGAAAGGAATTTTGGGAATGGTGGAGGGAAGGTTAAAAAAGTGGAGGTGTCACGTATGTCATTTAGAGGTAGAGTGTTTAATGTCAATAACTTGACAGCGTCCATGCTCTGGCATAAACTCATAGTTTTAGAACCTCCAACTGTTGTTTGAATTAAAGTGCAATGACTGATCGTAGACTTTTTTTGGAATAATTTACATTTTATACCTCAAATGTTTTGTTTTTATCAATAGACCATGGAGGTCAAGGTTTTGTCCATTTAGCTAGTAGAAAAACGGCTTTAGTATACAGTTTGTTCAGAAATGTCTATATGGGAGTCAGACGCTTGCCGTATTCTAGCAGGACTTATTTTACAAAAGTCTGAACATTTGGGATTAAAACACACTGTTTTTCTATTGAACTGGAATACATTGTGTGAAAGAGATATACAGTATCTTTATTTTATTTTTGTGTTCTCAAAGCTTGAGACATTTTAGAATGGATAAAACTTTTGAAAAAAAGACATCTTTGTTTTGGCTACTAGATGAGCCAGTTATCATGGACTGAGACTGGATTTTGAAAGAGATGGATTTCCAGGAATGACAGAAACTTTCATCAGAGCTCATGTGGTCACAGTCAGGATCTAGTCAAGTTGACAGGCCCGGTCTTGAACAATGTGGATGAGGTGACTAAGAAACTTGGCGTTCACTCAGTTCGTAAAATCCGTCAAATGGTACGTGAGTCCCAGTGAGGGATATAGTTTTGTTTCATTTGTGTTGTGATTTGGTTGAGTTTGATTTTGTCAGTATTGTCAGATGTTAGGACAGAAACATCAGGAATGAAGCTCTGGAGCAGCTGACAGAGAGGATTCATTTCTTTGCTCATCTGGTGGTGTTTCAGGACTTTATAGTGATATTAGTGAGGGTCACTGTGTTTTACATGTTTCACAATTTGATCGCCCTTTTTTTCTATCTTTATCATCATTGGATATTTGCCTAATTCTGCTTTGCATGTGTTGTTTGTTGTGTGCCGGTGCATTTGTAAGATATTTTGACAGAGTTCTCTATGCACGCTCTCAATTGGATGTTTATCACATTTAATAAAGTCTTGATTTGGATTTGTCAGCGGACCTCACACTTCACTGCCATAGAGGGCAATGGGTTCAATTACAGATTCTAATATTTTCAACCAAATTCTAACTGTGATTTCTATGGGACATTGACGTTTGATGGCATAGAAGGCCCTGCGTGCTTTATCTCTCAGTTCATTCACTGTGGGATTAAAGGTTTCCTGTGGATGTGATTTTTAAACCCAGATCAGTGTAGTGTGGTGTGTGTGTTATGGGGTTTGTGCCGTTTGTAAATGTGTTTTGTGATAGTTGAGATCTGGATCTTTTCTGAAAGGTGATGGTTTTAGTTTTACTGAGGTTAACTGTCATGGCTCAGGTCTGTCAGTATTGTTGTAGCAGGTTCAGGTTGTGTTGGGTGGAAGACAACAGAACCAGATCATCTGCATACAGAAGACATTTGATTTGTGAGTCATGGAGAGTGAGACCGGGGGCTGTGGATCGCTCTAGAACAGTCGTCAGTTCAGTGATGTAAATATTAAACTATGATGGACTTAATCAGCAACACTGTCTCACTTCACGCTCCTGAGAGAGATATATCTTGTACGTTTTGTGGAGACTTGTATGCCTCATTTTCTCTGTGTACATTGATTTAATAAGCTCATAAGTTTTACCACCTGCCACTTTCAATAAATTTGTTGGTTCCAAATTGAGTCAAAAGCTTTTTTAAAGTCAATAAAGCATGCATATATTTGACTTTTATCCTTGTTAACATGTTTTTCAATTAGAGTATGAAGCGTCAAAAAATATAATCAGTTGTGCAGTAATTTGTTTAAAATCCTATTTGACTTCTGCTCAGGACATGGTGTGTGGTGATGAAGTCTAAGAGTCCAGCGATTATTAAACTACAGAATCATTTTCCCATGTTGATTCCAGATGTCAGGTGACCTACACTCATAATCACATTAAATCATGTTAAAAGCCTGTTAGAATTGACTGTTTGTATGTTTTATCATTTCCTTTAAAATCCCATCAGGTCCAGATGCTTTTTTTGCTTTAAGGTTTTTGAGTTTGTCTTCAAGTTTTTTTTTCAGTTATTGGGAAGTCTGATGGGTTTTGATTATCTTTGATTGATAATTCTAGTTTTACTTATGGTTTGATTTTGCTCACGGTTTGTGTCTGTCTGTACTTTATTAAACTATGTTTGGAAATGACTTTCCCATATTTCTCCAATTTGAATTGTCAATTCTTCATGATCCTTTTTTTTCAGATTGTTCCAGTTGTCCCAGAATTTATTTGTATTGACTGACACCTCAGTTATTGTCAGTTGTTTTTGGGTGTAGAGGGCATTTTTGGTTCTGAGTGTATGTTTGTATTGTTTTAATGTTTCACAGTAAAGAAGTCGAATCTCTGCATTATTTGGATCTCTGTGTTTCTGGTTTGTCAGTGTTCTCAGTGATTTGCGAAAGGTGTGACAGTCATGATCAAACCAGTTTTTGTCGTTTTTGGATATCTGATATCTTCCTGTTTTTGATTTTAATTTAGATTTTTTTTCTGATTTTTCAAATATGACATTTATAGATTTTACATAAAGATTAGAAGTAAAGTTCTCTAACAGCGTTTGTATTTTTTGACATAAGTGCTTTCTGATATTCTTCTGCGTTGTTTTCAGCCCATCTGTATGGTTTTCTGATATTGTACAGCTCACTTGGCTTTGTGTTAATGTTATTTTCTGTCTTTTTGAGATGTAGAGTAATTTGACTGTGATCAGAGAGAGGGGTTAGTTTTGTAACAGTGAATGATCTGAGACATGAAGGATCTATGTCTGTTATAATATAGTAAACTGTACTGTTCTCAAGAGGTGAGCAAAAAGTTAATTTCTCTAAAAGTTTCCACGTAACCTTCCGTTGACAATGCACAGACCAGATTTCGACAGATCTGCAGGAGATTTTTCCCATTCTTATTCACGATACAGTCATGATTATCTCTGTGCATATGAGAGAATATGTTATTAATGCAGGTGAGTTTGCTGTTGATATATTTACTTTCTTGTGTGTCGGTGAAGTCCGGCTGTGGTACTGTTCTGGCGTTCAGGTCTCCACAGATCTGCACATTTCTATGTGCCTGGAAGACACTCGTCTCCTTCTCTAATGTTGTGAACATGTCTTCGCTGTAGTACGGAGACTCTGATGACGGGATGTATATGGCTCACAGGAATAATCTTTTTGGGATGGGAGTAGATCCTTGTGAATTTTGATCCAGGTGTGATATTTTCCATGTTTCACCGTGTTGATGTGGTTGTGAAACTTAGAATTGTAGCAGATGATTTGTCCTCCTTAGTCTCTGCCCTGTTGGACTGTGTTGAGTTTGTGTGATGGTAGAATCTTTTCTCCGCTGTGGGTGATGGTGTCAGTCCTGCTCCATGTCTCCTGTAGAATTTTGACTTTAAACCTTCTGTCAAAGACTTTAGGATTCAAATACATTGAGTCACATGATTTCAAGTTAGACGTTCATCACAACACTTAGTGAAAGTAGTCCACTGTTATACGTAACACTGTTACATACTTCACAACTTCACAACTGAACATTTAAGAGTCACTCATAGACATTTTAGTTCTTTAAGTCTTCTGACATCACACAATAACAGCAGAATGAACGTTTGGTGCTAAAGAAAAAGCAAAACCTCTTATCTAGAATGATTATTGTTATAATCTCTTGTGTGGTTTAAGTCATATAAGTTTGTGTATTAGAGAAAATGAGAAGTGGCTTTAATTTCTTGTTGTTATATAAAATGACCACTAGAGGGAGCAATATGCCTATTTTTACTCTTTTCTGTGGTCACATGTTACAGCTTGAATTGTGATTGTAAATCTAATGATGTTGAAAGTTAAAATCTAACATGTTTTACCAGCAAAGTCTTTATTAATATATAATAATTTTAATGTGAATTATGTTGAAATTTAATAATGTTCTATTAATGAAATATAAATGAATTGTATGTTGTGTGTGATTTGGATGCATTCAGGTGCTCCGTATGTCCTGATCATTCCCTGTCCCTGAGACTTTGGCTTAATCAAGTTTGCCGATGAGCACGACCTGATCTGTGGTGATGATGAGACAAAAGACAAAAGAGATGTTCAGCACCTAGTCTGGTGTGACAACACAATGAACACAGAATCTGAGTCAGACTGTCAAATAAAAGAAACTGTTTCCACACTGAACACTTACAACATTTCTTTTGTCTCTTGTATTTTTACACATTCAGTAGCCTGATCTTCTCAAGCAGGGTCACCTGGTTCTGTGTCATGTGTTTTACTTCTTCATTTGCACCTTGTTTCGAATTCATAGTCATTTGCATTGAGTCTGTCTCTGCGTTCATCCTTATAACTTGTTCCTCTATATGTCTTTGCTGTGTAAACACACATAAACTTATATTCACGTATTTGCACTTCTAGTTGTCGATTCATATGGGTCAGGAGTCTTCTCCTTCTAGCATCATTTAAACAATTAATAAACTTTCACATTTTAAATTATAAAGCTGAACAGATTTTTTATTTTCTCTCTTTCGGTCCTTCTCTTAGGAGGCGGTGAAGCCTGCAGCATGTCCATGTGGTAAAGATAACAAGTTTTCTGTGGATGTTTGTTGTATTGTTATTTATTAATATATATGTTTACAGTCTTGAATCTACCCCACAAAATACAACAAAGCAGCGTCACATTTCTTTATTTCAGAAATCATACAGAATACAAACAGAGCTCTCAAGTGATGTGGAAACAAAGATAGAGCTGAAAACATACATAGATAAACAAACACAACTGAAGAAGATCAAATTATATTTATAAAAATTATTGATTTTAATGGTTTTCTGAATTTTTTATATAATTTTGTTTATTAAAGGGACATTATTATTTTTGTTAAATCTTCATCTGAGCATGTTTTGATGCATTCATTAGTTTTGTCAAAACTGTAGTTTTACAATCATGTATCTTCAGCATTAACTTTGACCAAATCATGTGTTACCAGCGGCAGAAAACAGAGAACGGATCCAAATGTAGTAAAAGACGCTTTATTAAGATCCACAGAGAAACATAAAGTCAACAGAGTAACACAAAAAGTGACAATTTACAACGAATGACAACTGAGGAGGCAATCTGGCAAAACACAGATATAGAGACAAACAGGAAATGTGACACAAGTGAAACCGGCTGACAATCACAAGACACAAGGCATGATGGGATATAGAGTCTTTACCACAACACGGACAGAAACACTGGCAACATGGCGCCCTCAGGTGGCGAGACAAGGCACCAGCAGTGGGGTGTGACACCAGGACACTTTCTCAAATCCAAGAACACAAAGAACAGACTTGTGTTCTGGTGAAGACCGGTCTCGTGAGGCAGCAGCGGAACATTGAACTTTGATGGAGGCGCCGCAGTGACTTCTGGGACTTTAAGTGGATTCGATGAATCCTTGATATGGAGAACACATCCGGGTACTTTCATGCAATCTCTGTTCTTGTGTTCTTGAGTATTAGAACAGACTTTGACGGTTATTGATGACGTAGAGCGAGAACACGAGGACACAAGACCGCTGAAGAAACGGCCCATGATTCACTGGTTTGGATCAGAGGCGCCTCGATCACACGTCCTGAAGAGTGAAGCTGGCGACCCTTTGATCGTCCGTCTGACTGCAGTACAGCTCATAAACCCTCCATATAAACTAATGGACGAGACACAAACTATAAAATCCAATTACACTTCAAATTCTATTTTTCCCAAAAATGTTTTCTGGTTGATCATGTTTATATGTGAACAAGTGTTTGTAGGTTTAGTTAGTTATAAGATGTTATTAAAAGGGTTCAGTAACATGATTTCTTCATTGTGGATTGAGTCATCAGGAATATGAGCCTGAACACACTACACTTCATTTTCACTACTGCGCAGACTCTGACTCCACTGATGATTCCTTCTGCACATGCGCAGACTCTAAACAGACACTTTTACACAACATGTCAGCGCCCATCACTGGACGTTTACCATCAAATCATTACAATGTGTCAGAAGCGCCATCACGCTGTCTGTCTTTAATACAGTCTATGGTTTGGATTAATTGATGGGTCTCTAGCTACTAGGACTGGGCGAAGTGTATAAAATAAACTATTATAATCGACTTTAAAATCATCGCATACCCGATAATATTAGTTCTGTCAGGACCTCTCGATTCAAGAAAAACTAAGTCAAAATTTAAGACAAGTAATCTTTTATTTGGTAGATTTGCTTAATTTACGTTTGGTGGTATGCCTCTGTTCTAAATTCCCCATCCTTCTCATGAGCTCCATGAGAAGTAAGATGGGGAAGCAGCAGCAGCATCTGGGGTGACTCTCCCGGTATAGATGGGAGAGCAGCTCTACCCCCCTTAGAACAGAGTGTGCAAAAAAAAAAGAGAAAGAGGACAGCAGAGTCCGTCGATCGAATGAAATTAAAGGAGGAGTTGGGGAGGTGGTGGGTTTTTGAGCAGCAAGCATTATAGCAGTGAGGCAGGCTTAACTGAACTGATATTTAAATAGGGTGCCCAATTGAGAGAGCGTATCGGATCAGCTGATTGGCTGGGTTAGGGTTGTGATCAGCTGGTGACAGCGGATAACCAAGCTTGACTACAAGGCCTGCCAGAACTAACGCGGATGCTTAATGTGTGTTTGACTTCATGCAACGTTGAGCAGACGATCAATCTGCGGATACGGACCGAGAGGGAAATCGTCCCGGACCTGCCAAGTGCCAAACAAACAAACAAACGTACACACACACACACAAGCACACACACACACACACCTATACACACACACTCTCACACACTCTCTCACACACTCACACACACTCACACACACCTACACACACACACACACACAGACACACACAAGCGACGTCTTTCATCAGGTAAAGTGTGTAGATAAACTTTAAAGCTTTTATGATGTAGAAGAATGTTCCAGTTGTCCTGAAATCTCATCCTACCTGTAAGATTGTCTCATCAGACGTGTGCACAACAATGTTTCATCATTTGAGCTATAAAATCATTCAAACTGTTTATTTTATACTGCTATAGGATTATGTTAGTGTTTTTTTATTGTTGAATCATTATATATATTATCTAACACCTATAGTTCACTTTGATTGTGTGTTGTGCTGTAAATAAATCCTTCATGTTTCTTTTATGCTGGTACAGTAGGATAATAAGATAAAAGTATTTACGCTGTAAGTTTAATTTAAGTGTTTATTTTCAGATGGTAGGACTGTCTGACAGAGTATTTTGCATTATTATCAATTTCGTCTGGTATCTGTCTGTTGTTGTTGGAATGTAAAATTCTTCTGTCCCCATGTCTAAACAATATTCTACGGTTGAAGTGTCTAGTCGACGGAATACACAAAGTTTGCAGATCTGGAGACAAAGTTTGACACAGACACCAGGTGCTAGTTCAATCAGAGTCCAAAGTTTATTGTGTTAAGGACTAATATTTATAAGCTTGAAACAGGAGGTGTCATATAAAACCACCAGAGTGGAAAATCACCAGACTTTCTATTTAGTCTTATTCCTCCTGAACAATCAGATATGATCACAATATACGTACTCAATATTACAGTATCAAAACAATTGTCCCTAGACATCATTAGGAACCTTGAGATGGAGACCAACAGATACTTATATCAACATATGACAGCATAAGACATGATACAACTTTCAATGAGGTTAAACAACAAGAAAGTAAGGCACATCTTATGTGAATAGAAGCTAATACGAATGTCTATGAATGCTAATGAATATGAATGAATACAAATGATATATGAACTTCGTATTAAACACAGATGCAATATTTGTAGAGGACAGGACGAAATCCAGATTCTCACAATGGCCACTTTCAGACCAACGGTCTTACAAGCAGTCCTGTGTCCCTTTAAAGAACAAAATATAAAGTAGAAAAAGGGGTTAATACAAAGTCTTTACAGTTTTTTTGGATTGCTTACACACTAAAATTAAAAGTAGTACACTATTAGCAAAACCTAACAGTCCAGAAGCAAAACATCAGCCCATATTTGCACAACTATAAGCACATTGTCAACCTCACACTTGTTGCAAAACTCTACACACAGTGATTTGCAAAACACTAAACACACTTAACATACATTACACACAAAAATCTATCATGAAGTCACTTCCTTGCAGTACCAAAGCACTGACTGTCAAATTACCGCACCGTCCAACCAATTGGTTCAACACAGTCATCAGGTGTGCAAACACTTGTTTGCTTAATTGTAGACACACCAATCAGATGTATAAGCAATATAGCAGCAGGTGAGTTCATCAATCAGCTCCAAGCCAACATTGTCAATAACCACCCCAGTTTCAACGATATCCATCAGCTCTCAACATCAACACTGGCACGCATCCTAAAAAAACAACATGTTTTTTTCAAATGAAGCAAATTTATCAGCCATAACACAGAATGGGGTCCTTCACCGCTATGCCCATATGGGCCCTTACAACACAGCACTCATACTTAGATTCTTGGACCAATTGCACAACATGACGGCAGCAAATCAAATTGATCATATGAACTACATTGTTGTCTGGGACAATTTGTCTCTCCACCACTCTGCTCTGGTTCAGAACTGCTTTCAGCAACATCCACATTTCACCATCCTATATCTTCCACCATACTCTCCATTCCTCAACCCTATAGAAGAATTTTTCTCGGCATGGCGGTGGAAGGTATATGATCTCCGTCTCCAGGCTGAGGTACCCCTGATCTCTGCCATGGAGGAGGCCTATGACCAGATGGAGGAAGCAGCAATGCAAGGATGGATTCGTCACTCAAGACGTTTCTTTCCAAGGTGTCTTGCTAATGACAACATTGCCTGCGATGTTGATGAAATTCTCTGGCCAGATCCAGCTAGGCAAAGAGACAATGTCTAGTTTTTTTTTTCAGTAAACTTACAGTAAAATACGTAAAGTGACATTTTGTTTCTTCAGTCTGCAACATTGGTCTTGTGTAGTGTTTGGTGGATTTACATTATATTTGTACTTTGTTGATGGTAGCTTACTCTAATCATAGTGAAGTAGAAGTGCTAAAAGTGTTTTAGGTTTATCACAGCAGAGTGTAACTCATGCAAACAGAGTATAGTAATGTGAAACGTGTGTGTTTCATATGGCAACAAAATGTGGTTTTTAAACAGAAGTGTATAGTTTTTTCAAGAGTGTTTAATTATGCAAAGGATCTGTAGTGTTTGGCTAATTGGGTGTGTGGTTGTGCTAATTGTGTGTAGTGTTTTGAAAACACGGGCCCTGTTTTGAAAATCGTGCTTAAGCAATCCAAAAAAACTGTACAAGGATAGTTGCATTTGCATATTTTTGTGTGGTTTTCTGGTTTGCAAGCTGTTCTTTGAGGTAAAAGATCAATCAGACTTATTTGTAATAAAAACATAACAAAACCAATCACCCTCAATAAAAACAAAAACATAAACATAATTATATCTACTCTTCATCATCTACCGTGCCAATCTCAATTACCGAATCGTCAAACCCATTATCTCCTTCCATTTCATTGTCACGTTCATCAACATTTCTTGGTCCTTCTATCACCGGTATTGGTTCTGGTTCTAACTCATATGTCTGAACATAATCATTATCATCCTCGTCCGTATCGCTGTTACGATCAAATGTGGATCCCCAAGTTTGATTCTGATCTTGTGGACGATAACTTTTAGGTGTGCGCCTAACCAGCATAGCCCGGTTGACGTCAGTCGTTCTCCGTGCTTACATCATTCGATAGGTTCCTTCGGTTGTAAAGGAAGTAACAGATCTTATAACACATCCGACCACACACTGCAACATGCATGGCAAAAATAGTAACAAGGCTAATACGGTCATAACAACTGGAATTACTGTACCGGTTATCCAATATCCCCATCCCCCTGATAGGCTGTCCAACCATTGAAACCATGTCGCATCTACCGTTGTGGGTTCACGAACTGATTCTCTCATGTGCTTCACAACGTCAGTGACATTATCTGCATAATCTGGAATTGAAAAACAACAAGATACTCCTAGCATTTTGCAAACTCCTCCTTTCTCTGCTGTTAATATATCCAAAGCAAGTCTATGTTGCACGACGGCAACTCTCATTTTCTTTAATTCGATAGAGATTAAGTTTAAAGCTTGTGCTGTGTCATTTTCCAGAGAAAGAACTTGCCATGCCAGACCATTGATTTTGTTCAGAGCAACAGTAGTACCGGTTCCTGTAAACAAACCTGCTATGGACCATCCCACGTTTGGAGTAGTCCATGGATCACTAATCTTGTGGCCTGCATAATAATTAGGCAGTTTCGTTTCTCTTTTCTGTCTATTCAAAGATGTGGTCAGGTTTTTCTTTTCCATCATGCTAGTTCCTGTGGACAAAATAGCAGCATAACAACAACCTTTCCATTCCCCTGCATCTAAATGGTAATATGCAGTTTCACCACAAACCCACACCATTCCTGGTGCACTATCTAAGTGTGAAAATGGACATTCAAATCCCTCAGTAGTTTTGTTGAGATATTGTATGGTGCAATTATGACGTCCGTTATTTGATTGAGACAAAGTAATTACATTTCTACAATCGGACATTCCTACTATATGTCTGCCTGATTTGGAACATACACATAATTCTGCGGGATGAGCATATACATAAAATGCAGGACCTTGAAAAGGTTCTCCTGTATACGAACAGTTATAGTCTCGCATTATGGATGTTGGTGATCTTCCTTCTCGAATATTCAGAGTCATTTGTATTGGCATATCGCAGTTACCATCGTCATTCAAAATCATGTCTGCTGTAAGCTCTTGAGTTCTCCACATTGAGTGGAGCTGTAGATATACCCAACAATCTCCTCTAACCTCATCTGCTAAGACTCCTCTCTGCAATAAGGCTAAGGCACATGCGTAGTTACCACCACATTTAGCTTTTGCAACTCTTACTTCTTTGGTTTCTTGGTCGAGATTGGAACCCATGAAAAAATCAATATCCTGCGATGCTTCTCCTTGCTTATTTAAGTAGCTGTGTATAGAGCTTGTACTTAGTTCCTTAATTCTTTCTTTTATGTCACTCCTTTCTGGTGGTTCTATTTTAATTTGAACTTCCTGATAACAGTCTTTACCTACTAAGGCCCATGCACAATAGTAAATTCCCTCATTCTGGAATGTAACATTTTTTTGGTAACATTCATTACCCCTGCATAACTTTCCTTATAGTCTTGACGGAGAAGCGAAGGAATAGACCCTAGAGAAATGGTCTTTGTCTTACCACAATATACAGCGTTTTCCATCCCACATTACTCTCTGTTGTAACTTTACAATCTTTATTTCAAACCTGGGGTCGGTGCCTTTGCCCTCAGGGCCATGATACGCAATTACCTCTGACCACCCACAAGATCCCTTGCAGATATACAGACTTTCTCCGAATTGTTCTCTAACTGCTTCTGTATTTTCAGCTGCACCCATGGTTAAAGATATTGGGTCACAAAGGAAGCTTGCGCTACTGCCTGCCCTTAAGCGTGTCTTTATCAGGGAAACTTTCATCTATTTCCCGTTTTGGCCGAGTGGCGAGAGTTTCATTTCTCTCTAATTTTACTTCTTGACTCAGGATTATACCAGTGATTATTATACTTATGAGGATTAGAATAATCATTGTTCCACGCAGCCCACACATACCTGGCTGCCTGAACGGATGCCATGGCCTGTTAGGTTTTATCATTGTGGATGTGGGCAATCTCTCTTGCTTACAACTAATTCTCCCTCTTCTAGCCTGAAAGCATACAAAATTAGGCTACCTGGCATTGGGCGTTGCAACACTACGCTCGTTGGGTCTGGGGCAACTTCTATTGTCGTCTTCCTGAGTTAAGAAGATCTTGGCCAAACACAATAAGGGCTTCTGTAAGTGTGCACGCAGTGTAGGAATTGATATCTAAGAATTCCATAGGAAATTTGCACTTAGGATAACAATTTTTTCCTTTTTTCCTTTTTAGGATAGAATTTGGCCCTCAATGCACTTCAGGGGAAGCTACGGAGTCAGCACTGTTGGCTCAAAGGGCCTTTTATCTTCTTGCTTTGGGTGGCCCCCACCTCACGAAAGGTAGTTCTTTCCTCAGCTTAGTCAGTGCTCTCTCCAGGTGTAGTAAGGTGAATCCCCTGTTGAGATTCTATGTTAAATTGGAGCTTGCCTGCTCTCCTGAAGAACACAACTTCAGTCTGGAATCGTGTATCCAATGTGGCTGGTAGTCCGTCAGAACTCCTGTCCGTGTGATGGCAATCACAGTCGCTGGTCCGTGGTACTTCGGTTCACCAACCTTTGTTGGCCTCAAACTCCTCACAAAGACTTTTTGTCCTGGAACAAAGTTATGAGTAGGCTGCTCTGAGGGAAGAGGAAGGCACAAAGAAACATCAGTACATATAGAATTTAACTTTTCGACTAGGGAAGTCACGTAGTCTTCCTGGATCACCTGCAGATCACCTAAGGAAGAAATACCAGACCGGCCTTTGACCCACGGGGTCGGGAAAGGTCTACCCATTAGCACCTCGAACGGTGACAATTTTGTTGTGGAAGATGGAGTCATTCTTATTTCTGCCATGACTGCGGGCAACTAATCAACCCACTTTCTTCCCGTTTCAAGTACCGCTTTTGTTAGTCGTGTTTTCTGTGTTCGATTACGTCTTTCCATGACTGCTGCACTTTGCGGATGATACGGGATATTAAAATGGCAATCAATAGACAACGCTTTTGCTAAGAGCTGTGTTACTTTTGACGTGAAGCTTGTCGCGTTGTCAGATTCTATGGTGACTGGTCTAATATCTCCTTCGTTAAGATTTTTACCACCGTTTTAGCATCTTCTCTTGCAAATGGAAATGCTTCAGGCCACTTCGATCAACAGTTACCAAAAGATATTTTAGATTACCTATCGGCGGCATGTGCGTAAAATCAATTTGTAGATGTTGAAAAGGAGCTTTCGGATGTGTCAATGCATCGTGCTTAGCTGATTTGTGCGGATTTACCTGAGCACATGTTAAGCATGCATCCAAAACAAGGTTTACTGTTTTGTGAACATCGGCTATACAATACAATTGATTAATTTCTTGAACTACTTTTGCACAACTGGTGTGAGATAAACCATGGTAATGTCTAATTAGGATAATTAACCCTAATTTCGGTAGTGCTATCCTACCCTGTTCATCTCTAATAATCCCTTCTTTGTCAGGAGTGCAAACATTTTTTCTCCAATGCTCGAAGTCTTCCTGTGTTGGTTGGCTTTACAGTATTTTGATATCAATGTCAGGTACATTCGTTATGTGCACTGTCATTGCTATCTGTGTTTCATCTTTCGGATGAAATGGTGATTTAATCTGAGTTTGGGCTGCTACCTTTGCGGCTTCATCAGCCCTTCTGTTGCCTATAGCCTGCTTATCCTCCCCCGACGCATGACCCTTGACTTTTACTATGGCCACTTCGAGCGGATGCTGAACTGCTTCAGTTAACTGTCCTATCAGATTTGCATGTGCTATTGTCCTTCCATCAGCAGTTTTGAAACTTCTTGTTTCCCACATTTTGGCGTAATGGTGAAGGACACTCCACGCATTCTTAGAGTCTGTGTAAATTGTTACTCTCTTTCCTGTCATCAGCTCACAGGCCAGTATTAATGCTATCAACTCTGCTGCTTGAGCCGAATTGTGATCTAGAGCAAAAGCCTCTTTTACCTCTCCTGAATCGGAAACCACAGCATAGCTACAGAGGTACACACCGTCAGAGGGCTTTGAACAAGACCCATCAACATAAATGTGTTCTCCCCCCTCTAGGGGCGTATCCCACAGATCGACCCTAGAAGAGTAAGAAGTTGTCAGTTTAAAGATGCAATCATGTTCAACATTAAAATCTGCCATGTCTACCATACCCAAAATACCCAGCAAAGCAGGATTAATGTTTGCTGTCGTTTGAATGCTAAGGTTTTTCGTTGCCAGCAGAGTAGCCTCGTAACCTGAGCATCGTTGCGCTGTCATGTGTTGTGTTTGCATGTTGTGTAAAATTGCACCTACCTGATGGGATGCATATAATGTTAAGGGGTGTGACAGCACAGTTTTCTCAGCCATCTGTACAATCAGAGCAGCTGCAGCCACAGCACGAAGACATGCTGGCATACCTGTGACAATGTTATCTAACTTCTTAGACAGATACGCAACTGGCCTATATGTTGAGCCATGCTGTTGCAACAGGACCCCTAGAGCTGCACCCTCTGTCTCCCTAACATGCAAGTGAAATGGCTTGGTGTAGTCTGGCAGGCCCAATGCTGGTGCGGTTGTGATGGCTGCTTTCAAGGCATGTTCATCTGCTTCCGCAGTCCACTCCAATGGTGTGTTTGGTGGAGCTTTGTGATCGATCAGACCCCTCAGTTGCCTGTCGTGAATCGCCCAGTCAGGTATCCACTGTCTACAATAGTTAATTAGTCCCAGAAAGCTTTGTAGCTGCTGCACTGTTCTTGGGGACTTAACCTTTCTGATCAGCTGGACCCTGTCTGTGGATATTGCTCTGAGACCCTGCATCAGCACATGTCCCAAATAGGTCACCTTAGTTTTGACCCATTGCAGTTTCTCTTTTGAAGCTTTGAAACCTGTTTCCGCAAGCACATTGCAAACAATAACAGATGCTTGTTCACAGTCCTCCTCCGTCTCCCCCGACACGAGTATGTCATCTGCAAACTGAAGAACACAAACTGATGAAGGCAGATCAGTCATTTTGGCCAAAGTTTTGTGCACTGCTGCAGAAAAGACAGCGGGTGAATCTACATATCCCTGAGCAAGGCGTGTCCACGAATATTGCTGTCCTTTAAATGTAAAAGCTAACAAAGGCTGAGTATCTGGGTGTACAGGTACAGAGAAAAAAGCTGCACACAAATCTATTACTGTGAAATATTTGTGCGAATGTGGCACTGAATTCATAACAGTCAATACATCAGGCACAATTGGTGCAAGTGGTATGATTAACTGATTAACTGCTCTTAAATCTTAAGTTAATCTCCAAGTTTTCCCATCAGCTTTCACAACAGGATTAATTTGTGTGTTGTATGGTGAAATATTTTCAATCAAATGTTTAATGTAGACAGGCTTGTTTGTTTTAAGTTTAGCCCTGTAAGGCTCCATGTCAATGAAACCAGTGTCATCCCTGAACTGAGACCATAACAAAGGAACATAAATGTGTTCGCCCCCCATAGGCACACTGCCACCAGAGGAAGATGCCCTTGAGCCGCTTATCAGTCCACTTGTAGGCAAAGGATTGATGGATGCCTGTAAACTGGACAGAAAAGAAAAAACAACCTTGTGATCAGTAAACTTAATGTCCATGCCTAATTTATGCATCGTATCACAAAGAGTGAATAATTTGGTATTTTAATAATAAAAAGAACTTTGTTCAGTGTTCCTCTTTTCCGGATAGCCTGTAAACAGAGCATTCATTATGTCATTATTTAATGGCAATTAAGAATCTTCAATCCATGCTTTCTAAAAACGCACAAAAAATTGAGCAGATGATTCTCTCGCTGCCTGTTTGGTGCTTTCTGCAAGAGATAAGTCCTGTTGACTCCCTTGACTTTTATCAAGAAACACTCTTATCTGTCTAAAAAATATTTCAACATTAGTAGAAGTTTCCCTAAAAATGTGGGTTTGCGGCTGTACCACTGCTTGTGATTTTATCATTGTCAATAGATAATGCGGGACTTTTTTCAATCAGCATTTCCTCAGTTACATCATTCTCGAGTGTTCTTAACAACACCGCTCGGAAATCAGCACCTGTGAAATGTGAATATTTCGTGTGAGTTTGCAAGATCGACACATATTTCCCCGCTTCCTGTGGGCAAGGCAAATTTTTACAAATTGTTTCTTAACGGTCAACATTTAGCGTGTTTCCAGCTCTTACACAAACTATTGAATTTTTTTTTTTAGGTGGTTTCATATCGACTGTTTGTTCTCGACCTGTAGTGTTAAGTTTTGCGGAAGCTTTGGGTTTTATCGACAGTGAAGGTGCAGAGGGAGAAATCTGGCCTTGGCAAGGGACAGAGTATCCTGGCGGCTTTCTAATGGCGATAGGTTTTGGTTTGCAACATACGCAACAATTTTTGTTTTTTCCGAAAAGCTTTTTCATGTCTTTCCATACTGCATAAACTTCATTCATGTATGGATAATCCCATATTGGGTCTCCCCAACCTTCATTTACCGTGCTCTTTGCCAAAACCATACACTCATCAGAAAAAGAACCTTCCCTCGGATAGGGAATATCAATTTGCGGTTTTATTCCCTCACTCACCCGGTGAGGCGGGGAGGCGAGCCCCCCCTTGATTATTCTTGTACATAAATGCGACTGGCGTTTCGCCCGGCAGTGGCCTTAAAACAGAATTTCCCATCTTACACTTCAAACCAGGCGGTGATAAGGACAGTACAGACAAAACTAAACAAAGAAAACCCTCGTGTTCCATCAACCAACAGTTTCAACAGTACTGCATGTATTATATTGTGATCAGAGGTGATATTAAATTCACCGTCTTTTTCCTGATAACAATATTTCAATATATCATGCAGTAACAGTGATATCAATAATATCTTTTCAATTTTAACTGTAAGAATGTTATCTTTTAGAATAAACATTAAACAGATTTTATTTTGTGAGTAACAAAGCCTCTTCTGAGCAGCTAACACTTCGATCCCAAATTACAGTGTGATCAGAACTGCATAACCATTCATCTTCGTGCGTTAATAATTATTTTATTAATTACTGTTGCCAGCCTCGCTGTCACAACAATGGAAAGTCAAATTCCACTAACATGAAGTGAAAACATTCATATTCTTGCGTTATTAATTATTTTATTAATTACTGTTGCATGCCTCGCTGTCACAACAATGGGAGAGTCAGCTCCCACTAACATGAATTGAAACACCACTTGAATCCAACAGGGTAAGCGTTTGATTTCTGTAAGTCAAAAACTGATAGAAAACACTTACCCCTTTTAATGTAGGTCTGTGACCGATCGTCAGTGCGCTTGTCTCAGGTCTTTGTTTTCTTTGTTCTAAGAGAGAAGAGTCTCTTCCCCTCTTTCGCAGACGAGCCTCCAGCTGTTAGAATGTAAATTCTTATGTCCGCTTTTCTAAACAATATTCTACGGTTGAAGAGTCTAGTCGATGGAACACACAGAGTTTCAGGATCCTGGAGACAAAGTTTGACACAGACACCAGGTGCTTGTTCAATCAGAGTCCCAATTTTATTATTATTGAGGACCAATATTTATATGCTTGAAACAGGAGGCGTCATATAAAACCACTAGAGTGGAAAATCACCAGAATTTCTGTTTAGTCTTATTCCTCCTGAACAATCAGATATGATCACAAAGTACGTATTCAATATTACAGTATCAAAACAATTGTTCCAAGACATCATTAGGAACCTTGAGATGGAGACAACAGATACTTATATCCGCATATGACAACATAAGACATGATACAACTTTCAATGAGGTTAAACAACAAGAAAGTAAGGCACATCTTATATGAAGAGTAGCTAATACTAATAGGAATGAATATGAATGAAGACATATGATATATGAACTTTGTATTAAACACAGATGCAATATTTGTAGGGGACAGGACGAAATCCAGATTCTCACAAGGTGAAAAAGGTTTTAAGCACAAACATCATGAGCATCGGGTGATTAAACAAATCTCATGATTCAGAAACTTATTTTCTGGTTATTCAAAACAAAGCAAGTTGAGCTTCTCCTCACAGTCTCTGGGTTATTTACTTCCATTTAAAGATTTGTTACTTTAAGTTTTACTTTATCATGACCCATTTCCAAAAATGGCCACTGGGATGATCCAAAACAACACCTGTTTCCCAAGCTGTTAAAAAGCAAGACTCAATTTGCATAATCATTTGTGTTACTCTGTAAAAAGCTTTTTACGGAATGACTGCAGCATATAGAGTTGTGTCACAATCCAAAAAACCTTAAAGAATAAACAACAATTAACACACACCCAGTGTTTTACATTCATATGTGTTGTGAAATCAAACAAATTACAATTATCAACAGGTACACGCAAATCTAATGAGGCAGTTGATTTGTTTGCACTAAAAATAACATTTTCATTCAATCCTGACATACATATGTGATTAGAGTGGTTCTAATAATTCTTTAATTAAATAATAATAATTAAATCTTTATTTACGGCTGTTGTCAGCCACAGACATGCGTACACAATTCACGATTGAACAGCATACATTAGGCCGGCTGGAGCTTTGTACTGCTATATTCTTTGGCCAGGAGCCACATCACACTGTACCCCAAGACTGGTTGCCTATTAAAGCTAAGCAGGGCTGAGTCTCAACAGTACCTGAATAGGAAACCTCCAGGGAAAGCTAGGTCGCTGCTGGAAGAGCTGTTAGTGAGACCAGCAGGGGGCGCTCACCCTGTGGTCTGTGGTCCTTTGGAAGAGCGGTTAAACCGAGGTCCTGACTCTCTGTGGGCATAAAAATGTAGACATGTATTCTGCCCAACTTTCCCTCTGTCGGCCCTTATCAACAGTGTCATGGCCTCACTGGTGCGGTTGTACCTGGTTATACGGCCAAGAGCTGTAATGTTTGTGCTTGACTATTTTCATGACGTATTTCCAATTTTTGGCCCAAGTGTGATTGATGCATGAAGATCCCAAGTGAGCATGTAGTATTTTGAACACGATGGGACGCATTAAGCAAGTGCAAACATGTCATTAATGTTTCTTTGTATGTGATAAAAAGCAGTTTTACAAAATACATAACTCTGGAGTCTTCACCTAAATGTGATTGTATTGTATTGTATCAAAGCAGCTGTGCCCAAAAAGAAAAGCACATGTGAGCCAAACATAGAATAAATAAAGTATCCGTAAAAGTATACCTGAAAAGCTTTCCGCGACCTCTCGCTAGACCTGGACAAAACGTCTCATGATTTATATCCAGAACGTTATACGTTTTGATAAAATAACAAAACACAAAATATGTATTTCATTAATTTATTCAATTGACTTAACTCGCCGCAATCAGTCTTGACAGTGATGACCAGTGTTGGTGAGAAGTTAACTTACTTAACAACATTTTTCTGTTGTTTGACGATAGTGAAGTTAAAAAACAGTGAAGCTTTTCCGGTAGTTAAATACTTTTATAAAACGGCCAGTTCTGGTCCTTGATTCTGATTGGCTGAGCGGACTTCTAAGCCGTTATAAAATACCCCGATATATAACGGCTGACCGCACCACATTGCCTAAATATCTTTTTATTTACTTTATTTAATGAAACCTTGCTAAGCATATGGAATAACTGTTTTATAAAAGCTTCGCGTCGTGCCTAACAACGCCCCTTAGCTGTTATAAAATGCACTGTAACCCACGGCTTCTTGGGGCTTATTGCTTTATTATACGCAAGTAGCGGTGTATCGAGCCCAAACAATAATCGATACATTCCATTGTGACGAACTTTTAAGCAATAAGTAGTGCAGCTCACCGAGCACATGCGTCTCATCTCACTTAATATGGAAAGCCCTTTTGTCATTTAACCCTTGAGGTTCACTTGCATCTATTTTTAGGCTACTAGTACTTATTGTTTAGTCACTAGTAACTATTCCATTAGATACTAGTACTTATTCATAAGATAGTAGTACCTACAAATTAGATAATAGTGCTTATTCATTAGATACTAGTATTTAATCATTAGATACTAGTACTTATTTATTAGATACTAGTACTTATTCAATAGATACTAGTACTTAATCATTAGATACTAGTACTTATTCATTAGATTCTAGTACTTAATCATTAGATACTAGTACTTATTCATTACATACTAGTACTTATTCATTAGATACTAGTACTTATTCATTACATACTAGTACTTATTCATTAGATACTAGTACTTATTCATTACATACTAGTATTTAATCATTAGATACTAGTGCTTATTTATTAGATACTAGTACTTATTCAATAGATACTAGTACTTAATCATTAGATACTAGTACTTATTCATTAGATTCTAGTACTTAATCATTAGATACTAGTACTTATTCATTACATACTAGTACTTAATCATTAGATACTAGTACTTATTCATTACATACTAGTACTTATTCATTAGATACTAGTACTTATTCATTACATACTAGTATTTAATCATTAGATACTAGTGCTTATTTATTAGATACTAGTACTTATTCAATAGATACTAGTACTTAATCATTAGATACTAGTACTTATTCATTAGATTCTAGTACTTAATCATTAGATACTAGTACTTATTCATTACATACTAGTACTTATTCATTAGATACTAGTACTTAATCATTAGATACTAGTATTTAATCATTAGATACTAGTGCTTATTCATTAGATACTAGTATTTAATCATTAGATACTAGTACTTATTTATTAGATACTAGTACTTATTCAATAGATACTAGTACTTAATCATTAGATACTAGTACTTATTCATTAGATTCTAGTACTTAATCATTAGATACTAGTACTTATTCAATAGATACTAGTACTTAATCATTAGATACTAGTACTTATTCATTAGATTCTAGTACTTAATCATTAGATACTAGTACTTAATCATTAGATACTAGTACTTATTCATTAGATTCTAGTACTTCATCATTAGATACTAGTACTTATTCATTACATACTAGTACTTATTCATTAGATACTAGTACTTATTCATTAGATACTAGTACTTATTCATTAGATACTAGTACTTAATCATTAGATACTAGTACTTAATCATTAGATACTAGTACTTATTCATTACATACTAGTAACTTTTTAGATCAAAGATATCCTGAACATTATAGATACTAGTTTAAGCTTATGCTCAGTATGCAAATTATATGTTGAATATTAAAAAGACAACGTGGCATGTAAGGGAGATCGGGCCGGAGAGTAAGAAAGAAGGTGCAAAATGGAGGAAGAATTGAGGGCATGCTGGGTTGCAAAAAGATGAATGTGCATGCACACATAGATAAGCGCGGCATCGGCTTGCAGTAATGAAGCGACCCAAAGCCGATGTAACAGAGAGCTGGTTAGAGCACTAACTGACTGAATTATCCGTCTTTGCATGGCCGATATTCATTCAATGTGTTTGGTAGGGGGCCGACTTTCCGCTTTTAGGCCGACGTCAGCCAAACGTACATGTGCTATCTGGGTTTCGTCCCCGCTCTCCTCCATGAATAGGGCTAAATCCACGAGGCTGAATCCAGCTTCTTATTCGCAGTTTCTTATTGACCTTGTCCGTTCAACCTTAAAAACGTGTGTGTCTGTGGGCGTGTCTGCGTGCGTGGGCGTGTGTGTGTCTCTTGGCGTGTCTGCGTGCGTGGGCGTGTGTGTGTCTGTGGGCGTGTCTGCGTGCGTGGGCGTGTGTGTGTCTGTTGGCGTGTCTGCGTACGTGGGCGTGTGTGTGTCTGTGGGTGTGTCTGCGTGCGTGGGCGTGTGTGTGTCTGTTGGCGTGTCTGCGTGCGTGGGCGTGTGTGTGTCTGTTGGCGTGTCTGCGTACGTGGGCGTGTGTGTGTCTGTTGGCGTGTCTGCGTGCGTGGGCGTGTGTGTGTCTGTTGGCGTGTCTGTGCCTGCGTGCGTTTGTCTGTGCGTGTGTTTGTGTCTGTGTGCGTGCGTGTCTGTATGTGCGTGCTTGCACGCGTGTGTGTGTGTGAGAGTGCACAGAGGATGGGCTGCTGCTGCTGCAGTCGTGACATGCTGAATAGCCCTTGAGATGACCATGAACTTCACGTGGAACCTCCATCACTCACTCCCCTAACCATCCTCAATATTACTTTGATAGAACAGTTTTTAAGCAGCTTTATCTCCACCATGAATATAAATCACATCCAATAGTAACTACATGTTTGAAGGTGCAATATTCTAGTGCAGAGCATGCAATACGGTTTACGCATAATTAAGTCAATTACGTGTATATTTGTAAAAAGCATAGTATACACATTATACTTTGTGTGAAGGAACACACTTAATACTTTCACCCACCAAACATGGTAACGTGATAATAAAAAGCGAGTACTGATTTGTTTGAGTGGCATTTGGAATAGTTGTAGACTACAGCTTATGGAACCTGCCACGATATATCTTTAGTAAAAGTCATTTTTGCACACAAGAATATTTGATAGATCATCTTACACAAAAGCTGATCTAAGTAGGTCAATTATACTTTAATTATAGTTTGTCAAGTAAACTTTGTGTTTCAAGCAAGTAGGTCTACTGCCAATTAAACAATAGTGCTAAAGTTACACCATACACAATGTATAAAGATCGCCTATATTTTCCCTTACATAGCAACAATGTATGTATAAATTAATTTGCTTAGCTGTAAACATCCTTAGACATCTTGTGATGGGGTCCTGGCTCGACTAGCTGTCACACATTTTAGTCCAGGTAGGCGTAGGTTTAAGTTTATTTAGTTAGTCAGTTAATTGTTCCAATTTACCAACACAATTACAGTCACACAATAGATTAACACGAAAAAGAGTGAGTTCGAAAAACACGTATGACCTTTGATGAAATGATGATCTTTGTTGTCATAATAGTCTATTAAGACAATTTTGTGCCAACAAATCTGAGCAAGTAAAGGTCGCCTCCAAATGGACGAACAGCAAAATGTTTCAAATAATTTTAACATTTTGTTGGGTTAATTAAAAATTAAACCATTTATTAGGAAGGGGAAATTTAAATATTATTAAATTGTTATAAAGGTATACCTGCTTTGATTAATGGCTACTGTTTTCGCCTGCACTAACATCCTATTACCTTGACCAATCAGTGTCCAGAAAGGTGAACACACGAGTGTTCTCCGGGACGAGTAGTATGTTTATGAAGGTATTATGCGCATATATCCATATATGAATGTATATGTTTGCAGAATAATTTTTTCACGCATTACAAATATTTAACACCACTAACGCAACATCCATTTTATCTCTGTTATCATTGTGAAGCGTTACATTATATAATCATGCTCTTATTCATATAAAGGCCATTAAACTATTTTGGCAAGTTTCTGGCTGTGGGTCAGAAGTCCCGTCTGCTACACTTAAGGCTGTGTCAGAATCTGTCATACAGCGCATCAGTATTAACTTCCCTTTCGTGCTTGAATGCACAACAACATTTTGTCTAGTATTTTGAAGTCTTAAATGAATACAAGGAGTAATGAAAATATTTTTGTGAAATATGCCGATTTCATAGATCCATAACTCCAAAATGCTACTGTAGAACAGTCTCCTGTCATGCATGATGGTAGACAGGGAGACAGGGTATAACCCCTATGTGGCATCTTTAACGCACCCTCAAAGAAAGTTGAGATATGGCACCCCAAAATGTCCGATAAGTCCAACGGCCCATTGCAAAGTGAGATATGCCAACTTCAGGGGTCCATAACTTAAAAATGCTACAGTTAAAATGTCTGCTTTTTGGCTAGATGGTAGTCAAGGATACTGTGTATAACCTCAATGTAGACCTTTCAACGCACCCTCAAAGAAAGTTGAGATATGGCACCCCAAAATGTCCCAAAAGTTTATTGGCCTTGTACTGTTTTGTGACATATGCCAACTTCATGGGTCAATAACCCCAAAATGCTACAGTAAAACTGTCTGTTTTCTTGCATGACGGTAGACATCAGGACAAGGTATAACCTAGCTGTGGAACTTTGAACGCACCATCAAAGATATTCTTCTACAAAAACACTGTTCTGACAATAAACATTTTCTGTACATACAACAAGTGACAAAGTTTACATAAATCTATATACATGTAATAGATATAGTAATATAATGTGTGTATAACGCACTGGCTAAGACCAACAGGTGTATAATAAATTGTATAAGAGCAATGGATCAGAAAAAATTTCGAATAAGCTTTATTTTCCAATTGTACACACACACAGACAAGCATAAACACACAAAATTAAAAAAAAAAAAACGTTAAAGAAGAGAAAGGCGAGATGGTCCCTAAGCTAAGCGTCAATAAGAAACTGTAGGAGCGGATGCTTCGCGTTATTAAGGTGGAACGGATAGCGTCAATAAGAAACTGTGAATAAGAAGCTCGATTCAGCCTCGTGCTAAATCCACCGTTAGGCTACATCAAATATTAGCGCCCGCGTGCAAGATCCCAAACCAACTAACAAAGTTAAACTTATCAATATATTCCACATCAAAAACAATAATAGTGATATTAAACACATCCTTATTTGTGTTTTTGTGCTAACCGATTAGCCAGACAAGCTAACATGGGCATCGTCCTTTTGTATAGTATTAGTATGTTAACTCTGATTGGATGACAGAGGGGAAATCATGTTTATGCAATAATGTGTTTGAATCAAGATATCTTCAAACACATCTTACTAGTTCCTTTTAAGGCAGAAGATATCTTCAAATGAATAGGTACTAGTAGTTATTCTGTTTTTGATATCAGGTTCTAATTTCTGACTAGTACGTATTACAATAATGACTAGTATCTTTTCGATACTACTAGTATGTATTCATTAAATGCTAGTACTTGTTTTTAAATACTGGATTTGTATTCAATGTTTACTAGTACCTATTTAATAGGCACTAGTAGTAATTCATCAAGTACTAGTACTTATATATTAGACACTAGTGTCTTTAACGGTTGTTACTAGTAACATTTCTTTTCTTACTGGTCACAATTGTTTTTTTACATGTCATTTTTAATGACTAGTCAAAAAGGCCATTGTAGAGTTCAGTCTTACTAGTAAAATAAAATATCTTACTAGTCACTATTGAAAAAAGTACAAGTATCTCGTGAATAGGTACTAGTCTAAATCTAATAAGTACAAGTAGCTGATAAACATGTATACGTTTCTGATAAATAAGTACTAGTATCTAATGAAAAAGTACTGGTATAAATAAAATAAATACTAGTATATATTTAATAGGTACTAGTATCCAATGAATAAGTCCTAGTATCTAAAAAATAAGCATTGGTATCCGTTTGGCAGGCTCTAGTATCTTGAAAATAAGTACTAGTACCTAATAAATAAGTATCAGTACCTTAAGAATAAATACTAGTACCTAATAAGTAGGTACTAGTGACTATCGGAAGACACACTGGTCAGAACTGAATAGTTGATATCTAAATGACAGATCTCCATAGAAATCGATGGCAAAAATCTGAAATGTTTTATTAGTAACAATAGAATAATTACTAGTCACTGATGTTATAAGTACTAGTATCAAATAAATAAGCACTAGTATCTAATGAATAAGTACTAGTATCTAATGAATAAGTACTAGTATCTAATGAATAAGTACTAGTATCTAATGAATAAGTACTAGTATCTAATGAATAAGTACTAGTATCTATTGAATAAGTACTAGTATCTAATAAATAAGCACTAGTATCTAATTTGTAGATACTAGTATCTAATGAATAAGTACTAGTATCTAATTTAAGGTACTAGTATGTAATGAATAAGTACTAGTATCTAATAAATAAGCACTAGTATCTAATTTGTAGATACTAGTATCTAATGAATAAGTACTAGTATCTAATTTAAGGTGCTAGTATCTATTGAATAAGTACTAGTATCTAATGAATAAGTACTAGTATCTAATGAATAAGTACTAGTATCTATTGAATAAGTACTAGTATCTAATAAATAAGCACTAGTATCTAATTTGTAGATACTAGTATCTAATGAATAAGTACTAGTATCTAATTTAAGGTACTAGTATGTAATGAATAAGTACTAGTATCTAATAAATAAGCACTAGTATCTAATTTGTAGATACTAGTATCTAATGAATAAGTACTAGTATCTAATTTAAGGTGCTAGTATCTATTGAATAAGTACTAGTATCTAATGAATAAGTACTAGTATCTAATGAATAAGTACTAGTATGTAATGAATAAGTACTAGTATCTAATAAATAAGCACTAGTATCTAATTTGTAGATACTAGTATCTAATGAATAAGTACTAGTATCTAATTTAAGGTACTAGTATGTAATGAATAAGTACTAGTATCTAATGATTAAGTACTAGTATCTAATGAATAAGCACCAGTATCTAATTTGTAGGTACTACTATCTAATGAATAAGTACTAGTATCTAATTTAAGGTACTAGTATGTAATGAATAAGTACTAGTATCTAATGATTAAGTACTAGTATCTAATGAATAAGTACTAGTATCTAATAAATAAGTACTAGTATGTAATGAATAAGTACTAGTATCTAATGATTAAGTACTAGTATCTAATGAATAAGTACTAGTATCTAATTTAAGGTCCTAGTATCTATTGAATAAGTACTAGTATCTAATGAATAAGTACTAGTATCTAATAAATAAGTACTAGTATGTAATGAATAAGTACTAGTATCTAATGATTAAGTACTAGTATCTATCGAATAAGTACTAGTATCTAATGAATAAGTACTAGTATCTAATGAATAAGTACTAGTATCTAATTTAAGGTACTAGTATGTAATGAATAAGTACTAGTATCTAATGATTAAGTACTAGTATCTAATGAATAAGTACTAGTATCTAATAAATAAGTACTAGTATGTAATGAATAAGTACTAGTATCTAATGATTAAGTACTAGTATCTATTGAATAAGTACTAGTATCTAATGAATAAGTACTAGTATCTAATGAATAAGTACTAGTATCTAATTTAAGGTACTAGTATGTAATGAATAAGTACTAGTATCTAATGATTAAGTACTAGTATCTAATGAATAAGTACTAGTATCTAATAAATAAGTACTAGTATGTAATGAATAAGTACTAGTATCTAATGATTAAGTACTAGTATCTATTGCATAAGTACTAGTATCTAATGAATAAGTACTAGTATCTAATGAATAAGTACTAGTATCTAATTTAAGGTACTAGTATGTAATGAATAAGTACTAGTGTCTAATGATTAAGTACTAGTATCTAATGAATAAGTACTAGTATCTAATAAATAAGTACTAATATGTAATGAATAAGTACTAGTATCTAATGATTAAGTACTAGTATCTATTGAATAAGCACTAGTATCTAATAAATAAGTACTAGTATCTAATGAATAAGTACTAGTATCTAATAAATAAGTACTAGTATCTAATAAATAAGTACTAGTATCTAATAAATAAGTACTAGTATCTAATGAATAAGTACTAGTATCTAATAAATAAGTACTAGTATCTAATAAATAAGTACTAGTATCTAATGAATAAGTACTAGTATCTAATTTAAGGTACTAGTATCTAATGAATAAGTACTAGTATCTAATGATTAAGTACTAGTATCTAATGAATAAGTACTAGTATCTAATAAATAAGTACTAATATGTAATGAATAAGTACTAGTATCTAATGATTAAGTACTAGTATCTATTGAATAAGTACTAGTATCTAATGAATAAGTACTAGTATCTAATTTAAGGTACTAGTATGTAATGAATAAGTACTAGTATCTAATGATTAAGTACTAGTATCTAATGATTAAGTACTAGTATCTAATGAATAAGTACTAGTATCTAATGAATAAGTACTAGTATCTAATGAATAAGTACTAGTATCTAATGAATAAGTACTAGTATGTAATGAATAAGTACTAGTATCTAATAAATAAGAACTAGTATCTAATTTGTAGATACTAGTATCTAATGAATAAGTACTACTATCTAATAAATAAGTACTAGTATGTAATGAATAAGTACTAGTATCTAATGAATAGTTACTAGTGACTAAACAATAAGTACTAGTAGCTCAAAGATAAATACTAGTAAACCTCAAGGGTTAAATGATAAAATGGCTTCCCATACACTTACTACTGAAGATAAACAATACAAATGCATTACTGCCATCTATTGTTCTGTGACGCATCTCTTACGCACAGTACTCAGATCGCATCTGATGATTACGTCAATGTCTCGAAGTAAACTCGACAAACATTCATCCATCCAGGATAGAGCAGCGCATGGCGACCGCGGCAAAATCGTTTTCCAAAACGCAACAAAATGCATTTAAAACCATACTGTACCTACTTAGTACCTGTTCAAATCCATGGGTACAATATTAAAACCATGGTTTGCCTATATTGATCAATACACACTGTTTAGTACAATTTTACCACAAACAAAAACTTGGTCAATTTTCGTAAGACTACAGATTATAGACAAACTACTGAGCTGCATAAACCGATTTATTTCCAGGACAAAGGTCTAAAAGGCATTAAAATAATAAATAATTAAAAGTTAAAGACAGAGACATTGTTTTCACAATAAACAGCAATAATCATGCAAACAAAATTTGAAAAAAAATGCTTCAATTACAACACAAACAAGGTATTCTAAACGTAGGAGAAGAAATAAGTTATTGACAAGAGACTTAGATCCTCTACGTTTAAATAAAGCTTTAAAAGAAGCGTTCCTGGACTTTACCGTAAACCAGTGAAGATCCACAGATCTGAATCTCAACGGCGCTGTCTTGACCCGCAGTGAACTTCCCATGACCTTATTTGTCCAAGTTCATGTCTCTTAAAGATGCAAACAGTAATGGTTACACGTTTTAGTGTATTCTGATCAAAAACAAAAATTAAAACGCTGTCTGCATCAAAGACTTCAAACACAAATTTAAGGAAACACATACTGGTGAGTTATTTGTCCCTACATGTGATCTTTTTGTTGTTTTAATGACATTTAATCACATTGTCTACATTTAGCAAACTTGAGATACATTTGAGTTTAACTTTAACTTGTGTACTGTCTAGTTTACAAAATAAAAAAAACACGGAAATCAAATTGTATTGTATTACAAAATATTTTTAATTAACAATAATTCAGTTATTCTTCATATACAATGACACTCTAAAATCAAAGTTTCAATGTAGCTAGCTACTTTTTTATAGTAACTTGTAGCTAATACTTTTTCAAATGTGTAGCTGTAGCGTAACTACTTTTATTGATGAGTAGCTTGTAGCTTATCTAAATACAGTATCAAAGTAGCTTCTCCAACACTGGTGATGACATCTGACGTTTATCCAGCACAGTCAACTAAGCACAAGCTAAAGAATAAACATTGATCGTTTTCAGTATCTGATTTGTAACCAGAAATAAATGCCTCTAGGTCCTCTAGTGGACACCGCAACCAAAAGAAGCCATTCGCACCCAGAGCTCCATATTTCGGGGTCTATAACTGTAGACAGAGGAACATATTTACAAGGAGTCTGTGTAGTTAATTTATAATACATTACAATGTTTACACACTCAAAATGCCAAGGCAATAGTTCACATATGTGGGTCTTCACAAATCTTTTTAAATAAATATGTTTTTCCAAGTCCTTGGTAATGGACGAAGACTGCTGAACGCTCTGTGCCAATCTCACCAGACTACCCTGCTGATCATTTCTAAATATTTGAAAAGTGACATGATAATAATTTAATGCCATGCAATAAAAAAATGTGTCCTTTGATGCATTAAAACCTGTCGTCGGGGACTTCTAAATAACAGAATTAACTTTAAAATACAATATTATGTGCAACTGGGCAAGTGTTTATAGAAGCAATATAAATGGCCAATCATGTTATTTGCTAGTTTCAGCCAGACAGAGTTCTCATTTTCAAATCATGCAGCACTTTGTTTGAATACCATGAGCGTGCTGGTCTGAAAACGAGATGTGTTCGAGTGCATTGTTGGCTTGTTCCTTTTTTGAGACAACTAAAAACTATTTCACTATCGACTGTCTCTTTAAGGGAAGGTGAGATGAGACTCTTATTGGTTTACTGCACCACGTTACTCCCAATAAACACACAAATGTCTTATAAATAGAAAAGGTAAAACCATTTCAGACCGATTAATTTTTCTTTGTTATACTGGCAAAAGTGATTTCGGTGATGGCCTAAGTGCACCTGTGCCATGCGCTTCAGACCATGAGCTTAGATAGTAAAAATAGGGCACTTACACTCACAATTGTGTTTACTTTCACAATAATAAAATGTTTGACCTATATTATTTTCCATTTTTCCATTTTTAATTACAATAACAAAATGATACAATGAGTATATTGCATAATGTGCTTAATTTTTTGTACATTAAATGACTTATTATGTCAAAAGTGCTATTTAAAATGGCCAGTGTTGTAGAGCAGCTGTTTTATTTGCTGCCTGAGGTTAAGAAAAGATATGTATTGTCCTCACTTATCATTTGCATCACATTTACATTTATTTATTAAGTAAATGATCAATCCAAACTAACGCACGGAGAGAAACATCATAAGTAACCCAACAATCTGCAGAACACAATACACAGTAAAAGCAAGTTCAGAACAAGATACAGCAGAAGTGAAACACAGAAGACAAGAGATTTACTTTATATATCAATAAACAGAAGGTGTGTCTTCAGGAGATCTTAACAGAGTCAGTCGAGGTCGACAAGAAATAAGTAAAAGAATGAACTTTTTCACAATTCAGAAACGTTGTGGAAAACCACTTTAGTACTTTAGATTGATATTTAATATCGCAAATTATATTTCTAATCATTTTTAAATGTTATACTTCAAATGAATGTCAATAAACATTACTTCTGACCCCAGTCTTTTCCAAAACATACTGTAATGTAAAAATCTAGCTTCATTTCAGTTAAGGTCTTTATTCTGCATCTGCCAGAGAAAGAAGGACACATTTAGACACCAATATGATACATTAGGTCTTGGAATGCAGCTACAGTCTTGAATAATAAAAAAGTTGTTAAATTTATGAGACAATTTTCATAGAAACTTATCAAAGAAAAAATCTTTCAGTTTAGCGCTACTACACAACATTTAAAACTGTGTGATATTTGTAATAAGCTCACTACAGCCAACTTCATCGCAACCTCCATCCTGCTACCACATCTGTTAAAGCTACAATTCTGCACTTCAGGACGTTGTCATGTAGCATTTACTGAATAACACACAAGAAGTTGAGCTTCTCCTCACAGTCTCTGGGTGTCCAGGTCTTTGTGTTCTTGTTCAGAGCTGCACAGCGTTGGTTTTGGGCAGGACATTGAAGCTGTTCATATGAAGACCAGACCTTGAAGATAAGATCATCTCCACTGATCCAGAACCATCTACCTGCTAGAAAGCGCAGACCAATCCACACGTATTGTGTTTGATCTCCTGTGATCTTACTGAGAGCATCAGTCATGCTTCTGTTTGAGCTCAGAGATGCCAGATCATCATGATGATGTCTACAGTAATCTAGAGCTCCCTCCCAGCTCTCAGACTGATCAACCAACACAATCTCAGACACATTCATACAGAAGAAGGTGTGAATAGAAGAACACTTATCATCATAAAGTTTCTTACTGCCGTTGTTTCTAAAAGCACAGTTATCATTTTCTGGTTGTCGAAGGCCCCAGCTGATTTGTTTTGCAAGTTCACCAGTTGTCCACGTCCAGATTTCAAAAGTCTTGTTGAGTCCAACCCAGGCATTAGAGGTTTGACTGACTGCTTCTTTTATAAACTGCTGTTCCTAAATCTCATCGATGAAGGTGGACAGATGATGATAGTTTGTTCTGCAGTATTGTTGTGCTTCATCCCATGTCTTCATCTCATTTATATAGTAATGTTGTTTAATGACACATGAGGCGAGTCCATAGAGCTGGATGATGAGGAGCACAGTGAGTGTAGTCTTCAGATAGAACTGTGACTCTCTCTTACTTCAACTGACACACAACCAATAACAAAAGAGTGTGATGAGTGACAGTGACACAGTCCAATCACAACACAACACACACATGTCAGGTGTGTTTAACCAATGAAAAGGCCAATTTTATCAAATTGATGTAAACTAAAGAATAATCAGTGGGCAGGTCAATCTGATTTAAAATGTTTTTGCATTTGTTCCCCAGGTCGTATTTCACAGATTTGCTATTCAAAGCAGCAAAATCAGAATAGTTTGCTTTGGTCTTCTTTACCTTTGAATCCTCATCCTTTAACCACATTTCTATGATATTCTTCTGTTGTGTCCCAGTGCAACTGAATGTTTAAAGTTAGAAACCTCTGTGAAAGATACACAGTTTTAGGCTGTTTAGAAATTTGTCAAAAACACACTCAACAAACAAAAGTGTTCAAATGTAGCAAAAATAGCAGCACAACCAATATTTGTCTTTGTGTATAACAGACTAAAACAGTGACGTATCAAGTCAGGTCTGGGCCCATATGCAGAAACTTTGAACAGGCCCTCCGTCTGTTCACAACCATGTTGTACTTTACTTGACATCAGTTGTTTACTCGGGTTTGTTGTTTAAATGTTGACACGTTTCATCACACTCAAATAGTAAATGAAGCCCCTACGGAGCCCAATGTAGTTTGGCAAAATGCGGATTCCATCTTGCATTCATGTAAAGCATCAGAACTCCTTGTCACACATGTTACTCGTAGTGAAGCTGCTGGGAAAGTGGTTTTGTTTTAAAACTCTGAATTGTTTTCTGGGGAAGAACCCGCTCACAGATAGATTATCAGATGGGTTAGTGTTGTATGAGGCACATGACGCTTCATTCCCTTCATCAGTGAACCAGGGCTACAGTCTTAACCTGAGATGTTCCTCTGCTGTCAGTCACTCTATCTTGTGTTGATGACACTAAGCTGAGCCGACCCTTCTTACTCTAGACTATACAGGTTGTGTAGGGCCCCTGTACCACCAGAGGGGACCTTTGAGGACCAAATCAAAAACAATTTTGTAAACAAGACGATACTTTTATAACTTGCAAATTTTACTTCGAGGAATCATTTGTAAATTTCCTTTTAATACTTAATTTATTTAATATCTGTTACTTTCTCAGATATCATGCAGTGGGCGGCAGGTAATGAAAGCGCATAAAATGCTGAAATGCGTCTTTGCATATGACCCTGTCTTCAATGTTATCTGTCTGGAGCAGAAAAACAGCAACAACATGAAGCAAAAGAACATGAAGGCATGTATTTTCACCTACTGTTATAAAGTCTTAATACGTTTTGCCAAATTATGCAATAAATTACTAAAGAATTATCCAGTACAGATTTACAGATTCAGTATTTGTCATCTGTCTTTGGTTTGCCCATGATAATATGTCATTTATAGTTTGTGTTTATAGAATTATTGATGTGATTTTGTATGCTTATCTTTCTTGAGTAAACTGTATTTATTATGCATTATTTCTGTTAGTGAACCAGTCGTTTGATCAGTAAAAACAGCGTTTGTGTGTTATAGTTTTTATTGTTTTAAAGCTGGATGGTTTAGACCCGGTCTGTAGGAATGGAACTGACAGAACGGCTGATGTAGCTTCACTCATATCCACTATTAAGATTTTTTTGCCATATTTACAAGATTTCTTTGAGAATTGGGCATTTGTGTTTCGCTCTTGTTCTCTCTTGTTCTTCTCTTATTCAACATATGGTTTGATCACATCATTGAAACAGGAGTTCAGTGCTTTGACTTGCTGTCCTTGATGGAGAGGTTTGATGCTGAGAATCAGCTCATGTGTGACTGAACTGTGGACCATTTATATTTCCACCTACTAAAACTTCTAGAGAATGATTGTCTATTCAGTTTGTGAAATTAGGTGCATCAGTAATTTACCACGCGAACATTTTTGCATGCAGTCCTGAATTTGTTTTTTAAATAAGTCAATGAGTCAATGTAAATTTAGTCTTAGTCAGTCTTTTACAACTTGAATGTTGAATCAATGTTAAAATGGTTGTCTTTGACATTAACTCTCCTTAAATCATTAAAGTACTATCTTGGTCATTATTTTAGAATTGAATCAGCTTCATCTATCATTGAGCAGCTTCATCTTATGAACTGATTTGTCTGTGTTACTCTTTTGTAAACACCTTCAAAAAAACATTTCACATGTTGTCTGTTAAAATACACACAATGCACAATTACATTATGCATTTGATGTTCACTCTTAAAACAACTTCTGTAGTGTTTTATACTCCTGAAATTGCAAAGTATTTCCATGAACTGATCAGGGTGCCCTTTTATAAGGCAGAAGTATATGACAAATACAACCTGGAAGTCATTTGCATTTCAAACATGTGAATCGATTCAAATTAACACCACATTCAATAATACAAAAACTCCTAATAGGATGGATGAGCCTGGTGCTCCTACACAGTTTCTCTTTATTTATGTGAGAGACAGGCACATGTCACTTTCAACATCCAGATGAGCTCTGTGCTTAGACTCATGTGTTTCAACTCTTTTCTTACAATTCCCTTTATAAATCCCATCCCTCTATAGCATGCCCGGGCTGTCCGTTGGGTTCCCAGTGGCCTCTCGACTGTTTTGGCCTGATGCAAGCCAGCTGTGGCATTTTTTAAAGACAAATGTAGATAGCTTGTTATTGTAGCACACACGTTGACACTCGCACGCGGAATTCTTTTGCTCTAACTTAAAACTGGACAAGGGCTACTTATGCCCATGGAATCGAAGGGCACGCGTCCACTTTTGTGCAAGAACAAAATAAATCCAGGTGCAAGGAATGTATCTACCGCGTGCGAGAGACATTTTAAAATAACGTTCTCTTGACATTTGTCAGTAAAAGCACGCCAAGACTGAAATAAAGTTTACTTGACGTTGGACATTCAATATTTGTTAATTTAGGGACCGTCAACATAGTGAAATTCACGTATCTTACGTCAATAGCAGTTAATGTGAAACTAGAGATTATTGACAGCAGATTCAATTGTTTCTCTTCTCACATACAATTTAAGCAGATAATATATTTTTGTTTTTTTATTATAAAACCTAATATATTGAATGAATCTTCTGTTTAAGATAGACTTGCAGTATACATTATTTAAACGTGCTTTTGTGGTTTGGCCACATGTGTTTTCTTGAAACTTTCTCAAGCCAAACTGTATTTATTTTGCTCATAAACAATGCACTGTCCGTTTAATAAAGCATTGATGGCGCATTGTATGATGATTACAAAGCATTCTACATTTAAAAATAGATTTGTTTGTTTTGTGGCTCTGGGTACGTGTCAGATATTCCAGTCTGAATCTGTTTCCCAGTCCGGCCCTGTTAGTCAGGGCAAGAGTGAGCGTACGTGCATCTCCACCCCATCACCTTCACAATACAACCCTTTGTAGAGATCACAGTACCTAGTTTAACTATCCATAACGTCATCTGCATATCATTTCCATATACATATTTTCATTCACCTCACCACACGAGACATGTTAAAGATATGAGCCGATGGACCGCTCTACCACCCGATCACACAGTTTCCACAACAATATCAAAATAACAGACCGCTGTTTCATTGTTATTAAATATTTTTTTCGACCACGAATTCTGCAAGTTAGTTTAAGATGAAATAAAATGCACCTTACACTCCTCGCTATCAGTAAAATGTGAAACATGCTACTGGTGTTTAAACGCAGCCCATGCACTAGAAATATATCCATACTTCATGTTAAACTTTAAGACGTCACTTGAGCGTTTAACTTCATGAATAAGAGTGAAATACTTCATGAAATGTGAGTTCTTACGGCTATCTGTGTTATTAGGCTTCACTCACACCAGTAGAAGAGTGTTTGTGCCCAACATATATACTGAATATACTGTATTTCTAGTGCATGCGCTGCTTTAAAACACTTTCATATGGCATGTTGCCCGTTTTAATGTTTAAATGAGAGCGAGGAGTGCGAGGTCCTCTAAAACTAAATTGCAGAACTTGTGTTCTAAAAGATATTTATTGTATATAAAACATATCTCTGAAGAAGAATGATCAGCGGTGCGCACTTTGAATATTATTGTGGACACTGTGTGATGCGGTGCATTGGCTCACGTGTCTCGTACCGTCACGTGAATGAAAATATGCATATGGAAATGATATGCAGATGACGTTATGCATAGTTGAACCAGGTACTGTAAGCTCCATATTTGGTTGTATCGTGGAGGAGATGAAGAGGAGATACACGTACGCTCACTCTACCCCTGACTGGGATTTAGAGAGGGAGTTATGTACATGTTCTGTCGTATGCATGGTTTTATAAAACCGATGGGCGCACACTTTATAATTGAAATCTATGAAAATTGTATAAAAGAGACCCATGACCATGTAGAAAAGATTGTCTCCACTGATCCAGAACCATTCACCTGTAGAAAGCTAAGACCAGTCCAGAATCTGATTTCACAGACAACGCTTCAGACTAGTCCCAGACCAACATCAATGTTGGAGCTGTCTTAACTAATACAAATATCCTCCCCTTACATTTCTTTGCAAAATTTTAACAAAATCTAGTTAAAGTTAACTGACAAGTGAAAATAACCAGCATATTTGGAGCTATTGAGTCCCCTTAACTGGAAACAAATGCCAAAGTGCTCAGTTACTGTCCACAGTATATGATTCTAGCGCTCTTCCACCCCGGTGCATGTTTAACATGTTCTGTTGCATGATGCTTGAAGCCTCTTTAGTTTCTTTGTGACACTTGCTAACATTAACAAAAAAAGATGAACATGGAAAGAAAACCAACGCAGTCGGCATGTTCACAGACAGTTTTGTATGTGAAATAATTATTTCAAATGCATCAGATCTCTCTGCATACTAATCTATTAAACTTGATAATGAACAGCACATTAGTTTACGCATAAACTTTGTAAAACACAACATTTATATCATTGCCAATACTTTTGCCCACGACTGTACACACCCCCACACACTGTTCAGTGTTCATTTATCTCTCTCATCTTCTCTAGTGATGGTGAACATAAACTATTCAGTTAGCGTGAAGAGAATGGGTCTGGGTTGTGTTTGATGCATTTTATTTCTGTGTATTTAGTATTTTTACTGTAGTGTAGATGGAGAACAGAATAAGACACACAGACACTCAGCATTATTTAGACAAACAATAGAGCGTTCTCATCAGATATCAACAGAAAGATAAACAGTGTTAATAAGAGCTCTGTCATAAAGTTCAGAGGTTGCGCCCGTTCTGATGTCATGTGTTGAGACATAAACAACATCAACAGCCTTCCAGTGAATGAAAGTTTATTAAAACTATGACATACATGTTCCATACAGCTTGTTTATATTTATGATTTTTCTTGAATGTACAAATAGGCTACAAACAGGTAAATAAAGTAATGTTCTGCCTAGTGAACTCTACATCCCTGAAATATATTTATAAAAAGATCAAGAGTCTCAACAAACAGTCACTATATGAGATACGAGGCCCTAAATAACAATCACATGACTGTGTGTGGGGTTTTCTGGGATAAATCAGCTGAAACAAAGACAAAAGTAAAATTGCTTTCATTGACCAATTCTACTGTTAGTGGTTGACAATTATATCAAGTTTCCAACCGTTTCTCATTTTTTAAATGCTTGCAGTTCATATATTTTTACAAACAGACGAGAGGCTGAGCTTTATTGTGAATAAATCATCCATCATAGTACACAGGCACATTGGAAGTTGATAAATCATTTTCAGTGACATCTAGGATCAAGTCCTGGTATATGAGATTCTGACCTGCAACAGACACACAGACATACACTTGTAACCCAATAAAAATACTTTAATCAACAAAGATTAAAAAAATTCACAATTGTTCGTAAAGAAAAAGTTTTGAATTGCGGGAATTACAATAGTGCTTAATCTGTTAAAAGTATCATGAAAAGACAGACGGGACACCTTCACCCACATCATTGGATTCTGTCGTTGTTCTTACACTCCCAACAATATTATTCTCTGTATCTTTATCAGTTACAATTGTGCTCTGAACCTTCCTATTCTCTTAAATTGAGAATGATTTTTACTTTTTTTCTCGTTATCGTTCATAGTGTGAATATGTTATATGTGCTATAATAAAACTAATGAAGAACTGGAGGCAGACAGTAAGACTTTATCACATGTGTCTGATGAGGGAAACACATAACAGAAGGAAACTTTAAAAGAGACTTAAAGAAAACAAGCTTTGACAGAATCTTGTACTTTATCAGTTAAGGAATTGCAACCTCCAGTCATTTTGAGCTGAATTGTGGAAATTCGAATAAATTAACTTATGTTTGTAAAGCCCTTGAACAGTTTTGCATTAAAAACTAACTCTATACAGAACATTTTAGAAAAATACAGTATAGAGAAATAAGAAATATAAAAGACATATGTTTGGTCTGATGATGATTTATCATGACAAATGTCACAATTCAGTAACATACCTTCTGGTTATCCAAAACACAGAAAGTTGAGCTTCTCCTCACAGTCTCTGGGTGTCCAGGTCTGTGTGTCCTTGTTCAGAGCTGCACAGCGTTGGTTTTGGGCAGGACATTGAAGCTGTTCATCTGAAGACCAGACCTTGAAGATAAGATCATCTCCACTGATCCAGAACCATCTATCTGCTAGAAAGCGCAGACCAATCCACACGTATTGTGTTTGAGCTCCTGTGATCTTACTGAGAGCATCAGTCATGCTTCTGTTTGAGCTCAGAGATGCCAGATCATCATGATGATGTCTACAGTAATCTAGAGCTCCCTCCCAGCTCTCAGACTGATGAACCACCATAAACTCCAACACCCTCATACAGAAGAAGGGGCATAGAACAAAACATTGAGTATCATGCAGTTTCTTCGTGCCTTTGTTCAAAATAGCACAGATCAAATTTCCTGGTTGTCCAGCGTCCCAGCTGATGTGTGTTGCAACTTCACCTGTTGTCCACTTCCAGATATCAGATTCTTTGTAGATTCCAACCCAGCTGTTAGAGATTTGAGCACCTGCCTGTTCCAAAAACTGCTGTTCCTCAATCTCATTGATGAAGGTGGACAGGTCATGATAGTTTGTTCTGCAGTATTGTTGTGCTTCATCCCATGTCTTCATCTCATTTATAAAGTAATGTTGTTTAATGACACATGAGGCGAGTCCATAGAGCTGGATGATGAGGAGCACAGTGAGTGTAGTCTTCATCTTTACTCAGTCAAGAGGTTTTGTGAGTCTGAAGATGAAGATAGAACTGTGACTCTCTCTTACTTCAACTGACACACAACCAATAACAAAAGAGTGTGATGAGTGACAGTGAAGCAGTCCAATCACAACACAACACACACATGTCAGGTGTGTTTAACCAATGAAAAGGCCATTGTATAAAATTGATATAAACTAAAGAATAAACAGTGGGCAGGTCAATCTGATTTGAAAATGTTTTTGCATTTGTTTCCCAAGATTTCCTATTCAAATCAAAATCAGAATAGTTTGCTTTGGTCTTCTATACCTTTTAATCCTCATCCTTTAACCAGATTTCTATGATTTTAGACTCTTCTGTTTTGTCCCAGAGCAACCTAATGTTTAAAGTTAGAAACCTCTGTGAAAGATACACATTTTTCGTCAAAGTGTTCAAATGTAGCAAAAATAGCAGATATTTGTCTTTGTGTATAACAGACTAAAACAGTGACGTATCAAGTCAGGTCTGGGCCCATATGCAGAAACTTTGAACAGGCCCTCCGTCTGTTCACAACCATGTTGTACTTTACTTGACATCAGTTGTTTACTCGGGTTTGTTGTTTAAATGTTGACACGTTTCATCACACTCAAATAGTAAATGAAGCCCCTACGGAGCCCAATGTAGTTTGGCAAAATGCGGATTCCATCTTGCATTCATGTAAAGCATCAGAACTCCTTGTCACACATGTTACTCGTAGTGAAGCTGCTGGGAAAGTGGTTTTGTTTTAAAACTCTGAATTATTTTCTGGGGAAGAACCCGCTCACAGATAGATTATCAGATGGGTTAGTGTTGTATGAGGCACATGACGCTTCATTCCCTTCATCAGTGAACCAGGGCTACAGTCTTAACCTGAGATGTTCCTCTGCTGTCAGTCACTCTATCTTGTGTTGATGACACTAAGCTGAGCCGACCCTTCTTACTCTAGACTATACAGGTTGTGTAGGGCCCCTGTACCACCAGAGGGGACCTTTGAGGACCAAATCAAAAACAATTTTGCAAACAAGATGCTATTTTTGTAAGTTGCGAATTCAACTTTAAAGGGATTATTTGGAAATTTCCTTTTTAATATGTTTTTAATTACTATTACATTCTAAGATATCAGGTAATGACATGCACATAATATGCTGAAATGCGTCTTTACACATGACCCTGTCTTCAATGTTGTCTGGAGCAAAAAAACTGAGAAACAGCAACTACATGAAGCAAAAGAACATATGAAGAGCTCTTTTCCATATCGCTTTAAACGCCAAATTTAATTTTTGTCATGCCATTTTGCTGTGTACTAAACCTATTCTTTGCTCCATGAATGTTTCATGCCAAATCTCTATATTTCCTTGTTAAAAATGTGCTGCAAGATGCAGTTTCTTTCCAAAACGCTATAAGTGCTGAACCTGTTTTTAACCTAAATGCGATATGTCCTCTCAACCAATCAGAATTCGCTAGTTAGTGGTATTTGTATGTGTTATTTTTAAATGATTTGTTGTATGTGGTGGAAAATCTTGAGACATAAAATTGAAAATATTTATTTTATTTTACTATTTAGTTTGTTACTATTTATTTTATTTGGCTGTTATTTATTTCATATGTTCCATGTTCTCTTGTTTGTTTGCTTTTAAAAAGAAATACATCAACATTTTTTTTGAAAAAAAGGATTGATTTATAGCGTTTTGAAAAAATAAACTTTGAATTTATAATCAACAATATTATTGTTTCATTTAACAATCATTGTTTAACATGTTCAGACTGAGCCAACAGACCATTTTAACAGGGTAAATTGAATATTTACAAAATGCATTGGTCTAGGTAAATAAATGTCATTTTCATGAAAACGATTAAAATGGATTTATAACGTTTTGGAAAAGAGCTCTTCATATTTATAATCATAAAGTCTATTTTAAAATCTTATTGAGTAAACTGTATTTATTATGCATTATTTCTGTTAGTGAACCAGTCGTTTGATCAGTAAAAACAGCGTTTGTGTGTTATAGTTTTTATTGTTTTAAAGCTGGATGGTTTAGACCCGGTCTGTAGGAACGGAACTGACAGAACGGCTGATGTAGCTTCACTCATATCCACTATGGGGTGTGCCAATCGAGTGATTGACAGGAGGAAAACGTACTTTTTTTTGCCATATTTACAAGATTTCTTTGAGAATTGGGCATTTGTGTTTCGCTCTTGTTCTCTCTTGTTCTTCTCTTATTCAACATATGGTTTGATCACATCATTGAAACAGGAGTTCAGTGGTTTGACTTGCTGTCCTTGATGGAGAGGTTTGATGCTGAGAATCAGCTGATGTGTGACTGAACTGTGGACCATTTAATGCTTTGCTAGTATATTTCCACCTACTAAAACTTCTAGAGAATGATTGTCTATTCAGTTTGTGAAATTAGGTGCATCAGTAATTTACCACGCGAACATTTTTGCATGCAGTCCTGAATTTGTTTTTTAAATAAGTCAATGAGTCAATGTAAATTTAGTCTTAGTCAGTCTTTTAAAACTTGAATGTTGAATCAATGTTAAAATTGTTGTCTTTGACATTAACTCTCCTTAAATCATTAAAATACTATCTTGGTCATTATTTTAGAATTGAATCAGCTTCATCTATCATTGAGTAGCTTCATCTTATGAACTGTGTTACTCTTTGGCTTTTCATCATTGTTTTATAAACACCTCCAAATAAACATTTCACATGTTGTCTGATAAAATACACACAAGGCACAATTACATTATGCATTTTATGTTCACTCTTGTTTTATATTCCTGAAATTGCAAAGTAATTCCATGAACTGATCATGGTGCCCTATTATAAGGTAGTAGTATATGACAAGTACAACCCGGAAGTCATTTGCATTACAAACATGTAAATTGATTCAAATAAACACCAAATTCACCCATACAAAAACTCTTAATAGGATGGATGAGCCTGGAGGCTCCTACACAGTTTCTCTTTATTTTCACTTGTTCGCCTTTACAGATGATTTATGTTAGCAGGAGTGGCGAAGGAAAGCTTGTTTGCCATGCTGTCCGGGGGATAGGGCCCTGTCGAACTCGGATCATCCCCCCTCGGTGAGGGGAGTGCGCCGAGCTCGGAACCGGCCCGAACCCCGAGTACCTCCCAAAAAGCGCATGATGCCGGACGGCAGCCGATCAAACTTACCCCTCAAAAGGCAGAAGGCATAGGCCGTCAGTGTGGCAGAGTGCTCGGGAACGTGAGTGGGAGCGTAGTGGCTTGGGACAGGGTGCTGGTTCTGGACATAGAGCGGGCCTGGGACGGACTTGGCCATGGGACTGAGTGTCGGCAGAGGGTCGGCAGAGGACGGCCTGGTCCGGGTGAAAAGAGGTCCGGGTGCTGATCTTGATTGGTCAGTGGCTTGTCTTTCTGATTCAGATCTATTTGGATGAATTTTTGACTGTAGTGAGACTAGAAGGCCCTATAGATCCGGTTTAGTCATCTTCCTGATTACGTGGTTGTCTCGGTCGGAGATGGCTTGACGTAAGCTTGCTGCATTCCACTTTACTTTAGGTGGTCTGGTGGATGTTACCGAAGCGTAAGATTACGCTGGGGAATGAGGCAGGCGCTCGATGGATCCAGGTGATGACTGACGTCGTCGTTTTGAAGTGAATGCAGTTTATCGGTGAGTTGAACGACCTCCTGGCTGAGCTTGTGGCTTGGTCGTTGTGTCCTTGCTGTGGTTGGAACGCTGGATAGCGCATGAATGTGCCGGTGTGTCCTGGACAAGACTGAGGTAATTGTTTTCGGTTCCAATGAGAGCACTAAGTGTATTAGCCCTGACTTAGAAACCTTGTCTGTTTTTAGATCCTCACAGATACGTAACCTAGGAGTTCTTATTGACAAGCATTTAAAATTTGATAAACATATCTCTCATGTTATTGGATCCAGTTTCTATCAGCTCCGCTTACTGTCCAAAATCAAACATTTTCTTACACCAAAAACCCTAGAAATGGCTGTCCACGCTTTTGTTACGTCTCGTTTAGATTACTGCAATTCTCTATACTGTGGTATATCTAAGCGTCAAATTCCGCGTCTTCAGCTTGTTCAAAATGCTGCGGCCAGACTCCTCTTAAAGTGTCGTAAACACGAACACATTACTCCAGTTCTCAAATCGCTATACTGGTTACCGGTCTGTCAGAGAGTAGACTTTAAAATTCTCTTATTTGTCTATAAATCCCTACACAACATACCCCCTGTCTACCTCTCTGGTCTTCTTCAGCTATACATCCCATCCAGAAACCTACGATCCTGTGACCAGGCATAGTTGGTAGTCCCGCGAGTTAGGCTTAAACGTAGAGGTGAACGTGCATTTGCAGTGGAAGGGCCCAAACTCTGGAATGCTCTTCCTCTGGAGATTAGAACAGCCCCTTCTCTGTCTGTTTTTAAGTCTCGGCTAAAAACATATCTATTTTCCCTAGTGTATTGACTACTGTGATTTGGCCTTTTAAAGTTTTTTTAATCAGGTTGTTTTAAACTGTTGACGACAATGATATAGCCAATGGGGTTGTGTTAAATTTGTGCATGGTCTGTTTTTGTATTTTTTCTAGAATGAATGTTTTCTCCTGTAAAGCACTTTGGTCAGCCTGCTGGCTGTTGTAAATGTGCTATACAAATAAAATGAACTTGAACTTGAACTTGGACAATGAAAATTTCTTTTCCTGATGAAAAGGAGGTATCAGACATGTCGAAGTCTTTTTAAGCTTGTCAAAGATTTTTTACTGTCGCAAACTCAGAGCTATTTTTCTAGACTTGCGATGTCGAAAGACTGAAAAAGTGCAGGTAAAATGGTTACCTATTTATTGATGGTTAGCTGGGTTTGATATTTTGAAAGTCGTGATAATTAATTCGAATCAGCTGCTGAGCTGATGCGGATCGGCTGATTGCTGATGCGCGTCAGCCGGGCTTGATCAAATGCTCCGGCTCCTCCCGAACTTAGTTAACAAAACATATTTTGTGAGAGACAGGCGCATGTCACTTTCAACATCCACATGAGCTCTGTTTGTTTAGTAGTATTTTCTAGATTTCAAATTAAGTGATACTTATCCAGAGAGAATCACTGTCCATAGATCACTACACTCATTGTTATTGTTTATTTCTTGATTTACAATTAAATCAGTTGTAGAACAGTGGTTTACAGCTTTCCTGTAGCTCAGTGGTAAGAGCAAGGTTGTCGGTTCAATCCCATGGGATTGTGTTATGTCCGCATATATTTGTATATACATAACATATTATCTTTACAATTCACATAGAGGGAGACGGACACACCTGCCTTCGTTATGCTGCAGATTTATTCATTTGGGTTCCACACACACCCTGCACATACAGCTCCCGGTTTCACCCTAGTGGTCAACCGCTAGTAATATTACATCAAATACATCACATTTCTCCCTGCTTATTTATATTTCCTCTTACTCTGTGTTTATCCCATAACAATGTAACTTAGGGAATAACAGTTCAATATTAACAATGCAATTTAGGGAATAATAGTTCAATATTAACAATCTGAAACATTTACATGATAACACACAGGTTCTTCACATAGTCAACCAACTTGTTGAACTCAGAATTACACAGTACAACCTTGCTGATTATACTCCTACTAAAACAATTTACAAATCCAGTCTATTAGGTGGTTTACGGTTCCTCACAAAGAATCTCCTAACATTAGGAGAATCAGCAATCGACGGTTCAACAATCTTGGTTACTTGTTGATCCACAGCATTCTCTTCAGTGTCATTAGATGTTACCGACAGTTCTTGTGTCCTGTCATCAGGTGTTTGTGACATACTGTCCTCTGCTGACCAGCTTTCCGTCTCCTCTGTGATTTTCTGGTGGCAGTTTAACATTTGATCCGTATGTCTTTTCCAATTTTGGGAGTTGTCCACCTGAACAGAGTACGAAACTGGTCCCGACTGAGAAGATATCGTACCAGCTTTCCACTTGTCCTCTCCTCGCCGATAATCTCTGACCAGCACTGAATCACCAATATGAAAGTCTCTGTGTTTGGCATGCCTGGAATGGTAAGAACATTGAACTTGTTGTGCCCTTTTTACAGTCTGCGCCACACTTGGTTTCAGTAGATCCAGCCTTGTCCTCAGTCTGCGATGAAAAAATAACATAGCCGGTGTTTCTTTCGTTGTACTATGTGGTGTGTTCCTGTACTGGAGTAAGAAAGAATCTAAACTCTGCTGTAATGGTATCATGTCTTTAGATGCCTTCAGTGCATTTTTAAAAGTCTGTACAAACCGTTCAGCCAGTCCATTGGTGGCTGGGTGAAATGGTGCCGAGCGTATATGTTTTACACCATTTGCTTTGAGGAACACTCCGCATTCCTCGGATGTAAATTGTGGACCATTGTCACTGACCAAGGTCTCTGGAATCCCATAGCGACTAAACAGTCCACGCAGAACTTGAATGGTTTTAGCAGATGTTGTAGAATCCATCACGTACACTTCAGGCCATTTCGAGTGTGCGTCTACAATTATCAGAAACATTCGTCCTGCAAATGGCCCCGTGAAGTCAATGAGGATTCGCTGCCATGGAACTTCTGGCCATACCCAGGGATGTAGCGGTGAGAGACATGGAGCTTTTTGGTTCTTCTGACATGACAAACAGGTTTTAGCTTTCTCCTCAATTTGAGAGTCGATGTTAGGCCACCAGATGTAACTACGTGCTACAGCCTTCATACTTACTACACCCGGATGTCCTACGTGTAACTCTTCTAGTACACGTTGTCTCAGATTCACTGGAACGATCACTCGCTGTACCCACATCAAACAATCCTGCATCAATGATAGTTCCTCCTTCCTTGTGATATAAGGTTTCAGTACATCTTCTGAACTCTTGCTGGATGGAAATAACCCTGTGAATACCATCTCTTTCACTCAAGAAAGAATCTGATATGTTCGCGTTTCTTTCCTGATATCGCTACTACACACAGGAAGTGCATCCACTTGTTTAATGAGGAAAACCTCCACTGCATCTTTTTTGTCTTTGTGTTGCACCGGCAGTGACAGTCGAGATAGTCCATCCGCGTTTCCATGGTCATTCGCACATCTATACTGGATTGTATAATTGTGAGCAGCCAGTAAGAGAGCCCACCTCTGAAGTCTTGCCGCAGCCATAGATGGAGTCGCTTTATTTGGGTGAAGTATGGTGGTGAGTGGATGATGGTCTGTTATCAAGGTGAAAGTACGTCCATATAAGTAAGTGTGAAACTTCCTTATTCCAAAAATAATTCCTAATGCTTCTCGTTCCAGTTGTGCATAATTTTGTTCAGCTTTACTCAGGGTTCGAGACGCGAACACTATAGGCCTCTCCTGGCCATTTGGCATCTTATGTGAAAGTACAGCTCCCACCCCATAGAGCGAAGCATCACAAGCCACGCGAACTGGAAGTCTTGGATCATAATGTGTGAGTAACTTGGTTGTTAACAACTCCGTTTTGGCACTTTGAAACGCTTTTTCACATTCTGATGACCATCTCCATTTTACTTCTTTATGTAGATGTAAGGCAGTGTATTGAGTTGCCCACCAGATGTCCCCATAACAATGTTTTCTTAGAACAGTTCCAAGTGCCGTTCGCGCTATTTGAGCTTTTTGATGTACCGTAGTGTTGATACATGAGTAGTGCGCCATCTTTTCTTCAGTTCATGTTATCAACACTACAGGTAAGCCACGTTAACGTTAGTGGAAAAGGGGCAATTTAAAATATATTTGTTTTTATCGCACTAAAGTTCATTTTATTGAGATACTTTGTGTTTTAAACTGCTAACGATCTAAATGCAGCATAATGTAGAGGGTTAAAATGTTTTGTTTTTCCTTTGAAATGTGATTTACCCATGTTGGCTAATGCAAAGCTATGTATGATAATATAAGTAGCACGAGCTTGCTGTCGAATTGCCTGTGCATTGTAATGTACTTTGCTAGTTGAAAACTTAAGTTGAGTTCATGTTATCAACACTACAGATGCCGTGCTGTGGAATAAACGGTCGAGCCACGATCCCGAACCCCTTTGTTTCTGAGTCCCCGCTCTCTACCACCACCCACGAACACACACAACACAACGCAGAGTAGCAGAGGCGGTGCTAGGGCCCAGTAAGCGTGCGGAGAGAGAGAAAGAGGGTTACATAGCATTGCATTTAGGGGATGTAAAACTGTAGACAGATTTGGCACAAATCTTGTATAATAATTAACCAATCCCAAGAATGATCGTAGTTGGCTAACGTTTACGGGGGCTGGTGCTTCCGCAATAGCCCGAAGTTTGTCAGAAGCTTTGTGAAGTCCTGATGCATCAATCAGATGTCCTAAATATTCCAATGAACTTTCATCACCGCTGAGATAGAGTCTGCGTCACTTTTCATTATGTTCACCCTTGAAGGATCATGCGATGCGGCCGTCACTTTGTGTAGTGGCATTTCGGCGTCCGTATCAGAATTTGTCTCTTCATCCCTTTTTTCCACATGTGAATCCATTCTGTGAATTGGTCTTTTCTTCGTTTTTCCTTTCCTCCACAAACCCTTTCCTTCCTCCTTGGCTCTAGGTGCTTTCCCTTCCGTCTTTCTACCTTTACAAGTCCGTGCAATATGTTCCTTTTTGCCGCAGTTATGACATAATTGTTCTTTGTAAAAGCACTCATTTTCGTAGTGATTTGTCTTACCACATCAGTTGAATTTCCCTTGAGGCTGTTTTGTCGATGTAGACATTGCATTTACTTTCAAAGAATTACTCAGGTGTTGCGATTCTCTTGATACTGCTTCCATTGACATTGCTATCTCCACTGCTTTTTTATATGTAAGGGTCGTTTCCGTCAACAACTTCCTTTGTAGTGACTCGCTACTCAGACCACACACCAATCTGTCTCGCAGTGCATCATTCAAATTATCAGCAAAATCAAAGTGTTCCGCCAATTTCTTTAGTACCGCCACGTATTGTGCAACGCTTTCTCCCTCCGCTTGGTTTCGTTTGTGAAATTTGAATCTCTCCGCAATCACAATAGGCCTGGGGGTAAAGTGTGCTTGAAGTATATCCACAATGGTGTCATAATCCATAGTACCGGGCTTTATTGGTGCAATGAGACTACGCAACAGTCCATAAGTCGATGCACCCATTACACTGAGAAAAGCGGAAACTTTTTTACCTTCGCCAACGTGATTAGCATTTACAAAATGTTCAAATTGTTCCACATACGTTGTCCATTGCACTTTTGCCTCGTCGAACTCTTCGACTTGTCCGATGATTGTAGTCATAGTTCCACTCTTTTTTTATTCCCGGCAGTGGGTCGTTTTACTCGTCGCCAATTTATGTCCGCATATATTTGTATATACATAACATATTATCTTTACAATTCACATGGAGGGAGACGGACACACCTGCCTTCGTTATGCTGCAGATTTCTTTATTGGGGATCCACACACACCCTGCACATACAGCTCCCGGTTTCCCCCTAGTGGTCAACCGCTAGTAATATTACATCAAATACATCACAGATTGCAAATACCTATCTAAAATGTATAGGATAAAGCAATGTAAGTCACTTTGGATAAAAGCGTCTGCCAAATGCCTAAATGTAAATGTAAATGTTTATGAGTTTACTTTATGATCAACACCATCTAGTGGTGAAATGTTGTTGAGTTTAGAAACATTTTGAAACAGCAATAACTTAAGGAAGCATTGTTTGCTAAAAATCATGTGACTTAACCAGTTTGATAAGCATTTGGAAGCTTCATGAAGCCTGTTTCGGAAGCTCGTAAAGAAAGATCCATGGAAGGAAGAACATGTGCAAAATTCCCTTAAAAATCCCAGTCAGCAAGTCGGTACTGTCCCTCAGGAGACCTGGGATGATTTCCAGCAGGCCCAATTCTTGCCAGGTGCACTGCAGAAGGGTGGGCTAGCAGGTATCTTGGGTGGGCATATACCCCAATCAGAAAAAAAAAAAAAACATTTAAAGTTTTTGTTCCTATAAGATATGAATGTGTTTTGGTAAAATTTCGTTTTTGTTCATTTCTGTGAACATCTGACAACATTTCCCAGATATTTCATATTAAATTGTTGTTTTAATGTGCCGAAAAAGAACTGGAGAAGACTGAAATATCGCAAAAAACAAAGCAAGATCATATTTGGTTTTAAACAACTCAAAACTAATGTTTGTAGGTCTACATGTATTAGAAAAAGTAAAAAAAGATAATTTATGAAATAAAACTCTCAGTCTTTCATATTGCTGTTGGGTGATTTTCAATAATCACTGCAATATATGACTTTAATTCATGATTTGATACAGGATTTAAATTATGTATGATGTTATAAATATATAAAACAGACATTCATTACAGAAGACTGCAAGATTAAAACAAAAACAATTATTATTTATTATAGCACTTTTTTGTATATGGTGTGGGTTTGATTTTATTGATGTTTGCGCATTAATAAAGCGGTTGTCAAATAAATAGAAGCCATTATAGAAAGCGGACTAAGAACATTCCCGATCACTGAACAATCACAGACTTCTGTTTAAATTTTTGGCAAAATACTCTGATTCCATTACACAGTGACATTTATACATATGTGCTGTTGTATGGCGTTATTTTAAAATAACAAATGTCGCGAGCGCAATATTACAAGGCGAGAGCGCATTTATACAATAGGACCTTGCGAATATCTCCGCTCTCACGCCGATATCCTCTGCTCGTGCACAAAACTGGACGCGCGCTCCCAATTATACGCTGCTCTCTTATGAATGTTCTCTGCTGTCGATCGCTGAGTGTGTGCGCTGTCGCTACCCGATCCGTCCCGGAAAAACACGATTTGTCCCGCGCATGCGCGAAACTGACGCCACTTCCGGTTCATCCAGATTTTACTACAGTCGACTCGATCCGTTCAGGTGATGCTCGATTTGTTCTGCGCATGTGCAAAAGCGTCTCACGACAGTCCTGCATTAAGATATTTGGTGAAGAGTGAAGAGCAAATGTGATGGCGGTTTGGATTTATTGGCATTTGATAACTTAAATATAATCTCCTCAAAGTATTCCTGACAGCCCAACAGAGCGTTGGAAGGTAAAACGGATGTCTACGAATTATACACTCATAGGTATCAAAATAAATAGAGTGTGTGAATAAGGGAGGCAGGGATGGAGGGAGGAAGTGAGTGAACGAATGACTAAAGAAGAGAATGAACAAATGTATAAATAAATTGAATGAATTCAAGAAATTCTGTGTGTTTCATAAATACAGAGTTTGTTTTTTAAAACTTTTTTTTATTTGTTAAAGTATGCTAAAATATGTACATCATAATTTATAAATAAATCACACTTTACTGAATGGTGTCTAACAATTGTAAACTATTACGTTAGATTTTTATTTAACAATTATTTAGTTGGGGTAAAAATATTTATATTTTATAAATTAAAAATATGTCTCACTCATGACACATATCAGTTTTTTATATTATATTTAAATACACTAAAAAAGTATCAAAATTAATAAAAAAAATACTATTTTCCGCTCTTAAAAGGGTAGTGTAGCCTATTCCTCGTTCAGCCCATTTCTCCAAACCATTACAGATTGTAATTTGTTTAATGTCTTTTTATGTTAAGTGCAATTTTCAATAAAGAGTTTATAAAAAAAATATTCCCGGTATGGAATTGCCGTAAATTGTTTCGGCCGGAAGTAGATGCACTTTCGCGCATGCGCGGAACAAATCGTGTTTCCGGGACGGATCGGGTACCGACATGCGCACTCAAAATGCCTGCCGTGCGTCTTTAGAGTTCCACCTGGGTTCCCTGAGATTGTCAAAAGTAGTCAACCAATCAGGTAGAGGCTTTCGCGGCGGGCCAATGAAAATGCGACCTCTTACATGGAATCTCATTGGTTAAATGTGACATGACGTAATCATGGATCGCAGCAGCGGATTAACCATATGGGCAAGTGGGCGATTGCCCAAGGGCACCAAGACTTTAGGGGCACCAAATAAACCATCAAAACATAATGTACATTTTATAAATGTAGGCTACATAAGCACTTGTCACAGGTCGGAGCGGACCACAGGTGTCGTGAGTCACGCCCCTTCCTTGTTTCCACCTCGAGGAGGTCCCCAGAACACCCCAACGACCAGACACACAAGAAGCCAGTAATTAAATATTAAAACCACTTTATTAAATTGCAAAAAAAAGGTTATTGTGGAAGGGGAAAGGGAAGCTAAAATCCAATTCTCCGATTGGGGAGTAACAGTCTCGGGTCTCTTAAGCTCCGTCACGGGAGATCTCAGGTGAGCCCTTCACTCCTTTGTCCTTCGGACTATATCAACAATCAGCCTGTTCACCAGTATCCCTTGTTCTGGTTTACAGGGCGACTGTCCGGGGCCCCCTCCTTTCCTGGACGTCACAAACACAAGTGGTAAGTATTTGAAATTTGAATGCACCGTGGATACCTCCTGTTACTCGCGGCAACTCCGAGTCGGCCCAGCGGATTTGGACTCCCGGTCGTCCCGATGAGAGTGGAGCGTACAATGGCTGACGGGATCCGACTGACACCGTACTTGGAAAACGTACGGGGAAGCTCCGTGGTTTCTGTATCCGGAGTGGCGGGTCAATCGTGTGGGTAGGTGCTTCAAAGGGCCCCACTAGTTCTGCACAAGGACATACAGGTAGATATAACAGGACTTGGGCACAGACTTTGGACAGAGGGGCCGCTGGTTCTTTACTCAGGACACAGGTAAGTCTATAGACAAGACAACTGGGGCTCCTCTTGGCATATAGGCGAGTGTACAACACAATATGCTGGCTTTAGCTTTGGGCATAAGGTAAGTACATCAAAGGTAACTGGGACTTCACTTGGGCATCCAGGCGGGTGTACAACACAATATGCTGGCTTTAGCTTTGGGCATAAGGTAAGTACCTCAAAGGTAACTGGGACTTCACTTGGGCATCCAGGCGGGTGTACAACACAATATGCTGGCTTTAGCTTTAGGCATAAGGTAAGTACATCAAAGGTAACTGGGACTTCACTTGGGCATACAGGCGGGTGTACAACACAATATGCTGATTTTAGCTTTGGGCATAAGCTTACGGTGAATCTGCAGGGAAACGGGAAGAGAATGTAACTCACAGACACTTGAGGAAAAGACGTCGGGCGCTCCTTTTCTGAGGATTCAACCAACTGCTGATAGGAATGTGAATAGGCAGCTGCTGCTGCGCCGGGCCGAACACGGCCTCCGCTGGTATCACACACACACAACTGATTTCCTCCTACAGCAACCAACTCCTCAACGATAGTACTACCACTACATCCACACTGTTTATACTTAAAATTGTTCCTCACCGCTGCCACATAGAGAAGAAAGATAAGGTGTCGTCGACGGCATATAATTTGAGATGTTTTCTTCGCCCGCCTCAGCACTCTCTTCTTTTACAGGGTTTCGTCAGGCCTGAAAGGTGGTTGTTGACGACACAAATACAGCACCACACTGCAATTTTCCAGTGCATACACTCACAGCAACGGACAGAGACTCACCCACTGCACTCCACACACTCTTGGTGAATTTAGGGTCACAACCCCATCCGACTCAAGACTCGTCCTGGAAATCGTAGAGGACTGATGCAACGAATATTCCTTTAAAGCGTCACCGCCACGACTACCCAAACTTTGCTCTCGCTCACTGGTCCCGGCTCACCCACAATCCTCCTCCACAGTGGGGCCGCACAATTCCTATGCCACAAACTCACAAGAAGGCTCAAAGTTTGTCACACATGTCCATAAGGTATTTCACAGTCCAGTTGACATCCCAATATACTCAGCCCAGTTTCTGTTTCTGCCGAATCCTTGTCTCCGTTTTCGCCCAGCCAACAATATCCTCCGCCTTCTTCCTGCTGCCCTCGCCCAAACACTCCAACTCGCTCGCCGACACGGCTGGAATAAAAGGCCTACCCCCTCTCTGCAGTTTCTGAGGCCCTCTTTATCCTCCTCCTGCTCTTCATACTGCCCAATCCGCGATCGCGCCGCTCATCAACCACCTGCGAGCGATAAACCCCTGATTTCTTTTCCCGGATTTCCCGGAGTATCCGGTGTTTGAGGATTACAGTCCGGGCGGAACCAATCTCCATCGTTTTTTTTCGTTCCGCCCTTACAAAGTCACCCTGTGACACAATTGTTTTTTAAGATTTAATTTGATTAAAATTAAATGGATAAATAGGCATGGCACCATGTGCGGGAATAGTGATTTTTCTCTAAATAAAAACAATAAATGTAACATTACAACAGAAAGCAGTTGTCCTTTAACTATAGTAGGCCTAATTGTTAAAAATACTTGATGAAAAGTTGTTTTTTGTGTTCTTTTCTACAAAAGTGTCATGTTAATGTGTAATTCTTGTAAAACAATATACATGGCTGAGTTTCATTCTTATAAATATTTTATTATATAAATCTTATATAATATTAATATAATCCGGGGCTGTTGCCCAGGGTCACCATGAGGTCTTAATACGCGTCTGGATCCACCATGTTTGCAGGTAATAATTTTGATATATTTGATGCAACATATTAATCAAATGAACAGGAAGGGATATAGCGTTTGTTATATTACATAGAAATTCAGATTTATGCCCTTAACTTCTGGAACACTGAATGCAGAACACTTGCAGTATCTGTCTGCTAATGCATTAAATGCATAACCAAATAGATATAGAATATTATATGATATTTCCAAATGTTCCAAATCGGTTGCTATATTTTAGAATAATCTATTTTTAGTGTATGACATGCATGAGGTGGGTGTTGGCCTGTTTTGTCTGAATGACGTGGTAGTTAAACGGATTAGGATGTTTGTATGTAGGCCTACCCTACAACGCATCCTAACGCCCCCTTCATTTTTAATATACATTTGATTATTGATGTTGCATCACATATATCAAAACTTTTACTTGAGAACGTGGTGGACTTCGTCGTTGAGTACGTCGAGTCACTTTCAACCATTAAGATACCATGTAAGATGTCACATTTTCATTGGCCCGCTGCGGAAGCCTATACCTGATTGGTTGACTACTTTTGACAGTTTACAATCCCTGAAAACACAGCTGGGAACTCTCGAGAGCAAGAGTACATATGGATGCGTGGACGCACGGCACGCATTTTGAATGCGCACACACTCACTGAGCGAGAGGAGAGACAATTCATAAGAGAGCAGTATAATTGAAAGCGTGCGTCCAGTTTTGTGCATGAGCAGAGGAAATCTGCGTGCGAGCGTAGAGATTCGCGCGCTCGTATTACAAGAATGCGCTCTCGCCTTGTAATAATGCGCTCAAGACATTTGTCATTAAAATTACCCTACTGTTGGTTATGAGGTCCGTGAACGCGCAGTGCGCCTAAACTAAACTCGTTTGAACAGTCTTTCACTCTAAGGTGCTGCTGTCAGCCACAAAAGAGGGTCTACAGCAACATCTGGACACCCTGCACACTTTCTGCCAAACATGGGCCCTATTGGTAAACCTTAAAAAGACTCGAGTCATGATATTCCAAAAAAAGCCCAGCAGCCAAAACAAACATAACAGTTTCAACCTTACAACGTGCCCCTAGAACACACCAAGAGCTACACATATCTCGGTATAAACATTAGTAACACCGGAAACTTAAACAAGGCTGTGAATGACCTGAGAGACAAGGCACGAAGAGCCTTTTACGCAATCAAAAAGAATATCAAAATTGACATCCCAACCGTAATCTGGCTGAAAATAATACAATCAATTATAGAACCGATGGCGCTGTATGGAAGTGAGGTTTGGGGTCCTCTCGCCAACCAAGAGTTCAGCAGATGGGACAAACACCCAATAGAGATTCTGCAAACAGAAATGTGTAAAAACATTCTACGGGTACAGAGAAAAACTCCAAACAACGCCTGCAGAGCAGAATTAGGACTGTATCCTCTAATCATTAAAATACAAAAAAGAGCTTTAAAATTCTACACGCACCTTAAGAACAGCGACACAGACACACTCCATCACAAAGCCTTAAGCCATCAAGAGCTGAGCCCAGAGAGAAACCCCTTCATCCAACTGATCTCACAACTAACTCTACAACCCCAAACATGCCCAAGACAACCCCAAACCCCAGCCAGACTAAACCAAATGATCAAAAGACAAAAAGAGAAATATCTCCAACACTGGACAGAAGCAACAGCTCAGCAAAGTAAACTGGAATGCTATGTGTCACTAAAGAGAGAATATAAAGTGTCAGAATACCTCATAAGCGTATCAGATCCTAATATATGAAAAGTGTTGAGCATGTACATGTAACAGAGGCAAGCTAGTGTAGAGCTGTGCAGTGTGTAAACCTCACTCCTCAGCGTCAAGGACTCTCTAGCGACAGACACTAGAGACTGCGGTCTTCAGCCTCCTCGCTAAAGCGTCCGACTCCCATGCAGAACCGACCCGGTTTGAGGCCTGCCTGGTGCAGGTGTGGTTCGTTCCGGTTACATAGAGACTCAGTGATCAGCAGCTCACTGTAGAGACGGGCAGACACAGACACACATGGACACCGAGAGAAGAGCGACTGTGTCCACACTGCACACACAATCAAGTGGAAACAGAGCTCCACTTTCTCCTCTCCTGTCCCAACTACACACACATCAGAGAAACATTCTTCCCCCAGTTTACAAACTTACACAAAGACTTTGACCAGTTTCAACAAAAGGACAAGATCTCATACATACTGGGAGAAAACTCAAGAAGCTCAAACCTGCTCAAGATATGTCAAGTCCTGCCACGAGCAAAGAACAAGCAGCACAACACAAAACAACACTGACAGAACAACACACACAAACTGACACTATCACCCTCATTGAGAACTTTAATTAAAACTCTTTTTTTGTTTATATTGAGATGTTTATATATATTTACTTATAGACTTTATTTCTATTCTATCGTATTTTATCTTATTCTGTATTTGTGCATGTTTATATTTAATCTTGTGCTTTGGCAATGTAATGTTTTTTATCATGCCAATAAAGGTCCTTTGAATCTTGAATCTGTTGAGTTTTGTTACACTGTTGTTGCAGTAAGCGTTGGGTTCGAGGGAAAATAAACGAGAGATGGATCATCTTTATCCGATCTTGGCATATTTATTTTTCGATGCTGACACATCAGTCTCACGGTCAGACAGCCATCAGTACAAGTACCGTAAACCAACTGGGACAAACATAATAACTCAAACGCGTCTTCTGAGGCTTAGACTTTAGTGCGCCCTGGGGCCTGTACCATGATGGTAGTTGAACAAACTCTGGGTTACAGGATTAGTTTTGGGTTGTCAAAACCAAACCAACGTGATCAAGCTTTGTTGGTACCATGAAGCAGCTCCAGGAGTTTCTTTGTCAACTCAAGCTTTGATCCTGAAGCTAAGATTAGTTTGTGCGTGTGTGCACATGAACGAGTGACGTTGGGATCGCTAAACCAATCGCGTTCAACATGGATAGAGGGAGTTACGTAGGTTTCTTAGGAAATAATTATGCGCAAATGTTAGTAACACAAAAATGTATTTCAGGCACGCAGTAATACTGTTTCTGCTGTTTACACAAGAGAGAACGGTTTCAGAAACACTGCTGATTGAGTTAATGCACAAGTTGAACGACTATATAGTACACACATTTACTGTAGTATACTGTAGTAAGGTAAATATTACAGTAATGTAATATGATGTGTTTTATGTGTGTATGTGCCCCCACAGTGGATGAACATATCCTGCTAACATTAGTTATCATTTAGTTTACCTTTATTAATGAGGATGAAGCACATGATGAAGTGAAACGATCTGTGTGCTGACAAAGTTAAAGAGATAAATGTACTGTACTATTCATTATGGCACAAGTGAGAATGTGAGGATTTATATTTTATGTTACTGGTGTCTCTTTTATTGTAGGACATTTCACAATTCCTTCCCCAGAGACTCCAAAGGTTACAGAAGTAACACATGTATTTTGTGAACAAAATACACTAGAGAAGCTTACTCTTAATAAAGAAGGTTAAATAAAAAAATACCAGTATGTGAACTTAGTAGTCAGTTGAAGTGTTCATTTAAAAATCCGATGGTCATCTCAATCCTGACTCTGGTTTGATTGAGGGCCATGTTGAAGTGGTTCTGCGGTCAGGATAGCAAAAACCTCTGTTATACATAGGGACCCCCGTCTCCCACCAACAGGCTATCAAACAGCCCTGTTATACTTTACCTTCCTTAAAGCACTGACAAAAACACAGACGCACAGGGAATGGCATTACAAGTATTAAAAACGTTTTAAACATTTAAAAATGTAGGCCTACTTTATGATACATTATTTAGGTTCATTGTAAGTGTAACTTGATAACAAAAAGATTAAAATAGCAGTGTTAAAAATATGTGATGTCACCGGTCAATTTATGGTTTTGTCTGTATCTTACTGTAGCTGTATAATAGAAGGTTTCTTCAGTGGACAAAGAAGATAAATGTTTCACCCAACACAGTGAAACTGGAAGTGTTCCTAAATGTTCTGCACCACAGACAAGAATGTAAAAAATGCAATGCAAAGAAATACATATTGTATGCAGTACAATAACAGTATAAATACATTTAATTTCATGTGTAAGGGAAAGCCAGCAAATGTCATCTCTAAAATCAGATTTTACCTACATAGTCACCATTTTTTGATTTTGTATTTGTAATATATATTTACATCATTTTATGTTAGTATTTTTATTCTATTAAACATTATTAAAAATAACTAACCATTGTAACACGCATTGTGAGTTAGTTGCCTCACTTATATGTAAATTTGCTCGCCGTTGATTGGTTAATTTTCGGTGTGAGATCTCTATCTAGATCATAGCCTGTTCCGGAGCAGGTTAGCCGTGCAGCTTAAGTTACCATGGCGATGAACACCGATTAAAGCTGAGTTACTTTCATGGTACCTAAAACCCAGGGTTGGCGCAAAGTAATCCTAAACTTACCTGGCTAGCCACCTAAACCGGCTTCATGGTACAGGCCCCAGGTGTCATACACACATACAAAAATACAGACCAGTACAGCGTTACAGAAATATACAACTGAGGACATAATGAACATATTTTAACAGTTTCGCTACAACCTTGAGGCGTTTGAGATGGAGGGAGAGAGATTTACTGGTAATGCTAGATCTTTCAGTCATTTGACGGTCGATAAGTTCAAATCTAGCCTAAATATTGCAAGCAAATAACAGCTGTTTGTTAATGTTACCGCTCGCGTGACGCGTCCTTATCCTTCACAGAATAGAACCGCAAAAACTCCCGTAATAATAAATTATTCTGATTTTACTTCACAATTAATTTTAAATGCTGTTTATAAAAAGCCGGTATTCAGTACGCCTCAAATTATTTTTCAAATTATTTTGCTTCCACCATCATCTCTGTTATAAACTAAAGCCGCTCTGTGAGTGATGGTGCTTTCAAACAGTCAGTTGCTTTCAAACAATGTCCAGGGAATCTAAGGGCACACGGCCACTCTTAAATCCAGGTGCAAGACAAACATCTACCGCGTGCGAGCAAAGAGCATCTAAGGGCGCGCGTCCAGTTCTGCTTGCGTGTGGAGAGGTACGAGCTCACAAATCAATATTGACGTAATTTCGTACTAAAATAACGTGCTGTTGACATTTGTCAGTAAAAGCACGCCACTATCGACAGCACGTTTCAATTATTTCTCTTCACACATACAATTTAAGCATATAATGTATTTTTGTTTTTATTATGAAACCTAAAAGATCGAATGACTTGTCAGGACCGGATATGATTCTAGCGCTCTTCCACCCCGGTGCATGTTTAACATGTTCTGTTGCATGATGCTTGAAGCCTCTTTAGTTTCTTTGTGACACTTGCTAACATTAACAAAAAAAGATGAACATGGAAAGAAAACCAACACAGTCGGCATGTTCACAGACAGTTTTGTATGTGAAATAATTATTTCAAATGCATCAGATCTCTCTGCATACTAATCTATTAAACTTGATAATGAACAGCACATTAGTTTACGCATAAACTTTGTAAAACACAACATTTATATCATTGCCAATACTTTTGCCCACGACTGTACACACCCCCACACACTGTTCAGTGTTCATTTATCTCTCTCATCTTCTCTACTGATGGTGAACATAAACTATTCAGTTAGCGTGAAGAGAATGGCTCTGGGTTGTGTTTGATGCATTTTATTTCTGTGTATTTAGTATTTTTACTCTAGTGTAGATGGAGAACAGAATAAGACACACGGACACTCAGCATTATTTAGACAAACAATAGAGCGTTCTCATCAGATATCAACAGAAAGATAAACAGTGTTAATAAGAGATCTGTCATAAAGTTCAGAGGTTGCGCCCGTTCTGATGTCATGTGTTGAGACATAAACAACATCAACAGCCTTCCAGTGAATGAAAGTTTATTAAAACCATGACATACATGTTCCATACAGCTTGTTTATATTTATGATTTTTCTTGAATGTACAAATAGGCTACAAACAGGTAAATAAAGTAATGTTCTGCCTAGTGAACTCTACATCCCTGAAATATATTTATAAAAAGATCAAGAGTCTCAACAAACAGTCACTATATGAGATACGAGGCCCTAAATAACAATCACATGACTGTGTGTGGGGTTTTCTGGGATAAATCAGTTGAAACAAAGACAAAAGTAAAATTGCTTTCATTGACCAATTCTACTGTTAGTGGTTGACAATTATATCAAGTTTCCAACCGTTTCTCATTTTTTAAATGTTTGCAGTTCATATATTTTTACAAACAGACGAGAGGCTGAGCTTTATTGTGAATAAATCATCCATCATAGTACACAGGCACATTGGAAGTTGATAAATCATTTTCAGTGACATCTAGGATCAAGTCCTGGTATATGAGATTCTGACCTGCAACAGACACACAGACATACACTTGTAACCCAATAAAAATACTTTAATCAACAAAGATTAAAAAAATTCACAATTGTTCGTAAAGAAAAAGTTTTGAATTGCGGGAATTACAATAGTGCTTAATCTGTTAAAAGTATCATGAAAAGACAGACGGGACACCTTCACCCACATCATTGGATTCTGTCGTTGTTCTTACACTCCCAACAATATTATTCTCTGTATCTTTATCGTTACAATTGTGCTCTGAACCTTCCTATTCTCTTAAATTGAGAATGATTTTTACTTTTTTTCTCGTTATCGTTCATAGTGTGAATATGTTATATGTGCTATAATAAAACTAATGAAGAACTGGAGGCAGACAGTAAGACTTTATCACATGTGTCTGATGAGGGAAACACATAACAGAAGGAAACTTTAAAAGAGACTTAAAGAAAACAAGCTTTGACAGAATCTTGTACTTTATCAGTTAAGGAATTGCAACCTCCAGTCATTTTGAGCTGAATTGTGGAAATTCGAATAAATTAACTTATGTTTGTAAAGCCCTTGAACAGTTTTGTATTAAAAAGTAACTCTATACAGAACATTCCTGAAAAATACAGTATAAAGAAATAAGAAATATAAAAGACATATGTTTGGTCTGATGGTGATTTTTCATGACAAATGTCACAATTTAGTCACATACCTTCTGGTTATCCTAAACACATAAAGTTGAGCTTCTCCTCACAATCTCTGGGTGTCCAGGTCTTTGTGTTCTTGTTCAGAGCTGCACAGCGTTGGTTTTGGGCAGGACATTGAAGCTGTTCATCTGAAGACCAGACCTTGAAGATAAGATCATCTCCACTGATCCAGAACCATCTACCTGCTAGAAAGCGCAGACCAATCCACACGTATTGTGTTTGAGCTCCTGTAATCTTACTGAGAGCATCAGTCATGCTTCTGTTTGAGCTCAGAGATGCCAGATCATCATGATGATGTCTACAGTAATCTAGAGCTCCCTCCCAGCTCTCAGACTGATCAACCAACACAAACTCAAATATCATACAGAAGAATGTGCGAATATAAGTGCAACTTCTATCATGCAATTTCTTACTGGCTTTTTCTAAATAAACACAGTTATCATTGTCTGGTTGTCTAGGATACCAGCTGATTCGTGTTGCAACTTCACCAGTCGTCCACGTCCAGATTTGAGATCTATTGTAGAGTCCAACCCAGGCATCAGAGGTTTGATTGACTGCATCTTTTAAAAACTGCTGTTCTTCAATCTCATCGATGAATGTGGACAGATGATGATAGTTTGTTTTGCAGTATTGTTGTGCTTCATCCCATGTCTTCATCTCATTTATATAGTAATGTTGTTTAATGACACATGAGGCGAGTCCATAGAGCTGGATGATGAGGAGCACAGTGAGTGTAGTCTTCATCTTTACTCAGTCAAGAGGTTTTGTGAGTCTGAAGATGAAGATAGAACTGTGACTCTCTCTTACTTCAACTGACACACAACCAATAACAAAAGAGTGTGATGAGTGACAGTGACACAGTCCAATCACAACACAACACACAGATGTCAGGTGCATGTAACCAATCAAATAAACTTGACAACGCCTCTAAGAAAAACACATTTGTTTGTACAATAAAACGTTTGCATGTTTTCCAGCCCCCAGATTTATTTTTTATTTAAATCCTTCACCTGAAACACGTCACAGACATCATGCAGTGTGTGCAGGTGAAGACATGCTCATGATCTGATGATGCATCTTTACAAAATGGCCGAGGCTTTAAAACAAAGGGAATCTGTTTGTAGCAGAAAAAAGAATGCATGTGAGCAACAAGTCATGTGTCTTTTACTATTTCAAAGTATTATTTTGTTTTTAATTATTAAAGTACAGATTTACAAATTCAGTTTTGTTCACTGGCATACAGTTATTATGACTGTGGATGTTCAATAATTGTGAATTTAGGGGCCGTCTCCAAATTTATATACACATTAATATTTTACTTCACCAGACAAACAGTGAAATATTTCAATCCTGTGTAATGATATCACATCATAACCAAATGATGAAATAAACAAACATCAAGAAACATTGAGAGGCAAATGTAACTTTATCAATGTAAATGTTTTTTGTCAAGAGATTATTTCCATCTTTCATTACACAGCGCTCTGAAATACTTGATTCTGATGACGTTCAAAGATTTGTTATTCCCTGATAATGAACGCTCACAACTAATAATGCATAGTCATACATTTTGACAGGTGCAGTTTATTTTGATACATAAATGAAATTAAATACGTCCTTTTAATAACAAATGACACATGATATTAACAAATGTTTCAACGACATGTTTGTCTTGTTTCAACTTTGTGTTTTAAAAAAGACAAAATCAAACATGTTTCCTTTCTGAAGGTCTGTATTTGTTATCAATGAGCTATTCAAATATATCAAATCAATATTTCATGAACAGTCACTTGTAGTCGTGTAATAATCGTGATAACGTGCAGCCAGTTGTTATAGTGAAATACAAGACTGATCTCACTGATCTCTTTGCTGTCCATCATCTCTTCTTTATTCAACACTTTAGAATTCAGTATCACTGCATGTCTTCTGTCACGTGTTACATGTTCTTTGGTCTTGTGAGGTGCACTTTAAGATTGTATTTTGTTCTTTCTTCTTCCTGTGTTCTGTAGTTCTTCTCCCAGGTGTGTCTGTATCATTTATCTTCTCAATAAATAACAATGATATTCCCTCTCAAACATATTTGTGTAAAAACAATGCAAACATCAGAATGATCGACTTCAGAAAGTTTATCAAACATGATTTCAGCAACAAGACCTCAACATGTCATACTGTCACCAGCAAAAGATTTCAAAGCATTTCATATCTCAAAACCCTGCGGTTAAATCTGTAATCTTGACAACTTAATAAGTTTTGTTATCTTTGATCCTTTAAACCATTGAAGGGCTGATGAGGGCGTCTAAAACACATCACGTCCACCTCACATTAGGTCCAGTTTGACAGTGTAATGACACACATGTGCTGGTGTTTTGATTGATGTGGAGGAAAAACTGGAAGAAACTTTCTTGTTCTCTAAACCCAACTGACTTGGACTGAAGGTGGATTAAAACTCATTTTGAAAGGATGTTTGAATCACTGAGGAACACGTCAACTAAATATTCACATGAGATTTAATGTGCTGAGTCATGTGTGTGAGAAATAGAAAACACGGAGTGTCCTCTTTACATGTGTGCGTAAGAGGACACATTAGTCAAAATACATGACATTTACATTCCCTTCATTGTGCTTACAAAACAAATTTAGACCTTTTATAAGTGAGGAAACATGCCAAGAGTTTTGACTGGAAAATGATTCTTTTTGGCCTACAGATGACCTCCACATTGAGCCTTAAAATCCTTTACTGCACAACTAGCTGTGGATTAGCCCTCGTACAATAAACATGATTCAAAGTGATCATGTGTGTGAAATGTTGTGGCATGTAGAGGTGAAGCATCAATGTCGTCACATTTTCTTTTAATGACAGAAGATAACAAACATTCTACTGCCAGACGCCTCTGAACACACATTCATGTACATCACATTGTATTTCTGTCAATAGATCCTAAAAAATACTCCACACTGCACCTCTGAACAGAAAGAGAAATATTAAAATCACTAAAAGAAGTAAAAACATTTCAATAAATTAAATGACACTCACATGAACCGTGAAACTAAAGAATTAAATGTCATTCAAAATATATGAAGCTCTAATAAAACTCCAATAATGTCTCTGAGAAACTGAAGGAAATACAGAAAGTGTTGTAACCGTTCTCACTCTACTCTAGTTGATCTCTTTAGGCCCTTTGAACTTTGACCTCTGTGGAGATGACAGAACATTGCTCTTTTTGACGGAGTGTGTTTGTTCATTTGACCCAAAGCTCTCTTTTTAAAGAATCTCAGTCATAAACACGTCTTTTCTCATCTGTTGTGCTGTGACGCTGTGAGAAATAATTGAGTTGTAGATGTGATGATGAGTTTACCACTGAAATAATGATTTGATAAACCTGAAACTCTGTCAGTGAAAGCAGATAAAAGAGAAACACATACATGAGTGTGTCATTCTTTTACCAAAATAACAGTCTATGCGAAGAATAAAAAGAATAAGTGCATTAGAACGAGCTGCGTGTTTGTGTGAATTGTCTTTGTTTGTGTATGACATTAATCAATGTCTGCAGAATGATGTCATCTGTCTGTTCTGAGTGAATGAGGTGCACAGATTAACATACGACACGAGTGATGGTCGAGGATTCTTCTGCGTCTGCACTGTATGAGGATATAAACACACAAACTTCATCTCTTGATAAACTCTATTAAACACTCAAGTATACTATAGTAAGGTTCATATCCACTGTAGTATCTAGAAATTTCACTGCAGTTTACTATGGTAAATAATAATATAGTATACTACAGTAAGTTATGTTGATAATATATTGTATAGTAAAAAAATACACAGAATAAATATAACAAATGTAGTTAAACTAAAAAGAATATGGCCCTAATGCATCGCTATTTATGTGACATTAATGTCATGTGTCAGTCATCTGCCTATTCATGATGAACTGCACTTGAATATTTTTGAATGATGACAACAGATGTTTCATATTTGCTCTACAACTGTTTGGCCTGTGATAAGAAACTTTAAAGCTCTGTAGCACCAGTGCTATGTGCAAAAAGAGTTAATGTACAACAGTCCTGACACTAATATAAATGACTGCTTGACTTTGTTCTATATCATGGGGAGAGTTTACAAATGTATGTGTCTTCAGCAAACACTATACTGTTGGTAAAACACTTAGAAGCAAACTTGACCAATCAGGATCCAAAACAAATATATTGACACTTCAAATTAAATATCAGTTTTATCTTCATAGAATTCATATTTATACAATCACAAGACAATGCTGAATGTCAAGCCCTCAGTGTATAGTGAGGTGAGGGGTATTAGGGAGCTCTTAATTGTCACGGCTAGTTTGTATCAATGAATCATTTTAATAAATAAAGTCATTTATAAACTATTGTACATCAGTACTTGATTTACCTCGCTGTGTCAAAACTGAATTGAGTTTTATTTATATAAACTCTGAATGAGTGGAATGGATTTGACTGACGGCGCTCTGAAAGATGAACGACATCTGAGCTAAATTAGAGACATTAAGAGTGAATGACAATGACAGAACATGAGGACAAGATGGACAACAAATCAAAATGTGAGTACTGAATGTGAATTCATTTGTATTTATGTAAAGTTTTACAATTATTATGATAGCAAAGTAAATCTTGCTTGTGAGAGTTGTTAAGTATAAAGACACAAACCATCATTTATCTGCTGGTGTTTTTGTCTAGAATCATTTCATGTGTTGTAAACTGCGCTGTTATTGTTGAATATCTGGATTTCCTGAAGGTACACAACACAATATGTGTGTTTCCGTTTGTGTTTGTTTCTCCTCCTACACTGAATGTACAGACACAGAACAAAATAAGAGTCCTGTCCAGTGTCTGATGAATTTCAACAAAATCAAACCTCAGGAGTGACAAAGTCATCCAACAGCGATATGAAAGACTGACAGCATGACAAGACACGTGAACACATACTTTTGGAACTTTTCCTAAATACATGAAGAGAAATTATGAGAAGAACTGATATGAGAAGTGATGTTCAAAGTCACAAAGAGACAAATATCAATTTAGGGGAGAAGGAGGATTTAATAGCTTCAACATCTGTGTAATGTCTTGTTTTGTGTCACCAGTCTGTATTTAAATGAATCTTTTTCTTGAATAGACCATCATAGAGACTCAGAATGTGTCCTTGTAGGAGTCTGAACAGGTTCTCCTCTCAGGTCTGGATTACCATCTCAGGTGAGACTAGAAAACTTATGTTGACATGATGCTCAATTTACTCAAGTGTTTCAGTATTTCAGTAACTCGGCAGCAAGTATGTTGTGTTTTCATCACTTCACTAAATCACATGTTTGTACCTGCAGCAGTTCACCGCTGTTCTTTTTAACAGCGATGTGTCTCATTCATTCATCATATGTCATATTCAGTGACAGCTGCCTTATGGACTTTAAACCTTCTGTCAAAGACTTTAGGATTCATAGACATTGAGTCACATGATTTCAAGTTAGACGTTCATCACAACACTTAGTGCAAGTAGTTCACTGTTATACGTAACACTGTTACATACTTCACAACTTAGGTTTGAACATTTGAGAGTCACTTATAGACATTTTAGTTCTTTAAGTCTTCTGACATCACACAATAACAGCATAATGAACATTTGTCGCTAAAGAAAAAGCATATAAAATGACCATTAGAGGGAGCAATATGCCTATTTTTACTCTTTTCTGTGGTCACATGTTAAAGCTTGAATTGTGATTGTAAATCTAATGATGTTGAAAGTTAAAATCTAACATGTTTTGACAGCAAAGTCTTTATTAATATATAATAATCTTAATGTGAATTATGTTGAAATTGAATAATGCTCTATAAATGAAATCTAAATGAATTGTATGTTGTGTGTGTTTTGGATGCATTCAGGTGCTCCGTATGTCCTGATCATTCCCTGTCCCAGAGACTTTGGCTTAATCAAGTTTGCCGATGAGCACGACCTGATCTGTGGTGATGATGAGACAAAAGACAAAAGAGATGTTCAGCACCTAGTCTGGTGTGACAACACACTGAACACAGAATCTTAGTCAGACTGTCAAATAAAAGAAACTGTTTCCACACTGAACACTTACAACATTTCTTTTGTCTCTTGTATTTTTACACATTCAGTGGCCTGATCTTCTCAAGCAGGGTCACCTGGTTCTGTGTCATGTGTTTTACTTCTTCATTTGCACCTTGTTTTGAATTCATAATCATTTGCATTGAGTCTGTCTTTGCGTTCATCCTTATAACTTGTTCCTCTATGTGTCTTTGCTGTGTAAACACACATAAACTTATAATCACGTATTTGCACTTCTAGTTGTCGATTCATATGGGTCAGGAGTCTTCTCCTTCTAGCATCATTTAAACTTTAATAAACTTTGACCTTTGAAATTATTAAGCTGAACATTTTTTTTATTTTCCCTCTTTTGGTTCTTCTCTTAGGAGTCGGTGAAGCCTGCAGCATGTCCATGTGGTAAAGATAACAAGTTTTCTGTAGATGTTTGTTGTATTGTTATTTATTAATATATATGTATACAGTCTTGAATCTACCCCACAAAATACAACAAAGCAGCGTCACATTTCTTTATTTCAGAAATCATAGAATACAAACAGAGCTCTCAAGTGATGTGGAAACAAATATAGAGCTGAAAAAACACATAGATAAACAAACACAACTGAAGAAGGTCAAATTATATTTATAAAAATTATTGATTTTAATGGTTTTCTGAATTTTTTTATGGCATTTTTGTTAAATCTTCATCTGAGCATGTTTTGATGCATTCATTAGTTTTGTCAAATCCATAGTTTTACAATCATGTTTCTTCAGCATTAACTTTGACCAAATCATGTGTTACCAGCGGCAGAAAACAGAGAGCGGATCCAAATGCAGTGAAAGACGCTTTATTAAGATCCAGAGAGAAACATAAAGTCAACAGAGTAACAAAAAAAGTGACAATTTACCACGAACGACAACTGAGGAGGCAATCTGGCAAAACACAGATCTAGAGACAAACAGGAAATGTGACACAAGTGAAACCGGCTGACAATCACAAGACACAAGGCATGATGGGATATAGAGTCTTTACCACAACACAGACAGAAAAACTGAGCAACATGGCGCCCTCAGGTGGAGAGACGAGGAACATTGAACTTGGATGGAGGCGCCGCAGTGACTTCTGGGACTTTAAGCGGATTCGATGAATCCTTGATATGGAGAACACATCCTGGTACTTTCATGCGTTCTCTGTTCTTGTGTTCTTGAGTATTAGAACAGACTTTGACGGTTATTGATGACGTAGAGCGAGAACACGAGGACACAAGACCGCTGAAGAAACGGCCCATGATTCATTGGTTTGGATCAGAGGCGCCTCGATCACACGTCCTGAAGAGTGAAGCTGGCGACCCTTTGATCGTCCGTCTGACTGCAGTACAGCTCATAAACCCTACATATAAACTAATGGACGAGACACAAACTATAAAATCCAATTAAACCTCAAATTCTATTTTTCCTAAAAATGTTTTCTGGTTGATCATGTTTATGTGTGAACAAGTGTTTGTAGATTTAGTTAGTTATAAGATGTTATTAAAAGGGTTCAGTAACATGATTTCTTCATTGTGGATTGAGTCATCAGGAATATGAGCAGGACTTTGTTAACACACTTCTACCAGAAAGACTCGGAAGGCCAAAGTTGAGTATTCAACATTTATTGAACAACTGATAGACTGAATATATATGGTTATAATAAAGATGGTTATTGGTTTCTTTGGAGTAGGCCCTGTCCAGAGGGCCAAGAAGTCCTCCACTTCCCGCCTTGAGATGGTAAGGCGGGGGCGTAGCCAACCCCAGAGGATGGTCGTAGGCTTACCTCTGGAGGGGGGCCTACCCCCCCAAAACAAAAAAGTGATTTCTACTCACCTGCTGGTTAGAGTCTCTAGAAGTACCTGCAGAACGATATTAAATGCAAATGTTAATGATATAAACAATTTACCGGTCGCTGGGCCGTGAGTAACACCGAGACGAGGCCCAGATAGGCCCCAACACTGATAAGGCCCCGATATGCCACAACATATAGACAAGGCCTCGATAGGCCACAGCACTGACAAGGCCCCGATAGGCCACAACACATAGACGAGACCCGTACGGGCCACTGTTGAGACAAGGCCCCGATAGGCCACAACCACTGACAAGGCCGACGAGAGGCCCCAGTGACAGAAGGCCCCGATAGGCCGAAACACTGACAAGGCCCCGATAAGCCACAACCACTGACAAGGCCGACGAGAGGCCCCAGTGACAGAAGGCCCCGATAGGCCACAACACTGACAAGGCCCCAATGGGCCACAACACTGAAACACGGCCCCGAAAGGGCACAACACTGAGACAAGGCCCCAATAGGCTACAACACTGACAAGGCCCCGATAGGCCACAACATTGATGAGGCACGTAAGGCTCTTTTTGACAAGGCCCCAATAGGCCACAACCACTGACAAGGCCGACAAGAGGCCCCAGTGACAGAAGGCCCGATAGGCCACAACACTGACGAGGCCCCAATGGGCCACAACACTGAAACACGGCCCCGATAGGCCACAACACTGAGACAAGGCCCCGATAGGGCACAACACTGAGACAAGGCCCCGATAGGGCACAACACTGAGACAAGGCCCCGATAGGCCACAACACTGACAAGGCCCCGATAGGCCACAACATTGATGATGCACGTAAGGCTCTTTTTGAGAAGGGCCCGATAGGCCACAACCACTGACAAGGCCGACGAGAGGCCCCAGTGACAGAAGGCCCGATAGGGCACAACACTGAGACAAGGCCCCGATAGGCCACAACACTGAGACAAGGCCCCGATAGGGCACAACACTGAGACAAGGCCCCGATAGGCCACGACACTGAGACAAGGCCCCGATAGGCCACAACATTGATGACCGTGATGGTAGAGGAGTCTAGTCTTATTAAGACTCATAAGCAGAGGATGGCCATCTACCTGTCCGTTTGATTGTTTCCATTGGAATTCCGCGTTCGGCTGCTGTAGTGGCTGCTCCGATCCGGAAGGAGTGTCGGTATACAGGAGGGGCGATGACTCCTCGATAGGCCACGACATAGATACGAGGGCTCAATGGCCACAACATGAAAACAAGTGTTGGGGGAAGCAAGACACCATCATTAGTAATTGCATGAACTACCTGGATCTTGGCCGGATGGGGCTTGTTGAGCTGCTGTGATGGTTAGAGGAGTCCAGTCTTAACAAGACTCATATGCAGAGGCCGACCATCTACCTGTCCGTTTAATTTTTTCAATTGGAATTCCGCGTTCAGTCCAGGTAGTTGCTGCTCCGATCCTTGATCTTGACTTGAAAGAGCGTGTTGGCTTCCATGATGGTTTTGGAGTCGGGTCTTATGTAGGGTTTGAATACAGACGACAAACATCTGCACTCCAGCTTTATTAAAATCCTCACTCGGCAGCTTCGTAGCTGCTCCAATCCCAAAGTATTGTCTGGTATAGGAGGGGTGATAGATTGCATGTTCTTAATCTAGCTTAAAAAAAAGTGGGAAAGAGTTAAGCGACCATCTTTAAATAATTAACGTTGTTAAAATTGTTGGCCTGGACGATAGACAAATGCTTGGATAGGCATGACGTTAAGATGGGTCCATGATACCCGGAACGAAAGGCTATAGTGACTGATAATGAGTGTGATCGAAGAGTAATGAATGAGAAAACTAGACACCACCACCAGTTAATGCACCAAATACTTAAGAGGAGATGAACAAACTCACCGGATCGTGGGTGAAGCTCCATATACCGTGATACTTAAGTAAACGAGCGTTTTGCAGTGTATATGAGGGAAATATACGGCACCAGCAGCATATCCATGAAAATGTAGATTGTGACTTGAGTTTGCCGAGCCTTCTGGTTTTAACTTAGGCTTTCATTTCCCAAAACTCGGAGGGTAATTAACCGAATGTGAGAATTAACTCCATCAAAGAGTTTCGACGAGATAATTTCCTCACTGAAATCCAGTCATGAGTACTTAGGCTTTAGGTACAAGTGTATAGATGGGGCTAAGTATACCTAAGATCATCATGATTCTTGAATTAAGGCTGCTGTTATACAACGTCATATATTGACTCTACTTAATGTTCAAGGTTCGCAATCCGCTCCCGAAAGTCTCATCGCCACGGGATCGCGGCCCGGCCTGAAACCCTCTTTCCAACGAAAGACGATTGAATCTTGTCCGTGAATAGGCCATGGAAAATCGATGGAATGAAACGATATGGGACCATACAGGCTTTATGTGACAGGCGATGATCAGAAGCAATGTCAGTAAAGATTCCGGACTTCACATTTTTTGCGAGTACCGACTCCTGCCATCAGGAAGAGAATCATAATGGATCTTGAAGGCATCCTCGATCAGCTTTGGACAGACACGAGGATCTTGTTCTTGACTGTTGCCTACAATGAGAGATGTGTTAATATCATTTTGCACCAGACAGCCCCATTGCGTATTAGGTTGAATCACTCTTGTTGTGTTGCGTGGTCTCACGAGTGAGATGCGGTTTTTCAAGAGTACTAGACAGAGCGGATGGTTTGTGAAAGTGTGCTTGTCCTTCTGGCGGCAACCACAGAATCTAATCACTGACCGCTCGACTTGAACCGTGAAAATACTACTACTACTACTACTAAATTTATGTGTACGGGCACCTTGCTGACACTTGAGGACACCATACAGCAAATGGTCACAACAGTCATCAAATAAAAACAATTAATACGAGCTGGGTCAATATATAATTGTGGGAGATTTTGAGTTTGAATAATTCTGGGAAAAAATATATTTATTTACAAAATATTATTATCTTCCCTGATAAATCATCCCTGAAATATTTTGTTTTTAGTCATTGCCAAGCTCAGGCATAATTGATTTCAGATATTTAGTTTTAAAAACAAGAAGTTTACTCATTATTTGGTCAACTATGTTACAGACAAAACCTATAAGTTTTAACTTAAAGTAAATGGCAGACATTTAAAAAAATCATTACTCTTGGAAGAATATGTGTCTATTTACCTACCTTTTCAATTAAAATACCCAATTAAGAAAATACACATTTTGTTCAATTGAAACCCTAAATTTCAAGTACAGAAGTAACCGGTCTGTATATTTCATTTCCAAACTGCTTGATTCATGATAATTTTCTTAATGAAATTATGCTGAGGTATATATTTGACAGCTACTCTGTTTCTAAATACTTACTTGGAGATTAGGGAAACATTGAAATACATATATTTTTTTAAAAACATAATGGTAACTTAATTGACAGCCCAGTATCATAGTTGACAAAAGTAACATAGTTGACTGGACATGACAAAGTAGGATGATGTATTTAACAAAAAGAATCCTAAACAATATTAATTATTATATGTTAGCTAATCTTTTATTGCATTTAATCAAGACCTGTTAAATATTTCATGACATAAAGGAGAAATACAGACGCACATCAGTTTACAAGGATCAATCACAACTTTATTAACAAGCACATATATCATAAGAAAGATATCCTTTTCCACTGTAGCCTCTTCAATGTAGAAGATCTTGACAGCTGTATTGGTGTTTACCAATGCATTGAAAAGATGTTTAGCAGTGGAAATGTGTTCACCTTGGCTCACCAATCTGTCAGCTGTTCTCTTCAGAAGGCTTCCTACCCCATCGGGGGCACCCTTTCCGTGGCTGGCCTCAAAAAAGTTCCAAGTGCCCGCAGTGAAGCCCTGGTTGTACAATTCAGTTGTGAACATGTAAAAGTTGCCCTTCTGCCTGTATTGTGAGCAGGGACCATCACTGAAAAAGTGGATAATTGACACTGTTGGGCATGTTTCCTTGAGATGGTTAAGTACTGGGGAGAGGTGTGCCCATATGGCAGGTGGACCCGTTTCTTTGCATGGCGAAATTGTTGTGAAGCACAAGTGGTCTTCCTCACCACCAATGTAGAGGACTCCTGTATGAAGAGTTGCTTGTTGATGAGAAGAGGCAAAATGGACAGCTGGAATCTCTTTGTGAAACTTGCAAGAGTAGTTCTCAGAGAAATCAATGTGTATGAGGCATTCATTACTCTTCATGTTCTTTTTCAATTCCCTGTAGTAGTTAAACTGGGTCTTGATGTTGAACAAGTGCCTTTTTAACTTTTTGAGCTGTTTTTGGAAAGTCTCAATCAGGTCCTCCAAAGAACTCTCCATTTCCCTCTTCACGGTGATATTCACAGGCAACTTTTCTTTGCTGTCACCACTTTTCTTCTCTCTGAGGACAGTTTCAGTTGTCCACTGCACACAAAAAACTTGGGTTTGACCATCATAGCCAGACTGAATCTTGAGGTCTTGTAGTTTGCAGTTCTTGCATTCCGCATACATGCATGGCTTAAATGTTGGATTACAGCAAGTTTCCTCAGCAAGAGATTCCAACTCTGTTCTCTCCAGAAGTTTAAGTCCATGAAGTTTCTCCACGATAAATTCCAAGTTTTCATGCACCTTACATAGACACGTATCTCTGTCTGCAATGGTTGGATGGACTACCCAGTATGGGCGCATTCGGCAAAAGAGTGTATAGGAAAGTTTGCTAGAGACGTTTTCCAGCCGGAATTTCCTATGGAGGTTTTTCATGGTGTCAGTCATAAACCGCTTCTGCTTTTTTACTTTTCTCTTTGTTACGGTCTGCTTTTTACCTGCTGTTGAACGACTTATGTCATCCCTGGTGAAAAAGGCAACAACCTGGTCTTGCAGTTTTGAGTGTGTGGATATGTATTTCTTCCTGGCAAAACAGGCTATTTCGTCCTCATTTGTGTTCACATTCTTGCAGAATCGTTTGGCTGAGACACCCAGTGTGTCATGAATGATTTTCTGGAACCTGTATTTTTTCAATATTTTTCCAGATACGATTCTGGCGATTAGGTTCCTGGTCTTTTCTTTTGCTGCACACTGAAATTTTTGTTTGAGGCTTTTCACAAGTGCATGATGATAGACCATAGTTCTCCGCACATCATTACTGACTGGACTTGTTCCGAGCATCCTTTTTGTTCTTTTGCTAGGAGAGTTGACATTGCACAGTAGCCGTTCAAAGCACTTACGGTATTTGTCTGTTGTTTTTGTTTGAGCTTTAAGCTTTTTCCTGAGTTTGTGGTTCTCAATGTATATTTTCTGGTACCGTCTTCTTCTAGTCCTTCTTCCTAGTATTCTCTGTCTGAAATTATATGAGGACATTTTTTTATTATTTTTTAACATTGCAGGTGTCACTTAAAGCATTTGAAATCAATTGTCACCATGCCACCATGTAATTTGCATTTTAATCTAACATTATAATCTAACAAGTACTTTTTCATGAGACATTGTTCTGTTTAAGGTACTTTCTACATAGCCTGCCTACATAGTTCTGTTTGAGGTTCTTTTTACATAACCTTCTAACCTTCCTGGTTGTGGAACTGGTTGTTCCTCGCTGTCAGGACTAAGTGGTGGGGTAACAATAGCAGAAGCCTGTTTCTTTCTGCGTCTGCTCTGTTCCTGGGCTCTTCTCCAGGCCTTTCTCTTTGCACGTTTTTCCCTCTCACTCTGTTCACATATGGGCTTATAGTAGGCTATGCACCTTGCTCCCTCTTTTCTCTCCATTTCTGTCGGCCTTTTGCCAAGTATGCCTCCCTTTTTGCAGGATCAGCATCTCGCCGTGCACGGTAACGGCGCTGCTTTTCTGCAGCAGATAATCGTGGCATTTGCCTGAAAACAAGTTTACTTTTATAATATTTATTGCAAAGTATTTTATAGTTACTGTACAATTAGAATATTAAATGAACTCCTGAAAACTATAAGAACATGTCATGAATGTCAACTATGTTACTCTTGGTCAACTAAGTTACATTTGCAGAGTAACATAGGTGACCGGTAACCTAGTTGACATTTTTGCTGTTTTTAGGGATAAAATCAAAATGGTTGCCTAGCACCAGACACCACATGGCATTTTACGAAGAGGGTCTTCTAAATATTATATGTACAACTGAGTAAAATTGAAATTCAAAGTTATTTATGAATTCATTGTAGTAACATTGTTGACATATGATAAGTACACATTTGCCCCAAGCACTACTTTAGGTGAAATAACTGAAAATGTGGGAGGGAGAACATACCTTGGAGTCTTGCTAGTTTTCTCTTCAGGAGGAAATGACATCATGTAGAGCAGGTCATGTGATTTGGAAAACACACTCTTCCTTGAGGGGTGTATTTGCTGTGGGTAACTTAGATGACAGCGACTTCTCGGACACATATTCAATTTGTCAATTTCTATTGAAAATGTGACATATTGCCCAAAAAGACACATTCTTCACAATTACCTCAACTTAATGTAAATAATATAATTAAAACAGTTTTTGAATAAGTTTTTAAAATGTTTTTTTAGGTAATGAGATTGTGGTTGTAATTCATTTCGGACGGTTATTTAGTTGACATTTTAGGGATATCTAGTAAATTTTTATAAGTAAATGATTATTTCCATAATAATTAACTATGGAGTTTGTAAAGACAAGATCATGAAGAACACTTAAGACTTTTAAATTTTTATTTTAATAAGCATGTTTGCGAGATAAATCTCATGGACATGAAAACTCCCTCAATTATATATTGACCCAGCTAGATATGAACATGGAATAGGCACACAACTAAAATAACAGAAAAGCCAGCCTAAAAAAATGTTTTCAAACGAAATTTACAACCTTAATATTTTTCTACTTTTCGCATCCTGCGGTATTGAGTTCCAAAGGTAGGGAGCTGCTTGACTGAAACTCGAGAACCCATAGCTGTGCATGTTCGAGGAAGAATAAGATTAGATGCAGAAGATGATCTGAGAGTGCAAGTCGGAGTTGGGATTGAAGGAGTTCTTCTAAGTAGGGAGGAGCCGTGGCTGTTTAACGCTTGTAGACAGGAGACTTTTAATTTTAATTCGAGATTTCACCGGGACCCGGTGCGAGAGTTTTAATGTGGGAGTAATATGCTCGGCTGTAGAAGTCCGGCAGATGATTCGTACGGGAGAGTTTTGAACCACCTGTAATTTATGAAGGAGTTTTGATGGCGAAAGTAGCCTGTGCCCACTGAAGTAAACGGTGTTTTCCCGTATCTTGCTATTAGTCCGCCGTTATATTTAAACACCACAGTTTAATGCATGGAAGCATATATATATATATTTTTCAATGTGTCATGATAACAAGGCCAAGACAATATGACATTGGAAGAGAGGTTGCGGACTGATCGACTGTCACGATCACCATGCTGGCCATTAGCTGAACGGCCGCCAGAAAGGGGAAGCAACAGAACGAGAATACCTTACCTGTTTCCTGTATTAGTTGGTAAAACACGCGTGACGGTTTACGTCTCCCTGCGCTGCTCAACTGTTCCGATGTAAACATGCGCTATACACGCCAGACCATTTGTGATGCCGTCACTTCTATGCTGTATTTAAACAAACAGAGCAGCACGCACGTTTAAATGAGTAACAAACTCAGACATGACGATTGCGTCTTATGCATGCTTCGAATCAACCAAATTAGTGATAGCTTTAAGGAACAAACGCTGCAAAAGTTGTTTCATATAAACACTAACATAACGTAGAATCTTGCATATACATCCAGAGATGCCTTTTATGAGCTTCCGACACGGTTGTTGATGGAACGCCTGCTGTGCTTGATATGAGGTTTGAGCGACGAGTGTATTAACAACCAGAATTAACAGAATCCCAAACGTCTTTGGAAAGCAAGTGGCTGTAAGAGCTGAAAGAATCGCAGCAGAGTAACTTAGCATGAATTAGCAATAGCCGTGTACACGTAAACTCGTGTGTAACATCCTGCGTAACGGCTGAACGAGCGTGCGAATCAATGTTGCTTCGATTGCGGACATAGAAAGGGGTAAGTGGCGATCTTTATGTTCCATGTTGGAAGGTGATTGGTTGAGTGTTGATTGGTAGTGAGTGATGCAGGATTGAGTCTTCCTGGCAGAACTAGCGCTGAAGCTATATTTCACTTCATGTTCACTACTGCGCAGACTCTGACTCCACTGATGATTCCTTCTGCACATGCGCAGACTCTAAACAGACACTTTTACACAACATGTCAGCGCCCATCACTGGACGTTTACCATCAAATCATTACAATGTGTCTTTAATACAGTTTATGGTTTGGATTAATTGATGGGTCTCTAGCTACTAGAAATGGGCGATGTGTTTAAAATAAACTATTATAATTGACTTTAAAATCATCGCGATACCCGATAATATCGGTTGTGTTTGACTTCATGCAACGTTGAGCAGACGATCAATCTGCAGATACGGACCGAGAGGGAAATCGTCCCGGACCTGCCAAGAGCCAAACAAACAAACAAGAGTTCATACACACCTACACACACACAAACACACACATAAACACACACACAAACACACTTACACACACCACACACACACACAAACACACACACACAAGCGACGTCTTTCATCAGGTAAAGTGTGTATATAAACTTTAAAGCTTTTATGATGTAGAAGAATGTTGCAGATGTCCTGAAATTTCATCCTACCTGTAAGATTGTCTCATCAGACGTGTGCACAACAATGTTTCATCATTTCAATACTGTGTTTTGCTCTCAATAGTGACCTGATTATGATGGGCTAATATATTTAAATTTTCATCATTTTATTGCTCTATAAAATCATTTAAACTGTTTATTTTATATGTTAGTGTGTTTTTGTTGTTAAATCATTCTACATATTATCTAGCACCTATAGTTCACTTTCATTGTGTGTTGTGCTGTAAATTCATCCTTCATGTTTCTTTTTTGCTGGTACAGTAGGATAATAAGATAAAAGTATTTACACTGTAAGTTTATTTTCTGTGTTTATTTTGCATTATTATCAATTACCGTCTGGTATCTGTCTGTTGTAATCGAGATATTTGTGAGTCATCGGCGATATACGAAAACATCGTCACATTCATTTCTTAATTTCATGTCCAGAGGGAGTGTCACTACAAGACATATGTGCTGTCACCAGCTTGACTTCTCACCATACGTCTTCTACCGACTGCATGTCACCAAAACTTCACCAGCACATTCTGGTTTAGGGGTGGGGTCTTCACAGCCCCCTTTGTTACCTTACTTTTCACCTTATTGACACTCTCTAGTAAAGGAACGAAGGGTAAATGGGTCGGCAGGCCACACACATTCATGTCTCCTAGCATACATTCACATTCCTGTGTGGTTTGAATGTGTTTCTGGGTTTATTCACATGTTTCATGTCCTGTTCTCACACTGCAGTCACTGTCAGGATCATGATTATGGGACGCTCGAGCACCGCCTCCTTGGGCGTCCGTCCTTTTCTGGCTTTCAGAACCTCACTGTGAGTGTATTAGGCATCAGAGAGCTGTCCATGTCTCTGCTAAAGGTTAAAGGTCGTAACCCCGCTTCTCTGAAACATCGAGTGGACAGATCCACCAGCCTCGCCCGCTCGCTGTATGAGAAGAGAACAAACTCATTGGAGAACATCTGCACGGGCAGGTCTTACATGCTGTCAGGTGACAGGTGACATTGACCGCACGCTTCTGTCTGTCTAGCAGCCTTACACATGCCCTTCACACAGATGAACAATTCAATATAACAAACATTCCCTAGTGTTGAAACATATGAAAAATACTGTTTGAGTAAAGTGAAAGTAATGTATGACGTTCATATGAAAGTGAGTCTGGAGAGGTCTGTCAGAAGCACTGAGAGCACTGCATCACTACACAAGGAGACTGAAGAGAACAACACTTTACCAAGTAGTGAAGCAAGATTTCCATTATTCCTCAAAGTGTCTGAACCTTTGATCACTCCTGATGCTTCAGGTGTGGAGCTCCGTCATCTCATGATAATGTTGAATATAAAACTTTTCATGTCATAGAGGAGAACAGGGACGAAAGCAACTAAATGATTTTCTCAGAGGTCTGACTACATTTGCATTGAAGGCTATGACAACATGTTCAGCTCGTAACGCTTGAGGAGCTGCTCAACATCACCTGATTTCTTCATACTTTCTCACAGTTTGATTCCTGTTGTATTGATGTGAATTTGAACTTGTTTACTTTGAAGCATTTAAGTTAGAAAAATACAATAAAATGGCAACATTGCTTTGGATCGTTGGATCTATACAAATAAAACATGAACTGAATGGAAATATGTGTTATTGTGTGTAAAATGTAGACTAACACAGGGATTAAACATGAACAAATATCTGTGTTTCACTGTGTTGTGTTTTGTCTTTTGAAATATTATGTTATAAAACATGATTGTTACACCGGAGTCATCAATACTTCAGCATCCTCACAGACTGTTTGTCATGAAAGTTTCAGGTTTGGAGTTTATTTGTCATGTGTACAGATTGTTGGTTATTTAAGTTGTTTCATTCATTAAATGTGATTTAACAAGAAATTCCTTTAATGTTTTCTTCAGTATAATGTCTAAACAAATACTGACATCATGAGTATTTGATCCACTGGATGTTGACGTCTGTGCTGTCAGTAAAGTGAAAACCTGTGAACACGCTGTGAACACTTTTAACTATTTAAAGGTGTAGCTGACCAAAACAAACTAATGATTTTGTTCTTCACATGAGAACCAGATTTGTGTAAAACGACCTGAGGAAGAAATGCAAAAACATTTTCATGAAAGACTGAATCTGATATAATGCCCTCTCATTGGTAACACGCATCTGACTCATGTGTGTTGTGATTGGACTGTGTCACTGTCACTCATCACACTCTTTTGTTATTGGTTGTGTGTCAGTTGAAGTAAGAGAGAGTCACAGTTCTATCTTCCTCTTCAGACTCACAAAACCTCTTGACTGAGTAAAGATGAAGACTACACTCACTGTGCTCCTCATCATCCAGCTCTATGGACTCGCCTCATGTGCTATTAAACAACATTACTATATAAATGAGATGAAGACATGGGATGAAGCACAACAATACTGCAGAACAAACTATCATCATCTGTCCACATTCATTGATGAGATTGAAGAACAACAGTTTTTAAAAGATGCGGTCAATCAAACCTCTGATGCCTGGGTTGGACTCAACAAGAGATCTGGAATCTGGACGTGGACAACTGGTGAAGCTGCAACACGAATCAGCTGGGATGATGGTGAACCAGACAATGATAATTGTGCTCATTTACACGAAGACAAGAAGAAAATGCGTGATGAGGGATGCTCTAATACACGCACCTTTTTCTGTATGATATTTGAGATTGTGTTGGTTGATCAGTCTGAGAGCTGGGAGGGAGCTCTAGATTACTGTAGACATCATCATGATGATCTGGCATCTCTGAGCTCAAACAGAAGCATGACTGATGCTCTCAGTAAGATCACAGGAGATCAAACACAATACATGTGGATTGGTCTGCGCTTTCTAACAGGTAGATGGTTCTGGATCAGTGGAGATGATCTTATCTTCAAGGTCTGGTCTTCAGATGAACAGCTTCAATGTCCTGCCCAACACCAACGCTGTGCAGCTCTGGACAAGAACACAAAGACCTGGACACCCAGAGACTGTGAGGAGAAGCTCAACTTTCTGTGTGTTTAGAGATCTGTAAATGTGTTCTGGTGAGTAGGTTTGTGATAGATGTGGTAGAATTTTAAGAAGTTCAACTTTAAAATGAAAATCATTCCTCCATCAGTCATCTTTAAGGCCTCTTGTCATTTCAAACCTGTCTGAGTTTGTTTCTTCTGCAGAAAACAAAAGAAGAATTTTATCATAAATCTTGTTTTCTGTGTCCCTTCTGCTGTCTGTAGTGAAAATAAATATACTAAAATGTGTTTGAAATGTTTTTATTTCATGTCAAGCATGTTGCAAATCCTTTTACATCTGACGTACTTAATGAAATACACTGTGAATGTATTTGTGCTAAACTAAACTTAAAGTCTGCTGAATGTTGAACTTAATATACTTTAATAGTGCAGAAGTCAACTAAAGATCTATTGAAGTGTATTTCATTGTGCTAAAGTGGAACTACTGTAAGTATGCTTCATGTACACTTTAAATATCTTGCATTGAAAGATTGATTTTTATTAAAAAAAAATCATAAAATTCTTATCAAAAGTGACATTAGAACACATTTTTATTTAAAGGCTTAAAGTGAAGAAATGTTCATTGTGTATAAACTGAACTCTAAATACAGTTTAACCATCATTTATATATGTAAATCATTTCACTTAATATGTTACTACATTTAAACTTTACTGAGTGTGAAATAAATGTATTTTAATGAATTGTTTTTATAGGGGCATCTTTTACTAAACTTGCTTATACTGTGTATTTTGTTTTATAAATTGTTGGATTGCTTGTGATGTTTCTCATCTGTAAATCAGTTTAGATTAATCATTTACTTAATAAATATATTTAAATAAATGTAATGCAAATAATAAGGACGACATTAGACATCTTTACTTAAACCTGTGAGAAACACTAAATACATTTATTATAATCTACAAGTAAATAATATTTTAGGAAATTATGTAATAAACTTATTTTATAATGTCTTGATTGTAATTCAAATATATTAATGTAAATTAAAACATGTGAATTAAAATTGAATTGTGACACAAGTGTGAGTGTAATATTATTATATGAAATTCAACTTTTTCATTTGATTTATTTTGGTGCTTTTTTAGATTTAAAACTTGATAACAAGACTTTAGACTTTAGTTAAGACTTTTATCTATATTTATAAATTAAAACATTTTACTCTTAAATATATATGTTTTCCACACACTTATAAAAAAACATTCATTCTCTAACTTCACAGCAGAAGGATATAATTCCTCTAACAGCGAATATCTCGTTGAGACTTCAGCCAGCTACTTTCTGCAGTAGTGACTTTGCGACTGCCAAAATTGAAATAAAGTAGGAAAATAATTGTGATGGTGATCACCTTCTTTTGAGCAACCAAAAACACAAAGACTTTATTAAATAGCAAAAGTGTTTGATGTTGCATCTAAAATCTCCTAAATCCTCATCATCTGAAGTAATGTTACCACACAAACTACACAATGTCAGTGTTAAGTCACTCATTTAGTTAATCTAGTGATGCATGTATGAAAAACAACTTCAACATAAACACAAAACTACATTTACATGAACTCATTAGAAAAGCAAACACAGACCTTTCACTCAAACAAATCCAGGCTTGTTTGCACAAACATTTGCATAGAGAATGAATTCTGTTTCTTGACACACACATTGAGGACATGAGTTTAATGAGGGGTGTTTATAATAAAAAGATGATTTTTTTCAGCATTTCAATAAAGTATTATTTCAGTGAGATTCAGTACAACACACTGCAATTCAAACTAAAATAAAAACATCAAACAAATAGCAAATTAATAAAAACAATTTACCAAATTTAGTTGTTAAACACAAAATGAGTGACTGCTGGAACCAAACTTTAAGCACATATAGGGAAGTGATCATCACTTAAAATGTATTTATATTAGCAATTAATTTTCTATAATATATGTATATAAGTTCAACTTTTTTGTGGCAAAATAAACATAAATGTGACGTGAGCTCCCTCATTCAAGCGACCCCATTACGTGGTTCCTCACCCATCGCCTGGTTGTGTGAACTTGTGAAATGATGTTTTATAAACAAAGTTTGGGACAAACACGTCAGATAATCAGCCTGATTACAGAGGAGGAGCATGTGATTCAACCAACCCTTGAAGAGTATAAATATCTAGATCTTACGTCTGTCTCTCGACAGGCTTCTTAGCATCCCTCCGTCACCCCTTCTCTGCACTTCTAACCAGTCCAGGAGAGGGAATACTCAGGGTTCAGGCTGGAATCCGAGATCGAGGCCAAATTGTGAACTCTGAGCACTCCCCTAGGACGGCATACCAAATACACATAAACATTCTTTATCTAATATATGTAAGTGTGAACTTATGAAATCTTTTGCGTAGGAAGTGACGTCCTCATCTTTCCGGGGGTGTTATGGGAGTACGAAACGGTTATCAATGGGACCGATGGACACTGGGCTGTGAGGAGAAACAACATTTTTCTTGTTGTGCGCAACTAGATAATGTTTTACTTTCCTGGTATACTGCAACCAGTTACTGCACCATAAAATGAGAGATTACCAGACGTCCATGCCGTTCTGTCTAAGGTATCTTTATTCATGACACTGTATTCTCTTCCATGTGTAGCGGGTACGACCGAGGGAGGTCCTGAACACAAGGGGTGTGTCTAGAGGAATAAAGGTGCCCGGTAGGAAGGCGGGTCTCTTTGGACTATTGAGACGGGTATGAAGGGTTGTTTAATTGGGTTGGTATGTGTATTTCTTATATAGCACATTCCTGCTGTCACTAGGGCAGACCAAGGTGCTCTACATTACATCCACTGTTCAAACAGACACTTTTCTGTCAAAATTAAAATGAATCTAAACACATCCAGAAATACATGAAGACACTACAGATAATACAACTCTCCTAAGCCTGCTTAGAACCTTGCCGGAGCAATCTTAATCAGGATCAGACAACAAAGGAAATGCTTAGTCAAAGCCGATTTGAAGAGAGAGAGAGAAGGAAAAGCACCTGTGGCTAACAGAAGGTTATTCCATAAGCGAGGCCCTGCTATCGAGAAGGGCATATCCACCTTCCTCTTTAATCTGGACGGAGGAACCTTTAGCAGTAGTTATTTGGGGAATGTGGGATGAGGGTTTTTAATGTAATTATAATAAAGATGTTTTGTTTTCATTTGCAGTACGGCAACGGCTTCTTTGGCTCTGCAAGGCCTAACGGTTGCTCTTGTTATTTCTTATTTTGTTTAGGGTTTCTTTCGGTTTCTTTTGTGTGATGACGCTTTTTCTAGTCCGCCTGACACGTGATGGTGTCTCGGCCTAGAGAGGAGGTCCAGGCGTGACTAGAGTTATTTTTTGTTTGTTAGTTGTTTTATGTCGAGCTTTTCCCACTGCATGGCTGCCGCAAGGACGGAAGATAAAGCTCTTTTGGCAGAGATGAGACCTTAATTATTTGTACGTACAGAGTATCTCACCAGGGTTTTTAATGTGAATGTCATGTTGTGTCTGAGTGTGTTTCTTTAACTTGTGTGCTGTGCTGTGGATGCATTGTGAACACTCATCTCTGCTGAGGTAATATGGGGACCGTCCTCGTGTGTAGTACTTGTGTGAATGCCACAATAAACTCTGGCAAACTTTTACCTGAACCTGTTTTGTGTAAGAGTATTGATTGAAGAGAGTACTGTCACACATGCAATAACTATTTACATTTGTAATAAAGTAACATGCTAATTCATTTAGTTAATGTCATCTAATCATTTCTTCTTTTTTCAGGACATGGCAAGAACCTTGAAGAGAACCTATTTCATTAATCTTTTTCAACAAAAGTAATTGCCAATATAAACCAGAATGTCTTCACATGGAATTGACATTATTTATCATTAAAACCGAATGTTGCATTAGGCCATACCTGGCTGAAGTGAACACTGAGGATTCACACGCAGTTTTTCATATCCAGAATCTCAAACCATAAGTCAGTACAGGGTCAATGCAACAGAAAACCAAGACCAGAATGATGCTGTGAACATAAATACTGAAAACACATCAAACTGAACAATGACAGAGAACAAACAGGGTTTAAATAGGCGGTGTTATGAGGCTAACTAGCTCAGCTGAATGTGATTGAACTAGATTAGTCCGGGCAAAGGATTATGGGGGATGTAGTGTGTAATGGTTGTGTAACACTGGCATAGTAAATGGGAAAACAAATCTTTTATTTGTAAGGAAAGAGTTGAAACACATGAGTCTAAGCACAGAGCTCATCTGGGTGTTGAAGTGACATGCGCCTGTCTCTCACAAAAATAAAGAGAAACTTTGTAGGAGCACCAGGGGCCTCATGTATCAACAGTGCCTAGAACAGGTTCTATATTGTTTTCTACTGTAAAACAGGTTCCCAGGAACACAGACGAAAGAATTTTCAAAAAAAAGACCACTTCAAATATAACAAAAGGACTCAGGGGAGTATAACACTAACTAACACATGTTAGTCTCCACAAAGAACATGAATATCAATAGAGTCCTGATGATGGGGTGATCGCTGGCAGGTGAGGGTGATTGCAGACTAGAGACAGGTGATGTAGCGTGGAGAATCGTGGGAGTTGTAGTCCAAAGGGGAAAATACAATGCATGTTTTGCTATACTTGGTTTTTATTGTTAATTTCACAATTATTTCTAGATTTATTTTGCATTAATGTAAATGTTCAGAAAATAAACTACATTGTAATTTCAACAAAAAGAAACCGCAAATGTTATTATGATTTGGTAAAGCGATGTAGTAATAGAAAGCAATAAGATGTTAAAAATGTTTTATTTATATAATTTTTGTAATAATGATGAATATATAAACCTCTTTTTTTTCATATATTGATGTGCTTTCAATAAAACGTTTAGTATGACTGCATTTCAAATGATTTCCCATCTGTCTTTTGTAGCTTCTCACACCAATGAATCAAATGTCTACAGCCTGAACTATTAATTCACTATTGAGTATTTGCAAATGAGGACACAGGAAACACACGGTGACACTTTCTTTTTGTAGTCTTACTGTTCTACCACTAGATTCTTGTGTAAGCATGATCACAGGTGTGTGCTTATTTACACACACTGCTACGTATAATTACAAGGTGGTACGGAAGTTGTTTTAAGAGTGAACATCAAATGCATGATGTAATAATGCCTTGTGTGTATTTTAACAGACAACATGTGAAATGTTTATTTGAAGGTGTTTATAAAACAATGATGAAAAGCCAAAGAGTAACACGGTTCATAAGATGAAGCTCCTCAATGATAAATGAAGCTGATCCAATTCTAAAATAATGACCAAGATAGTACTTTAATGATTTAAGGAGAGTTAATGTCAAAGACAACCATTTTAACATTGATTCAAAATTCAAGTTTTAAACCCCGGACTAAGACTACATTTTAAATTTAAACGAATTCAGGCCTTTTACTGTAAAAACAATACAAGGAAATGTTGCAATGTAAATTACAGATACACCTGATTTTACAATTTGGATAGACAAGTGTATTCCGCAAATTGTAGTCTGTGAAAATTTAAAGGCAAACCAACAGTTCAGTGACACATGAAGTCTGTCCTTCATGGACAGCAAGCCATCCAGACATAACATTATTTCTAGTAAGTGTGAATGTGCTGATGACCACTGATCTCCTGTTTCAATGATGTTCTCAAACCATATGTTGAATAACAAAAGAACAGGGTTGAACAAGAGCGAAACACAAATGCCCAATTCTGTATCAGACCTTCTGTCAGTTCCAGCCCCTCAGACCTGCACTCCCCTCCGGCCCTGTGTACTCTGTTTGAGTTTTCCTTATAGATGGATTTCTTGGCCCAGTCCGCTCTCGACTGAAGCTCCAGATGATGATGAATTGTCTGTGACTGTATCGGATGGAGTGTTGTGTGCAATTCCACTCTGAAGAGGCCATCTGCCTTCACTCCAAAACTGCTTGTGCCCTCTCGACCTCATCTGAGGACTTCCTCTAAGATCTTGCTCTGATAAACCTAGAGGGTTATGTTCATGTCTAGACCTCCCTAGGATTTGGTCCCTGTAGTGTTTTTACCCGCTTTGAGGATAGATCACTTCCCAGTTCCTGTCTCTACTTGGTGGCCTACACAAGGAAAGGCCACTAGTTTGGTCACCTCAGGTAAGTGAGTCCTCATCTTTATGAGAGGGGTATGACGTATCTGTCGCACTGATAGATTTCAAACGGCTGGATGCGATGCAATTGGAAGTTTGCCTGTGTCCGCTCTGCAATCACTTTATAACGGGGTTCAGCGGTGGCGATTTGGATAGGGACCCCTAAAGTCATCAACACAGTAGGGTAACCGACAGCAAGGGAACACTTCAGGTTAAAGTCAGCATGGAATTAAAACAATGAAAACATTTGCACCTGTAATCTTGAATAAAAAATGTTAACCTCCTCCCTCCCCTCGAAACGACCACTTTTCATGTTCTTGTCACGACGTATGGTGCGAGGGCGGGGCTGCAATGACTGACAGAGTCAAGTCCCGCCCATCATTTTATTCTCATTTCAGAAGTTGTTTCTTTGGACATACATCATGATACAGAAGAAAAATAAATGGTGACGTATGCCGACTTTAAGATTGTAACGCAACTTCGCTTAAGGGAACTTCATACCACACCGCCAAACCATCCTGTAATCTAGCCATCCATTCTTCGGCTTCTCGGCACATACTGGAATGAATGATACGTACCTGCTTACTTAGATTCCTGGATGTCCAGGAGCACCTGAATGCAAATTTAATCAGCCAATTTGTTGTGGAGCGTTTCTTAAAAGATGAGAGATCACAAGAGTGAACCCCTAGTGTCTTCAGCACAACGTCTCATTCCCTCCATCATGGAAGCTGTGTAACAGTAGTCACTGAGATGTTATTGTTCATGAATGTATTATTTCTTGGTTATTACAGCTTATTCTTAACACAAGTATAAATATATTCCATTCTGTTCCTGGAGGCCCACTGCAGAGGTTAGCTCTGAACCTGATTCACACCTGGACCAGACAATCAAGATCTTCAGGATGACTTGAAAATGATCTGTGTTTTGGAGACGGTTTTACCTTTGTTGGGGCCTCCAGGAGCTGGGCTGAAGACCTAGAATAAATATTATTTCTGATTTACTGTACAGTAACCAAAGTTTGTATTACATACAACATATATGTTTATATAACTTTAAGAATAACCTGAGAGTTGTCATGATTAAACATGTTTATTTATTATTATCTATGTTTTAATCGAGTAAAACTGCTGTAACTTGAAACAATGTTTATTTCTCATTATCTTTTCTCATTGCTTTAATATACTTATTTTTTTAAATGTTTACTTGTTGTTCTGGAGGTGAACCAGTTATATTTTTTTATGGCATTAAGAATGCTTTAGTAGATACGATTTCCTCTTTTGTAAAAAAAAAATATTGGTTGTGATTCCCATATTTGCTAAATTTAAACACAAGATAGTTGAGTGTGTTTTTGACACATTTCTAAACAGCCTGAAACTTTCTTCGCAACAATCTTTAGAGACTTTCTTACCGTTACTCGGAGAACAATGCATACATTTACATCATTCGAAATGCTTGCGTTGAACATAACAGTTCCAAACAAAAGTAAAAAATCATTGGTCTCGCTTACATTGGTTACTGTGTATAGACCCCCTGGGCCTTACACTAATTTTCTGATAGAGTTTGCAGACTTCTTATCGGATCTATTGGTTATTGCGATAAAGTACTGATTGTCGGAGATTTTAATATCCACGTAGATATTAGTAACGATCTATCAGCTGTGGCGTTTAAAGAACTACTAGACTCTTGTGGTGTAACACAATACATCAATAGACCTACTCATCGACTTAATCGTACACTAGACTGGATTATATCTCACGGAAACGATCTAACCAATATCGATGTTATACCTCAAAGCGACGACGTTTCCGATCACCATCTTATAACGTGTACACTGCGCACAGCAGAAATCAGTTGTATATCTCATTATCGACAGGGTAGAACAATCATCTCAACTACTAAAGATAGTTTCGTAAAGAACTTGCCAGATCTGACTCCTCTAATAACCTTTCCAACTAATATAGAATCGCTCGATGACATGACCAGCAACATGGGCTCCATTTTCTCTAATACATTAGAAGCGGTCGCACCTATGAAGTCAAAAAGGATTAATGAAAAGATCATAGCACCATGGTATAATAACACCACTCGTGCCCTAAAAAGAGAAACGCGTAAACTGGAGCGAAAATGGAAACAAACCCAATTAGAGGTCTTTAAAATTGCATGGAAAGAGAGTGCAAGTGTGACACTCTCAAAATAAGTGTTTTGCTGAGATAATTTTTTGTTTGCATTCTTTCTATTGTAATTTCATTTTATGACATGCTGTTTTAAAAATGGACACAGGGTGGCATTACCTAGCGGCAGCGTTACACTGGGACTCTTAGTAATGCGCAGAGCAAGAGGAGCTCATAATCCGAGTGATTTGAAAATGAGCTACTGTTGTCCTGTGTCGCTGATTTCTGTGTAATATTTCCAGACTCCTCTCAGAAGATTATATATATATTTGCCAGCGGAGACCTAGCCAGGACCCGCTACACAAGCAGTTACAAAATGGCCCTTAAAGCAGCAAAAGCCGAGCACTTCCGTAACCTCATAGAAACTAACAAAAACAATCCAAGGTTTTTATTTAGTACAATTGCTAAACTAACAAAGAAACAGACTCCACCTGTCCTGGGTATTCCACTGCACCTCGGTAGCAATGAATTCATGAAATATTTTACTGAGAAAATCGAAAAAATACGAGACAACTTAGCTAAAACCAAACCTCCAAGTGTGTCGGAAGAATTAGTTTCAACCGTCACCCAAAACGAAAAGCTAGAGTGTTTTTCTCCTATAAATCAGGAAGATTTAATTAAAATTATTGCAACATCCAAACCGACAACATGCTTATTAGACCCCATTCCGACTACTTTATTAAAAGAGTTACTACCTGTTGCAATTGAGCCCATTTATAACATTATCAACTCGTCAATTAATCTAGGACATGTCCCAGGACCCTTTAAACTGGCTGTAATTAAGCCTCTTATCAAAAACCAAACTTAGATCCCAATGAACTTGGAAGCTATAGACCGATTTCAAATCTCCCGTACTTGTCTAAAATACTAGAAAAAGTAGTGTCAACTCAACTGTGTACCTTCCTGCAAAATAATGACACGCACAAAAAGTTTCAGTCTGGCTTTAGACCGCATCATAGCACTGAAACTGCGCTCGTTAGAATTACAAATGACCTTCTTATTGCATCAGATAAAGGTAACATCTCACTCTTAGTCCTGCTTGACCTTAGTGCTGCTTTCGATACTGTAGACCATAAAATACTATTAGATCGTTGTGGCAAGGGGGGCGTGGTTTAGTGACGTCTGTACCCGGGGAGGAGAGACACGGCAAAGAATGTAAACAAGTAGGTCGATTGCAGATTAAGATCACCTGCGTCTCATTTCAGTGATTGGTGAGGAGACAGCTTAAAAGGCTCGCAGATTCGGAGGAGACTTCGAGAGAGACGGACTGGGAGACCTGAAAGCTGGACCTGAAAGCTGAACCTGAAAGCTGAACCTGAATCGTATGGACTGTATTCCGGGAGAAACTGATGAAAGTCTATGATATTATTTTGAGTTATAAGCCAGAGTGGTCTGACGCAACGTCTTGTTGTAAGGAATTGAGAATAAAAGGATTCTTATCTCCCAGTCCATGCCGACTCCGCCTCCTTTCTTCCATTCTCTTTGAACCTATTTACAATTGTTTACACAATTATACCGGTATTCAGGGACAGGCACTACAATGGTTCAGATCTTACTTAACAGACAGATATCAATATGTCCATTTAAAAGGGAAATCGTCATATCTTACGCAAGTAAATTATGGATTACCTCAGGGATCGGTTTTAGGACCCTTGCTTTTCTCCATATACATGCTGCCCCTCGGCAACATTATTAGAAAACATGGAATTAGCTTCCACTGTTACGCAGATGATACTCAGCTATATATCTCATCAAGACCAGGTGATTCCTTCAAACTATCCAAACTGGCAGAGTGCATCGAAGACATAAAACATTGGATGACTAGTAATTTCCTCCTTTTAAACTCCAGCAAAACAATATTACTTATAGCACCAAAAACAGGTAAACAGAATATCTCCAACTACAACCTGCAAATTGAAAGCTGCACTGTTACTCCAACAAATACAGTTAAAGACCTAGGCGTTATATTAGACAGCAACCTGTCATTTAAAAATCACATCTCAAATATCACAAAAACAGCCTTCTTCCACCTTAGAAATGTTGCCAAATTACGAAATATTTTATGTGTTGCTGAGGCAGAAAAGCTTATTCATGTATTTGTGACCTCAAGACTTGACTATTGTAATGCTCTACTTAGTGGTTGTCCTGCATCATCGATAAACAAACTACACTTAGTTCAGAATGCAGCTGCCAGAGTTCTTACCAGGTCAAGATCACATAACCCCCAGTTTTATCATCGCTTCACTGGCTACCCATTAAGTATCGTATTGATTTTAAAATTCTTTTAATTACTTACAAAGCCTTAAACGGTTTAGCCCCTACTTACTTAACCGAGCTTTTATCACGTTACAACCCATCACGCTCTCTAAGATCTCAAAACTCTGGACTTTTGATAACACCTAGAATAACTAAATCCACCAAAGGGGGTCGAGCTTTCTTATACGTAGCACCTAAACTCTGGAATGGCCTTCCGGATACTATTCGAGGGTCAGACACACTCTCCCAATTTAAATCTAGATTAAAGACACATCTTTTCACCCAAGCTTTCACTTAATGCATAGTTAATGAACAGCAGCTACGCTAATCATTCTCTTTATTCTCTTTCTGCCTCCGCCTCGGGATGCCCATCCCGAGGTAGGAAGAAGTTCCACCATGTCCAGACGACCGACAGATGCCCATCCCCAATTTGAGATTACGCCAGCTACAGCTGCAGACTGACTGACCATCCCAGCTGCATCTAAGGCAATTCCACCTCCAGCCAAGAGAAATATGACCATCGGACCGTCCCAGCTCACACCAATACACCCCCAACAAAGAGCAAAGACGGACTATTTGTCTTATTAATGCTGAAGTTACAATATTTGGTATTAAATGCTAAACTTAAATCACATTTCAGCAGTTTGAGTGCAGCTATGATACGTCAGAGGAGATCTGGCCCTCACGGTTGAGCCTGGTTCAATCATGGGAGTTTGGGTTCCTTGCCACAGCAGGGCAGTGTTGGCCTACTCACCGGGAGACTGCATTTACTTATTTATTTAGAAATGAGATATTATTTATTAGAATGATCTTACTTGTTGTATAAATACAATGCACTGTGCTGTGTTTTACCTTTTCTGTCTTTCCTGTTTGCCCCTGTAAAGCTGCTTTGGAACAATACACATTGTGAAAAGCACTATATAAATAAACTTGAATTGAATTGAATTGAATTCCAAATGCATCCACCCTACACCCTTCAAGAACAAACTTCAAGAGCTCAGATCTTTGAGGGCAGGAGGGCAAGAGAATTCTCACTTCAGTCTGTAAGATGTCCATGATGTCATGTGTTTTAAAGAAATAAACACAGTCCTGCTGGGACTCTCGTTAATGCTCTAAAACAATCCTCTGTAGTCTGACCTGAGCATATCTAGAGAACTCTTGATGTGTTTCTGTATGTTTACTTGAGCTTAAGCTATATTTATTTTGCATTAGTTTAGCTTGTAAGTTTGGTAGATCAGTTTTTAATGCACATATGCATTGTTGTTCCTTTGTTGCACAAATTGATTCTATTGTTTTGCTCTACTTTGTACGTCACTTTGTATAAAAGCATCTGCTAAATGACTAAATGTAAATGTTTGTGCAAACAAGCCTGGATTTGTTTGAGTGAAAGGTCTGTGTTTGCTTTTCTAATGAGTTCATGTAAATGTAGTTTTGTGTTTGAAGTTCTTTTTCATACATGCATCACTAGATTAACTAAATGAGTGACTTAACACTGACATTGTGTAGTTTGTGTAGTAACATTACTTCAGATGATGAGGATTTAGGAGATTTTAGATTCAACAGAGAACATTTTGGCTTTTTTCTGTTTTTTGGAGCTCAACCAAAGTTGTTTGTTTTGATTTTTATGCATTAAACTTTGAGGGTTGTGTCATTTTAGCAGATGTTGTTTATGGTCAAACAACAACATTACACACAAAACTAAAGTAAAAAGATATCATCATAGCCCCCCTTTAATATGTCTTATTAAACTTTGTTTAGCAAATGAAATCAAATGAATTAAAATACACTTTTTCATGAAAAGGACGCTGTCAGCAATTAGCCGTAGAAATAAAAAAATGAAAAAGAACGAAATTCAACAGCAGCAATGTTTTTTTATAACAGTAAGTGTGTAGGGAAAAATATAAATTGTAAGAGTCAAATGTTTAATTGATAAATATAGATAAAAGTCTAAAGTCTTGTTATCAAGTTTTAAATCTAAAAGAGCACCAAAATAAATGAAGTAATTGTCTCTCAAAAGAAAAAGTTGACTTTCATATAATAATATTACACACACACTTGTGTTACAATTGAATTTTAATTCACATGTTTTAATTTACATTAATATATTTTAATTACAATCATGACATTATACAATAAGTTTATTCCATAATTTCCTAAAAGTAATATTTACTTGTAGATTAAAATAAATGTATTTAGTGCTTCTTACAGGTTTAAGTAAAGATGTCTAATGTCCTCCTTTATTGTTTGTATTACATTTATTTAAATATATTTATTAAGTAAATGATTAATCTAAACTGATTTACAGATGAGAAACATCACAAGCAATCAAACAATTTATAGAACCCGAATTCTACCACATCTATCACAAACCTACTCACCAGAACACATTTACAGATCTCTAAACACACAGAAAGTTGAGCTTCTCCTCACAGTCTCTGGGTGTCCAGGTCTTTGTGTTCTTGTCCAGAGCTGCACAGCGTTGGTTTTGGGCAGGACATTGAAGCTGTTCATCTGAAGACCAGACCTTGAAGATAAGATCATCTCCACTGATCCAGAACCATCTACCTGCTAGAAAGCGCAGACCAATCCACATGTATTGTGTTTGAGCTCCTGTGATCTTACTGAGAGCATCAGTCATGCTTCTGTTTGAGCTCAGAGATGCCAGATCATCATGATGATGTCTACAGTAATCTAGAGCTCCCTCCCAGCTCTCAGACTGATCAACCAACACAATCTCAAATAACATACAGAAGAAAGTGCGAGTATTAGAGCATCCAAGATAATTCAGTTTCATCTTGTTTTTGTGTAAAAAGGCACAGTAAGAACTGTCTGGTTCTCCATCATTCAAGCTGATTCGTGTTGCAACTTCACCAGTCGTCCACGTCCAGATTCCAGATCTATTGTTGAGTCCAACCGAGGCATCAGAGGTTTGACTGACCGCATATTGTAAAAACTGCTGTTCTTCAATCTCATTGATGAAGGTGGACAGATGATGATAGTTTGTTCTGCAGTATTGTTGTGCTTCATCCCATGTCTTCATCTCATTTATAAAGTAATGTTGTTTAATAGCACATGAGGCGAGTCCATAGAGCTGGATGATGAGGAGCACAGTGAGTGTAGTCTTCATCTTTACTCAGTCAAGAGGTTTTGTGAGTCTGAAGATGAAGATAGAACTGTGACTCTCTCTTACTTCAACTGACACACAACCAATAACAAAAGAGTGTGATGAGTGACAGTGACACAGTCCAATCACAACACACATGAGTCAGGTGCGTGTGACCAATGAGAGGGCATTATATCAGATTCAGTCCTTCATGAAAATGTTTTTGCATTTCTTCCTCAGGTGGTTTTACACAAATCTGGTTCTCATGTGAAGAACAAAATCATTAAAGTTTGTTTTGGTCTGCTACACCTTTAAATAGTTAAAAGTGTTCACAGCGTGTTCACAGGTTTTCACTTTACTGACAGAACAGACGTCAACATCCAGTGGATCAAATACTCATGATGTCAGTATTTGTTTAGACATTATACTGAAGAATACATTAAAGGAATTTCTTGTTAAATCACATTTAATGAATAAAACAACTTAAATAACCAACAATCTGTACAGATGACAAATAAACTCCAAACCTGAAACGTTCATGACAAACAGTCTGTGAGGATGCTGAAGTATTGATGACTCCGGTGTAACAATCATGTTTTATAACATAATATTTCAAAAGACAAAACACAACACAGTGAAACACAGATATTTGTTCATGTTTTATCCCTGTGTTAGTCTACATTTTACACACAATAACACATATTTCCATTCAGTTCATGTTTTATTTGTATAGATCCAACAATCCAAAGCAACGTTGCCATTTTATTGTATTTTTATACCTTAAATGCTGCAAAGAAAATAAATTCAAATTCACAGCAATACAACAGGAATCAAACTGTGAGAAACTATGAAGAAATCAGGTGATGTTGGGCAGGTCCTCAAGCGTTACGAGCTGAACATGTTGTCATAGCCTTCAATGCAAATGTAGTCAGACCTCTGAGAAAATCATTTAGTCACCACAGATCAGGTCGTGCTCATCGACAAACTTGATTAAGCCAAAGTCTCTGGGACAGGGAATGATCAGGACATACGGAGCACCTGAATGCATCCAAAACACACACAACATACAATTCATTTATATTTCATTAATAGAACATTATTGAATTTCAACATAATTCACATTGAGATTATTATATATTAATAAAGACTTTGCTGGTAAAACATTTTAGCTTTAAAGTTTGTGACCATGTGACCACAGAAAAGAGTAAAATAGGCATATTGCTCCCTCTAGTGGTCATTTTATGTAACAACAAGAAATTAAAGCCACTTCTCATTTTCTCTTATACACAAACTTATATGACTTAAACCACACAAGAGATTATAACAATAATTATTCTAGATAAGAGGTTTTGCTTTTTCTTTAGCAACAAACGTTCATTGTGCTGTTTTTGTGTGATGTCAGAAGACTTAAAGAACTAAAATGTCTATAAGTGACTCTTAAATGTTAACCTAAGTTGTGAAGTATGTAACAGAGTTACGTATAACAGTGAACTACTTGCACTAAGTGTTGTGATGTACGTCTAACTTGTAATCATGTGACTCAATGTATTTGACTCCTAAAGTCTTTGACAGAAGGTTTAAAGTCTATAAGGCAGTTGTCACTGAATATGACATATGATGAATGAATGAGACACATCGCTGTTCAAAAGAACAGCGGTGAACTGCTGCAGGTACAAACATGTGATTTAGTGAAGTGATGAAAACACAACATACTTGCTGCCGAGTTACTGAAATACTGAAACACTTGAGTAAATTGAGCATCATGTCAACATAAGTTTTCTAGTCTCACCTGAGATGGTAATCCAGACCTGAGAGGAGAACCTGTTCAGACTCCTACAAGGACACATTCTGAGTCTCTATGATGGTCTATTCAAGAAAAAGATTCATTTAAATACGGACTGGTGACACAAAACAAGACATTACACAGATGTTGAAGCTATTGAATCCTCCTTCTCCCCTAACTTGATATTGTATCTTTGTGACTTTGAACATCACTTCTCATATCAGTTCTTCTCATATTTCTGTACATGTATTTAGGAAAAGTTCCAAAAGTATGTGTTCACGTGTCTTGTCATGCTGTCAGTCTTTCATATCGCTGTTGGATGACTTTGTCACTCCTGAGGTTTGATTTTGTTGAAACTTGAATTCAGTTCCAAGCACAGGAAAATCACATTCTGACCGGTGTAAAGCTGCTTTTGTTCTCATTCACTCTGAACCTGAGAGATGGCATGCGTGTGGGCACACAGCGAGTGTCCTGCAGAAATATCTCCTTCGACTTGGCTATGATGAGCCAATCGTCAAAATTTGCAGACATGACATTCTCAGGTCAGCCTAGCCCGCATCCGCACAGATAGACAAATTGTCTTTGGACTGAGACTGAGAGCCCAAAAGGAAGAACTGTGAATGAGTAACACACTTGTGAGTCACCAGTGCCACTATAGCAAGGGAAGTCCTGAAAAGTTTGGGAGCTGCCAGTTGGCTCATTTGTTACGCAATGGCGCCACCTAGTGGATGGACAAGGGACATCACAAAGTGCTTTTACAAGTTTTTCTACACAAGTTCAATGTTTCATGTAGGTTTGCCAACTTTGTTGCAATGAAATACGGGACATATTTTGATCTGTGCAGCAGTGCTAATTAGCACAGGCAAGATGTCATTGCTTCGTATTTGCGTTTACTCTCTAAATGGTTACATACAGTACTTTACAGTATTTTAACATTTTTGCACAACTAAATGCACGATAAAGCCTTTCTCATTTATATATTTCCCGTCTCGGTTTTAAGACCAGATGAATAAAATAGTAGACTATAATTCGTTATATTAATAAAGTGCTTTTCTGGACACTCAAAGCGCTTTACATGGAAGGGGGAAACTCCTCAACCACCGCAGGTGTCTTGATCACCACCACTGCTGCTGTTGCTTCTATCCACGGAGTCAATAAACGAGACATGTGAAGTCAGGTACGGGACAAATCAGGCAGGCTCAATATACGGGACGTCCCGAGTAATATGGGACGGTTTAAAACCCTAGTTTCATGATGGGTTGACATCAAAAAGAATCTTTCCTTGTTCCTCACTTCTTAGCAGTGCTAATAAAGATCAACTTGAGTTCACCTACAAGATGGCTGAGTGAGGAAATGAGGAAGCATCAATTTGAGTATTGATAAGTAGAAGTCTTCATGGAGGAACCGGGAAACGTACAGGTTATATTTTTAACTATATTTTCCATGATCAGTCGGGTGCTGGTTGGGTCCCAAATGTATTAACTGTTTACCATTTGTGTGTAATACGTACCCGACTCGATCGGAGAACACCACCATGATCAGGGTCAGTCAGCACGGTGTGTGTGTTTAGTCACGTGTATCTCGTAACAAAAGGAGCAGAAAAATGTGAGATTGTTTTTTTTCAAAAGCCCCGAATCTTCTCGAATGAAATATAGTGAAAGGCAGCTTCTGTTTTGCTAACATATATTTCACCAGATTCACAGAGATTTCACATAACACATGTATTGAAGGACACTTACAAAATGTGGATTCTCCCAAATCTCTTATTATCTGAATATATTTACATGAATTATTATAAGATTAGATGTAATGTCAAGTAAGAAAAATCTACAAAATCTAGAAGAATATCACTTAGAGCCACAAACTTTCATGAAAATAACTTCAGTAATTGTGCTTTTAAAACCAAATAATCGCCTCAGAGGATCAGAGAATCACACTTCAAGCAAAAGGCCTGCTGGGAGGTAAAGTTAAAACAACAGAAGATTCACTGATATACTGAGAGAGAAGCAGTGAGTACAACCACAACTGCACTGGAAACCTTTTTTTTGGATTTTTTGCTTGTTTTTTTGCTAATATAAGGCCATAAAATTGATCATTTTTTATATTTATAAGAGCTAAAATGCTATAAAGCTAAAGCTATGGCTACCACACACTCTGACATTCCTCAATGTATCCATTCAAATGAGCCAGAGAGAATCAGCCAATCAGAGCAGCAGTTACCATCACCCCACCCCCATATGCAGATGAGCTCCATCTCAGCACTATACAGTATCGTCTGAGATCAGAAGTGACTCTGCGAGGAAAACATACAAACACAAACTTCTGTCAAACAATCCAGAGACTCTGTTTGCTGATCTGTTTAAAACTGGAGAAATCTGTAACCTCATCTTCTTCTCTGATCACCCCAGTGCCTGGCATAAAGCCATCATTAAATATTACCCCTCTGTGAAAAAGAAGACATCTGTAATGGATGGAAAATCAAAATCAGAGAACCACAAGACCCTGATGAGACTATGATAACTGTGAACATCTACAAGAACTGAACAATCATGGTACAGGGGAACCTGAAATTATTCCTGGCCGACTACAGAGCAATAACTGAAGCTATGAAACACGAGAAAGGTTTGATATCTGAGAGTCTGTCATCAGAGCCACAGAACAGCAGCTCAGATCTCAAGCTCACTCCTGCAGAAACAGTTCAAAGTGAGAAGATCTCGTCCTCTCTGCTGAAATCCATCCCTGTACTTCAGGAGCACTTCATGAAGCTGGAGCTGGAGATGGTGCAGCTCAGAGAGATGATGCTCAAACAGCAGCAGTCACACACATGTGCAGCTCATACTGAACTCCAGCAGAACACAGAGAGACTGACAGCCCTCAGCCAGCAGATGAGAACGCTTCAGACGGAGAAGGACAGCTATCAGTGTGAGCTGAGCGCACTGAGACTCCAGCTACAGGACAGAGAACAGTCCACACTAGAGATGAGGCAGCAGCTGAGAGAGATACAGGAGGAGAGAGAGCAGCAGAGCAGTGAGATCCTGGCCCTGAAAGAGCAGCTGAGAGAGATACAGGAGGAGAGAGAGCAGCAGAGCAGCGAGATCCTGGCCCTGAAAGAGCAGCTGAGAGAACTCCTTCTGGCCAAAGAAGAACCAGCGCAGACCAACAGAGCTCAAACACTGCCCTCCACCCCAAAGACACCTAACACAGGGGGCCAACACCCACCCCTCAGTGCTGACTCAGAGAGACCCGACCCAGACAGCTCACAGCCGTCACAGCGCCCCCTGTGTCTTCCCCCGACACAGAGCTGTTAAACATTGGTGTCCCACCACTGACAAAGCCCTAGAGCTCCTGACAGAATCCCAGCTAGGCCGGCCCAGTCACATCATAATCCACACGGGCACAAACGACCTGCAGAGCCAACAGGACCGAGTGTCTGACTCCCTCAGAGCCGTTGTGGAAAAAGCTAGAGAAACCTTCCCCAACTCAAAAATCATCCTGTCCACTCTACTCCAGAGGAAAGATTTCCATCCGAATACAATTAATAAAATAAACTCTAGCATCTCCAGACACTGTGCCCTCCTGCCCAACTTATACTTGGCCCACCATCCAGACCTGGACACCGCCTGCCTATATGACCACGTCCACCTTTATAAGAACCTGGTACATATTTTTGCAAAGAGACTCAAAGATGTTGCTTTAAACAGGACCAACCAGACAAGCAGAACCAGCCCTAACCCAGTCTACCCAATGAGACACACCTCAGGAAACTACATCCCAGCCAACACCTCATCTAGAGCCCCGATCAGAGCACCACCCAGACCTTCAGCGCCCAGAGCTTCACCTCCCGGGGTTCCACACAGAGCGTCAGCACCAGGAGCCGACCCGTACGGACAGAGACTGTTCTATAACAGCCCCAGCGCTCCAGCGGCTGAAGCCCGTCCACAGCAGAGCCCGGCCCAGCCAGACAGGCCGAGCTACGCCCGAGCTGTCAGCGGAGGAGTGAGCCAAGCTAACACCGAGCTCCACGACATCCAACACATGCTGAGTATCATCTGCTCTCACTTACTCACACACAGTGGACAGTGGTAAAAAAAAGAAAAAAAAGAAAAAAAGAAAAAATATATATATAATAACCATTCCATTTACCAAGCCACATTGTTAGTGTACATGTAAATTAAAATGGATTTGTTGATGTGTTTGAGCTCCTACCATAACATAACTTCCATCATTCATTATTATTATTATTATTATTTATTTTTCTACTCTCTTGTATTTTTGAATCATTCTCTTTTCTCAAAATGGCAAACTAACCATACTGATTTTTGTGATGAAATCACTTAGTTTTTCCACATGGAATATTCAAGGTCTAAACTCCTCAGTGTTTGGACTAAAAGTAGAAATTCTGACTTCATGAAAGATATTGAAGACATAGATGTCATCATCTTACAGGAAACCTGGTGTAGAGGAGATGTGTTCACTGGCTGTCCCTCAGGATACAGAGAGATAATATTACCATCAGTTAAACTCACATCAGTCACACAGGGGAGAGACTCGGGAGGGATGATCCTCTGGATTAAATCTAAACTGGCCATAGAATTAGTTAAAAAAGATCAATACCACCTCTGGCTGAAAATACAAAAAGGAATAATATCAGCAACTCAGCCTGTTTTCCTTTGTGCCATATATATACCCCCCCCTTGAGAATCCGTATATCCAAGAGGAAACTTTTCAAAACATTGAACAAGAAATCAGTCATTTCCAGGCCCAGGGAAACATACTGCTTATGGGTGATTTAAACGCTAGAACCGGAGAAGAATTAGATTTCTTAGAATCACAGGGTACCAGATTCCTCACTGGCAATAAAAACTTGTACCCTTCTTACCCCGCCAGAGAAAACTGTGATCAGACAGTGAATGCCCAACGACGGCAGCTGCTGAAGCTCTGCTGAGGACTGGCTCTGTACATCGTCAATGGAAGACTGCGAGGAGACTCGCTCGGCCGATACACCTACAGCTCAGCTCTTGGTAACAGCACTGTAGATTATACCATCACAGATCTACATCTTTCCTCTTTGAGAGCATTCACAGTCAAACCCCTGAAACCTTTCTCAGACCACAGCCAAATCACACTCTATATAAAGCAATCTGATACATCACCCACACCCATTAGGACACCATATCACATGCACAAAATTATGTCATTCAAATGGACAGAAAACAGTGCCACAAACTACAGCATCTGTTGAATCTCCAGAAATACAGTCCCTCTTAAACTCATTCCAAACACAGGCATACCCTAAAAATCAATTCGGCATCAATCAGGAAGTACAAGATCTAAACAACATATTATACAAAACAGCACAAAAAGGTAATTTGACCACTGTTAAACCAAAGAAGAAACGTTTACATACTGACAAATGGTTTGATTTGGACTGTAAGAAAAAAACTCAGAAATGTATCAAATCAAAAACACAGACAACCAGATAATCCAGACCTCCGCCTTCATTACTGTGAGGCACTAAAACAATATAAAGCCACACTCCGGTGGAAAAAGCACCGTTTTTTGCAAAACCAGTTTGAAGAAATTGAAAAATCTCTAAATTCCCACAAATTTTGGGAAAAATGGAAATTATTATACAAACCAAATCAAGAAATTATGGCCATCTAAGATGGGGAGACATGGAAAACTCATTTCCAAGAATTATATAGCCCAACTGAAATTCAAAATTCTAATCAAAATGAAATAATCAATAAACTAAACAATTTAGAAAGAGTGATTAAAGCAAATCAAAACCCCTTAGATTTCCCCATAACAATCCAGGAATTGGAAGATAAATTACGGGTCCTGGAGCCCAAGAAAGCCTGTGGTGTCGACAGCATCCTGAACGAGATGCTGAAACACACGGACCAAAGCTTCAAACTGGCCATGCTAAAACTCTTCAATGATTGTCTGTGTGTGGGGTTCTTCCCTGCGATCTGGAACCAGGGCCTCATCAGCCCCATTCACAAGAACGGAGACAAATTAGACCCCAACAACTACCGAGGCATCTGTGTGAACAGTAACCTGGGGAAGGTTCTCTGCAGCATCTTAAACACAAGACTGTTACACTTCCTTACCAAGCACAATGCCTTGAGTAAATGCCAAATCGGCTTTCTTCCAAAACATTTTTACATTACAAACACTAATTGACAAATATTTACATGACTTATTGTGAATCTTCCACATCATCCATTGAGTGCTGTGCACGTACTATCTGAACTAGTTTCCTAAGACGAAAAACTTCTGTTTCACTAAGCCCATCTCCTCCCACATTTCTCATCAAAACTTTTGCAGACTCAACAAATTTGACTAAATCTGAGAAGTATTTATCATCAATCACGTTCCTTTTCCCTTTTTTTCGTCTCATAAAGTAACGAAACTTTTCTAAGTCATACTCGTTCTGTCCTGTTGCAACTGTTATGAACTGTGAAGAGATTTCTCTTTCACTATCTGATTCTGATGAATACTCCATCTCACTACTGACATCCTTTAGAGTTTAGTTCTTCTGTTTCCATTGTTTCTTGCCCATTCAAAACACAATCTCCGCAATTTCACCTGCTACCTCTCTATCTTAGCTTGAACCGGCTGTACTTGCAATAATTGTTTCTGCGGACTGTGTCACATCTGTTTCAATATTGCTTTGTTTATGTCCCCTTCTGTGCTTTCTGTAGCAGTATCTTTATATTGCTCAACTGCCTCTCCTGAATTATTTTGATCTCCATTTTTATCCGGACAGACTCTCCCCGAGTGTCCTTCCCTTCCTCACTTGAAACACTTCATAGAGTCAGTCGTAGCAAACGACATAGACATAGCCGTCAATCGTCTGTTTAAACCCCACTTGTAAGTCACTTTGGATAAAAGCGTCTGCTAAATGACTAAATGTAAAATGTAAACGACACGTTTCATTTATCAATTCCTTGTTTTAGGACCATAAACAATTGTCGTCTAAATTACATAACGTGCTTCAAACGCGGAGCTTTACATCCCACCGATATTTTCTTGATGGCAGAAACGTGTTGACCATAACGTGACACAACATGCTTCAACTCTTCATCTTTGACAAACGGGGGAACATTTGACAATGTGATTCTTCTGGATGGGTTCATAAGACGATAAACAGGATTGTGTGCTCTTAATAATGAGCCCCTGATCAACAACCCTATTAACCTTCTCTGAGGAATCCAGAATCAAGACTACAGCTCTGTTCATTCCTGATGCTGAAATAATACAGTTATACCCACCTGTTCCTCTGACTGCCAAACTGCACTCTTCATACTGACCGGCACTTTAACCCGTGCCACCTTAAAGCTGCTCCAACAAGACAAGAGCCTTATTCTCTCTACCACAAAATCAAACCCTTAACATTTAGACAAGAAGCGTGAATAAAAGAAAGAAAGAGAGGAAACGATTGAAGGAAAGAAAAAGAAAGTTTGAGTGGAAAAATGTAGACGAGGTTAGAAAATAAAGCTAAAATAAGTTTAAACTTTAGAAACACCTACAGCTGCTCTCACAACCACGCTCCACTCGCTCCTCCACACCCGCACATCCGCACACAGAGAGAGAGCGAGAGAGAGACAGAGAGAGAGAGAGACAGAGAGAGAGAGAATGAGAGAAAGAGAGAGAGATAGAGAGAGAATGAGAGAGAGAGACAGAGAGAGAGAGAGAGAGAGAGAGAGAGAGAGAGAAAGATAGAGACAGAGAGAGAGAGAGAGAGAGAGAGAGAGAGAGAGAGAGAGAGAGAGAGAGAGAGAGAGAGAGAGAGAGAGAGAGAGACCTTTAACAGACTTTTATTTTAAAACCATTGTAGTCAACATTCCTTCACACTTGTTTTCTTGTTACAAAAAAAAGAGAGAAAAGAAAAAAAAAACATTTACATATGTCCTCGCACAATAACCTTAAATAGATTCTTCATTTATACACGTTTTACAGTCACAAAACCTCATTTTTAATTTAAAAACAATTCATTTTCCTCATCCACTGTGCACAACACCTCATTCAAAGCCCAAATTTCAATAAATCCATCCAAGTTATTTGTCAGTTTAAAAAATGCAAATTCTGCTTTGATTGGTAACAGCACTGTAGATTATACCATCACAGAGCAACATCTTTCCTCTTTGAGAGGTGGTCTTTAAGGGCCTTAAAGACCACCTCAGGACCAACTTCCGCTTCTCCCTTTAATTTGCTTTTCCGTGTTAGCCATATTGCCATCTTTGCCCCTCCTATTACAAAATTAATTAGAGAGATATTTTTTCTGTCTGATACCACATATTTTGGTCCAAAGATGAAAAGTTCATTATTAAACACTGCCCCTAAATTCCTAACCCACTCCACCAAGATCTGAAACAATCCTCTTAGCCTTGAACAATTTAAAAACAAATGATCTATAGACTCATCAGTACCACAAAAAGGACATTTTTTCCCTACGGTGGGGTCAATGTGTGCCACGTGTCTGTTTGTAGCTATTGCCCAATGTATAATTCTCCACTGGAGATCCGCAGTGCGTTTCTCAATCGGGAGTTTATACAAGGACCTCCAACAGCCACTAGGGGATGAATCTGGCCCAAAAAAATCTGACCACTTTGTCTCTTTGCAGTCTTTTAGTGCGTTATAGTGTGATACTTTCACGCAAATACTATAGAGCGCCTTTTTTGAAGCAGTCTCGAAAACATCAAGCACAGGAGTCCTGAATTTTAGAATGGATCCTTCCACTGGCTCTTCATCAATCGCTGCTGAAATTTCCACTAAGGGAAAGTGTCTCTCTCTGTTTGTTTCAGAAACTTCATCTTCCTCCCGGCTTTGTCCAAAGGTAGAAGGTAGAGCTGAGACAATTCCATCCATTATTCTCTTCATGATCCTTGTAGACTTTACACCTGTTCGGTGGCACATTTCTTCTGGACTTTTCCAGTTCCCATCATTCTTTAAGTCTCCAATTCTGGTGCAGCCTGCTGTCGCCATTGCGTTCTGTATGCTCCTGGACTCCAGTGCCTGTACTTGTAACATCGGATTATTAAAGTCCAGTGTTTGAAAGATCTCTCTTGACTTGGAAAAAACAGGTCCATGCTCTCAAAACAGTTTTGTAAAAAAGGGAAAAACTCCTCAAATCCAGGTTAACCAGTTTAATTAAAAATAGTTGTGTATCATACTTAAAATTGTTCATTTTTTTCAACAATGCATTAGCCCAGCATGGTTCCGCATACAACAATCTTTGAGCTGCTTGAAGCCTGAACGTCTTTATCCTGTTCTCAATGTCTATCAGGCCTTGTCCTCCCTCTTGAACGGGTAGGAAAATTACAGCAGATTTTTTCCAATGCTGTCCATCCCAGAAAAAGTCAATTAACTTCCTTTGAAGCTCTTTAACAACACTTTCTGGGGGGTCCATAACATTCATTTTGTGCCATAACGCAGAAGCAGCCAGATTGTTTGTGACCAACACCCAGCCCCTGTAAGATAACTGAGGTAGCACCCACGACCACCGAGACAACCGATAACTCATTTTCTCCACCATACCCTCCCAATTTTTTCCCCTAAATTCCTTTGTTCCTAAAAACACTCCCAACACCTTCAGACCTTCTCTGCCCCATTTGAGTCCCCCTGGAAGAACAGGAGGGGCTTCCCGTGCCAATCTCCTGACAAGTATCCCTCACTCTTTTCCCAATTCACTGTGGCTGACGAAGCTTTTTCGTAAGTGTTTAAAACTTTTGTTAAACTCAGAACATCTATCTCACTTCTTATAAAAACAGTTATATCATCAGCATAGGCAGAAAGAATAATTGGTCTATTTTCACAGCCATCTATCACAAACCCCTGCAATTTCTCTTTCAGTTTGTATAATAAAGGTTCAATGGCTAACACGTATAGCTGTCCTGATAAAGGACAGCCTTGTCTTATACCTCTATGAACAGACACTGGATAGCTTAGTCCCCCTCCAACCTTTAGCAATGCAGAAGCTCCCGTGTACAGCAGTTTTATCCAAGAAATAAAAATCTCACCAATACCAAATGCATTCAAGGTTTTAAATAAGTAAGGATGATCAACTTTATCAAACGCTTTCTCTTGATCAATTGACAGAAAACCTACATCCTCATTACTGGCATTTGCCAGATCCATAACATCACGCACAAGAAAAAGATTGTCCATTATGGTTCTTTCCGGCACACAATACGTTTGAAATTCATTGATAACATATTCCAAACATTTTTTCAATCGATTTGACAGACATTTTGCAAGGATTTTATAATCAGTACACAGTAAGGCTACAGGTCTCCAGTTCCTTAGCAGGCCAAGATCACCTTTTTTTGGTAATAAGGATAAAACTGCTCTTCTGCAACTTGTTGGCAGTTCCTTTTTTTTATGAGAAAATCTAAAAACTTCAAGTAAGTCTTCTTTTAAAAGAGTCCAGAATTGTTTATAAAACTCAGACGGAAGTCCATCAATGCCAGGAGACCGATCGTTAGAAAGTTTTTCGACAGCCTCTGATATTTCATCTACTTGAATATCAGCATCAAGCCATTGTCTCTGCTCATCTGTGAGCTTTGGCAAATCTCTTAGAAGGTCATCCGTACAATTAGTATCACAGTCTCTTGCTTTGAATAGATCAGTGTAGAAGTCTTTTGCATGGTTTCTCATTTCTTTCGGATTTGTTATTGAAGTCCCATCTGGTAGTTTCAAATGTATCATTTGTTTTCTTCCTCCTTCTTTCTTCTCCAAATTAAAGAAGTATGAACTTGGAGCATCTATTTCTCGCATTGAAGAAAAGCGGGCTCTTATCAGAGCTCCTTTTGCTCTTTCATTAAACAGAGACGCCAGCACAGTCTTTTTCCCCTTTAATTTTTCCACTTCTTCTGAATTTCCTTCAATAATTCCTCCTTCAATTCCAGTGATTTCTCTCTCAAGTGTTTTGATTGTGTCCTTTAAAAGTCTATTTGAGTTAGCCGTGTAATTCTGACAAAAGATTCTTATTTGTGCTTTTTTGACATCCCACCATTGCACTAAATCTTCATATTCGTTTTTTTGTTCTTGCCATCTAGACCAAAATAGACCAAACTTTTCACAAAAAAAGGAGTCATGTAGTAATTTTTGATTAAAATGCCAGTAATAGCTACAACGTTGTGACTTTTTTAAACTCATTTCTATCATACACAAATGATGATCAGAAAACCCATTTGGACAAATATTAGCTTTTAAATCTCTATTAGAAAATGTTTTACTTATATATATCCAACCTTGCAGCACTTATATGGTCATGAGCGGCTTTAACCCATGTATATTGCTTCACTGTTGGGTGTTTTACCCTCCAAACATCGAACAACTCAATTTTCTTTATAATGCCGCTTAACAAATTAGCAGACTGGGGATACGGTTCGTCGCTATTTCGGTCTAGTGTGAAATCTAAAGTACAATTCCAGTCTCCCCCAAGAACTATACATACATCATCATCATTATTTTCTAGAGCACTAGATAATTTTTTAAAAACATCAACTCTTTCTGCTCCATTGTTTGGTGAGTAGATATTAATAAAAAGAAAAAGAAACCCCATTACCTCTGCTTTTACAACCAAAATTCTACCTTTAACTATCTCATAGGAGGATATATTATTCATATTGAGCTTTTGGGAAAAAATAATTGCAACACCTCCACTTAAATTGGAGCCATGACTTAGAAAAATCTTACCCTCCCACCACATTTTCCATTCTATTTCATTGCCTAAATCACTATGGGTTTCTTGCAAAAAAGTAATGTCCAAATGTTTATTTTTTATCAATTCATACAAGGCAGCCCTTTTTCTGTAATTTCTTCCCCCATTAATGATTATTGTCCCCATTTTTATGCTCTCCATAAGAAGTAATAAAATAGAAAGACAAAACAGTAGAAAAAGACCAGGAAAGGAAGAAAACACCCATTGTGACATCATCATTAAATGACTTTTTAGCCAATTTCCTTTCTTTTCTTATATTCGTCACGATTTTTCTCTGTCTAAATCTTTTCCTTCGCCTCAGTTCTTCCAATCCTACACTCCTCTGTATTTTTACTGCCGACCTCAAGAATCTATCAATATCAGGAAAAAACGTCTGAATATCGTAAGTTTTTCCAAACGTTTTATCAAGGAACTCATTAATTTCTTTCAATGTATATAACTGATCATCACCACTCTGAGAAAATATATCAGACATTCCTGAAAGACTTTCATTATCATCAGCCATCTCCTCCTCCTCATCATCATCTCTATCAACAACATTAGCATTATGTTCATCAGTGTATCCAGTTTCATCTTCACGTTGAAACTCGTTCACCTCATCTTTCTTAACGTTCTCGGAAACAGAATCACTCTTTTCAACATTTATTTCTTCTTCGCTTTTATCCTGATTCTTCTGTGATTCTTTGTTTTCTGCTTCATCTCCCTTCCTTTCAGTTTTCTCTGAACTCTTTCTTTTCCTGTCATCACTCTCTTTAGGCTTGCCCGGTCTAACCATTTGATTTAAACCACTCGTTCCCGCAGTTTCATTTTCTAACTTGTTATTCTCAGGGTTCGTTTTATGAGGGCACGCATTTTTCTTGTGACCTATTTCACCACATTCAAAACATTTTAAACTTCCAGTACTTGCGTAAAGCATGTAGGACTTGCACTCATGCATCACTCGAAAGGAAATGTCAAGAACCGCTGAGTCCAAAAACATAAACACTTGATGTCTAAAAGACGTAACATGTTTCAATGACTCGCATTTACATCCTAGTGTAACCATTTTGATTCCACTAGCGATTTTCCCAAATCTCAACAATTCCTTTTCAATGTCAAGATTTGATATAAAAGGGGGACAATTCGAGATTGTTATACGGCTCGATTGAGCCACCAGCGGAGAGACAACTGTAAAAACGCCACTTACCAAAATGCCGCTCTCAATCAACCGACTGGTTAAGTTCCGTTCTTTTAGAAAAATCACTACAGCCTTGTTCATCCGTGAGGCCGAAACAACGTTGCTATACCCCACCTGCTCGCCTATTGCCACAAGCACTTCTTCGACTGAGACGCCGGCTTCCGTTACACATCTAACGCCGTGACGAAGCGAGAGAGAGGAGTCACCCTCACCTGGGTGAGACTCCATCTCAAACACCCGCCACGAGGCAAAAAACGAAAACACTCACACAATTACCTTTCCTAAACAAACGAAAAAGTTAAACAAGCACTAACAAACAAATACCAAAAAAAAAAAAGGAAGCTTATCTAACAGTAATAGATATATCAAAAGTTAAACAAAAAACTCCACTCGCTCCTCCACACCCGCACATCCGCGCACACAGAGAGAGAGAGAGAGAGAAAGAGAGAGAGAGAGACGGAGAGAGAGAGACAGAGAGAGAGAGAGAGAGAGGGAGAGAGAGAGAGACAGAGAGAAAGAGAGTGAGAGAGAGAGAGTGAGAGAGAGAGAGAGAGAGAGAGAGGGAGAGAGAGAGTGAGAGAGAGAGAGTGAGAGAGAGAGAGAGAGAGAGAGAGAGAGTGAATGCAGATGATACTGGAGGAGAAGAGACACACATCAGCTGCTCATCCTCACAAACAAACTGATGCTTCATCTGATAGAACATAATACACATAAACACTATTGACTTTATTACATTCATGTTTCTGCCTCAACTTTATTTCCATATTTCATTTGTTTACGTACATAAACTTTATTTTATATTTCATTGTACATTTATGTCTTCCTCAGCACCTGAGTTTAATATGACTCTAATGTTTGTACTTATTGTTTGTCTTTTGTTATGTGTTAAATGCTTTGGAAATATCGTAAGAATACTCAATCATTCCAATAAAGTACTTTGAAATTGAATTAAAGCAAAACAATTGTACGATTGGCCAGTCAAATCATGATTCTTTTGTTAATTGTTAATTCTTTGGTATCATAACTCACTGTCTGTAAAATAAATATCTTTCACCGGCAACAAAACATTTGAGTATGAAGTGAAGAACATTAGTACAAACATAAACAAGTTTTAAAATGCAGCGAGTTTTAGGTTGTGTAGCATAATGTGTCATTGTGTAATAACGTTTGCTCGTTGTCACGTATAAATAATTCTCGATCAGATGCTGTCGTTGAGTTCATTGGTAAAGGTACACAACCTACATTAGCAACAGAACGCTTGACTTTTAAATTCCTTCAAATCTTTGATCTCCTGTGATCTTACTGAGAGCATCAACCATGACTTTGTTTGAGTTCAGAGACGTCAGATCATTTTAATGATGTCTACAGTATTCTCTCATTTCACTGCACCAACACAATCTCTGGTCCTCTCATGCAGAAGATGGACAGACTTCAAAAGTTTCTACACAGTGATATGAGAGTTGTGCAGTTACATTGGCTGATTCATAACCTTCATCTTCACTCAGTCAAGATGTTTTGTGAGTCTGAAGATAAAGAATTGTGACTCTCTCATCATCTGAACACAACCACAAGAGTGTGATGAGTGACACAACACAACACAATACACAGATGTCAGGTGCAGGTGAACAATCAAATGAACTTGATGAAGCTTGAAAGTCAAATTGGGCGGTTAATCTAGCATGAGAACATGTTTGCATTTGTTCCTGAAGTCAATTAGAACTCTTCATTTAGATGCTTACACACTCATGTGTGTGTTTCTCTTTTATCTGCTTTAACTGACAGAGTTTCAGGTTTATCAAATCATTATTTCAGTGGTAAACTCATCATCACATTTACAACTCAATTATTTCTCACAGCGTCACAGCACAACAGATGAGAAATGACGTGTTTAAGATTGATATTCTTTAAAAAGAGAGCTTTGGGTCAAATGAACAAACACACTCCATCAAAAAGAGCAATGTTCTGTCATCTCCACAGAGGTCAAAGTTCAAAAGGCCTAAAGAGATCAACTAGAGGAGAGTGAGAACGGTTGCAACACTTTCTGTATTTCCTTCAGTTTCTCAGAGACATTATTGGAGTTTTATTAGAGCTTCATATATTTTGAATGAGCTTTTATTCTTTAGTTTCACGGTTCATGTGAGTGTCGTTTAATTTATTGAAATGTTTTTACTTGTTTTATTGTTTTAGTGATTCTAATATTGTTATTTCTATTTTAAAGGTGCAATTTTGTGTAATTTTTTGAGGATCTAAATGTAATGTGATGTACAGTGCCCTCAACTATTATTGGCACCCTTATTAAAATCTGCATTGTTTCTGCTTTTGATCTTTTATTCAAAACATTTGCAATATTCCAACATTTAATTTTTCAATTTAATTTGAGGGGAATATCACAATATGATTTTTTTCTCTAATACAAACTGGACACAATTATTGGCACCCTGAGAAATTCTTATAAGTTAAAAATCTTCCATGTTTACATTTTCTTAGCACATCAATGTGACTAGAAATTACATTTACATTTATTCATTTGGCAGACGCTTTTATCCAAAGCGACCTACATGTAGGGTGCAGTGGGCAGCTATCACTTCAGAGCAAACAGAGGTAAGGTGTCTTACTCAAGGGCACTTCAGTCATTTCCTGATGGCACTGAGAATTGAACCAGCGACCTTCTGACTACGAGTCCAACTCTCTAACCACTAGAGCACAACTGACCCATAGTTAGTTAGACCCAAAGTGAAGTTATCAGTTGAATTTTGGAGTTGGACCGCATTTAATAATAATAAAGGAAAACTTCCCCTCCATCAGCACAAGTTGTTTTCAAGAAAGTAATCTTCTGCTCTCATACAAAAACAAACTGGACCGAATTAATCTGCCATACTGGAACTTCAACCAGGACTGGGATCAATGGCCACATGAAATGAAAAAGAGTTTTTTAAGCAGTAATAACACAAGATAGGTTTGGTGCACACAGGGATAAAAAAGTGCCAGATGTCAACAGTTAAATATGTCTTCAGATCTTTATGGTTGTGAACTCACTTTTATACAGTACCAGAGTTCCTGGACATCTTGGTAAGATGCATGATATCATGTTTTATATAAAAAACAACACATAAAAAACTAAAACCTGACTTGCTCTGCTAGAAATATTATAATGAGTCGTGTTTAGATCTTCTATCAGCACGTTGGTTCAAAATGAACCAAAAATGAGTCACTGAATGCAAAATCAAGATCCTGCCACAGACATCCCAGTTTACTGAACACTATAGAGAACGAGTGAGATGAACTGAAGATAAGAGAACACCAACATCTGAAGGATCTGAAGAGATTCTGTATGAAGGAATGGACTCGGATGACTTGCCATTTATTTTCAAACCTTGTCGGACATAAAAGAAAAAAATTCAAAATGTGATATTCCCCCCACTTCAAATTGTTTTACTTAAATGAAATGTTGGAATATTGTACATTGTTGGAATAAAAGATATAAAGGAGAAACAATGCAGATTTATATTTACAGCCTTCTTTGCTCATATTCATCAAGGGTGCCAATAATAGTGGAGGACACTGTACATGTGTTCAGAGGCGTATGACAGTAGAATGAGTGTTATCTCCTCTTTATTTCATACACATGACCAGCTTTTCTGTAGCTCAGTGGTAAGAGCATTGCGTTAACATCGCAAGGTTGTGGATTCGAACCCAGGGGATTGCAAATACCTATGTAAAATGTATAGGATAAAGCAATGAAAGTCGCTTTGGATAAAAGTGTCTGCCAAATGCCTAAATGTAAATGAAGTACCACTTTGAATCATGTTTATTGTACGAGGGCTAATCCACAGCTAGTTGTGCAGTAAAGGATTTTAAGGCTCAATGTGGAGGTCATCTGTAGGCCAAAAAGAATCATTTTCCAGTCAAAACTCTTTGCATGTTTCCTCACTTTTAAAAGGTCTAAATTTGTTTTGTAAGCACACTGAAGGGAATGTAAATGTCATGTATTTTGACTAATGTGCCCTCTTACACACACATGTAAAGAGGACACTCCGTGTTTTCTATTTCTCAAACACATGACTCAGCAAATTAAATCTCATGTGAATATTTAGTTGACGTGTTCCTCAGTGATTCAAACATTCTTTCAAAATGAGTTTTAATCCACCTTCAGTCCAAGTCAGTTGGGTTTAGAGAACAAGAAAGTTTCTTCCAGTTTTTCCTCCACATCATTCAAAACACCAGCACATGTGTGTCATTACACTGTCAAACTGGACCTAATGTGAGGTGGACGTGATGTGTTTTAGACGCCCTCATCGGCCCTTCAATGGTTTAAAGGATCAAAGATAACAAAACTTATTAAGTTGTCAAGATTACAGATTTAACCGCAGGGTTTTGAGATATGAAATGCTTTGAAATCTTTTGCTGGTGACAGTATGACATGTTGAGGTCTTGTTGCTGAAATCATGTTTAGTAAACTTTCTGAAGAAGATCATTCTGATGTTTGCATTGTTTTTACACAAATATGTTTGAGAGGGAATATCATTATTATTTATTGAGAAGATAAATGATACAGACACACCTGGGAGAAGAACTACAGAACACAGGAAGAAGAAAGAACAAAATACAATCTTAAAGTGCACCTCAAAAGACCAAAGAACATGTGACACGTGACAGAAGACATGCAGTGATACTGAATTCTAAAGTGTTGAATAAAGAAGAGATGATGGACAGCAAAGCGCTTATCACAGAATAAACCCAGACAGTGACATCAGTCTTGTATTTCATTATAACAATTGGCTGTGAAACACTCCAGTCTGTCCCCTGCATGTGTTCCCCAGTGTGTTTGCCTTGTTCATTGTTTTCACCTGTCCCTCGTCATTGTTAATTTGTCCCACACCTGATTCTGTTCTCCCTGAGTGTATTAATATGTTTGTAAATTTGGAGACGGCCCCTAAATTCACAATTATTGAACGTCCACAGTCATAATAACTGTATGCCAGTGAACAAAACTGAATTAGTAAATCTGTACTTGCATAATTAAAAACTAAATAAGACTTTGAAATAGTAAAAAACACATGACTTGTTGCTCACATGCCTTCTATTTTTCTGCTACAAACAGATTCCTTTGTTTTAAAGTCTTGGCCATTTTGTAAAGATGCATCATCACATCATGATCATGTCTTCACCTGCACACACGGCATGATATCTGTGACGTGTTTCAGGTGAAGGATTTAAATAAAAAATAAATCTGGGGGCTGGAAAACATGCAAACGTTTTATGGCACAAACAAATGTGTCTTTCTTAGAGGCGTTGACAAGTTTATTTGATTGGTCACATGCACCTGACATGTGTTGTGTTGTGTTGTGTTGTGATTGGACTGTGTCTCTGTCACTCATCACACTCTTTTGTTATTGGTTGTGTGTCAGTTGAAGTAAGAGAGAGTCACAGTTCTATCTTCATCTTCAGACTCACAAAACCTCTTGACTGAGTAAAGATGAAGACTACACTCACTGTGCTCCTCATCATCCAGCTCTATGGACTCGCCTCATGTGTCATTAAACAACATTACTTTATAAATGAGATGAAGACATGGGATGAAGCACTAAAATACTGCAGAACAAACTATCTTGATCTGTCCACCTTCATCGATGAGATTGAAGAACAGCAGTTTTTACAAGATGCAGTCAATCAAACCTCTGATGCCTGGGTTGGACGCTACAAAACAGATGTTTCCATGAAGTGGATAAACCATGAAGTTGTCTGGAAAGATGAACACATTATGTATAATATCTGTGCACAATTCTGTAATGGCGGTAAGGATCTGCATGAGGATAAAAAATGCACTGATATTCACACCTTCTTCTGTATGAATGTGTCTGAGATTGTGTTGGTTCATCAGTCTGAGAGCTGGGAGGGAGCTCTAGATGACTGTAGACATCATCATGATGATCTGACATCTCTGAGCTCAAACAGAAGCATGACTGATGCTCTCAGTAAGATCACAGGAGCTCAAACACAATACGTGTGGATTGGTCTGCGCTTTCTAGCAGGTAGATGGTTCTGGATCAGTGGAGATGATCTTATCTTCAAGGTCTGGTCTTCAGATGAACAGCTTCAATGTCCTGCCCAAAACCAACGCTGTGCAGCTCTGGACAAGAACACAAAGACCTGGACACCCAGAGACTGTGAGGAGAAGCTCAACTTTCTGTGTTTTAAATAACCAGAAGATAAAATAACTGAATCATGACTTTTCTCTTATGATCAGATGCTCATGATGTTTGTGATTTTTACAACTTTCTAGTAGTTGAGATTGTCTATAATTTTCATATACTCATAAGATAGATGTGTTCATATCAACACATAGTTTATGTCCAGACTGAGACTGGTTTCTCTTGAGGTTTTATTCTAAATGTATTTATCATTAGAGTTTGGGTTCCTCACCACAGGGCCGTTTTGGATATTAGATATTATTTATTATTTATTAGATTGATCTTTCTTCTATAAACGCCCTTAACTTTGCTGTGTTTGACATATTCTGTCTTTCTTTTCCTCCTGTAAAGCTGCTTTAGAACAATGCACATTGTGAACAACGTTAAGAAATAAAATTGAATAGAATAGAATTGTACTTTTTAACACATTATGTGTTATTTGTGTTGAAAGAAAGGCACAAAACAAGTTGTTTGAAAAGTAACACAATCTGCTTTTTCTCAAGAAACAACAGAGATGTGTTTAGTTAAGAACAACATGTGTTTTAGAGTCTAGTTTCACATGTATGTAGTTAAAAGCTTCACATGTAAAAGAGTAAATTATCTACACATTACTTTATTATTATAAACTTTGGTGACACTTCTATGTTTCATGTTGTGTGGATTTATAAACATGTTTACTAAACTTCTAACTATACTGGCTAAACAAACAACACACACTAGGGGTGAACCACCTCAGATTATTTTATTCGACTATTATGTGATAAAAGTCACGTCGATGTGATCTAGTCGATGACGTCATTAATGAATAAAATAAGAGATGTTTTGTAACAAGACAGGATGTGTGTGTGCAGTGAGACACACGTGTGTGGAGAATGGAGGAAATATCCTCTAAATATATATTATCCAAATATAAATAAACTGTTCATCTATTGCTACAACTAAACTAAAATAAAACAGATTTAAAGCTCGAGATCGTTGCAGGTCTATGCAGTAAAAGAGCAGCAGGTGGATCAGCAGACTCACGTTCAGTTACTTCAGATCTGAAGCGTGTGAACAGAATCAACAACAAGAGAACTCAAGTGTCACGTGCACTAATAGATGAAACAACAGAAAATGTGTCGAGTTTGTTTAGAACAACGTCAATATGTTTATTGGCCTCATGCAGAAGACGCTTTGGCGTAGCGGACCTCAGTGACACAGCAGTCGATATGAGAAACATGTTTATTGATTCAGTTTCTTTCATGTTTTCATAAATGTGGAACAAGTAACATACACAAATATCCTCTAATAATAAAAGATGTGCGTGGAAGCTCGTGCACTAAAATCTATTTAACGTTATGACTTTATCTGACCTGTAAGCTTTTGCACCGTCAGAACATATCGTGAATGTTTCAGATGAAATCAGGACATAATGTGATGATTTGAGCGATAGCAGGACAAGATAATCACATATTAGTGAAGAGAGTGTGACAGCTCTGAGCATTTTCTGATCTATGTGAGCATCCCTGTGCCCTACTCCCTTCAGAGGACTGAGCCCTTGACGTCAGCTGTGTGAAGGGTTTATGACATCACTGTCTTTCATGTGTCTCCTTCACAAAGGACTTGACGAATGTTACCATGACAACGCCGCACATGCTTTCTGAATCCAGCGTTCGTTTGTTAAGAATAAAAAACATCTTTTAACTTCTTGTTGAATATTGAGTAAATGTGTAAAAGGCCCTTAAGTTCTTCACTGTGTATATAGTTTAATGTAAGGCTAGCTGTGTCCAGTAGAGGGCAGTATATCACTCGTTATTCACAGCCGGTATGACGTCATTCTGAGGTTGAGCTTGAGCTCTGAGAGACTGATGTGACTGTTTTATTCTCTACTTCCATCGGTATTACACTATGGATGTAAAGTATATGGATCTGCATCCAAATAGAATCAAAAACATTTAGTCCAACTGTACGAATATCTCCATTCCAACTTGTTGTTTTTATGAGCCACAAATTGATCTTACGATACATGACATAACACCGAAAGGAGAAATCGGAGGAGAGGTCAAACACATTACTCTTGAACAAATACATTCTATGTATGATTTTAAAATGGCCAAAGATGCACTTGAAGCAGAAAATGTTAACATTCCAATCACCCTCAGCAGGTCAGAAGGGAAATCACTGATCAGACATGTGGAAGTATATGGCAGAATGACTGGAATTCTTATAAGGAAGGAAATCATTTCTACAGAATTCAAAATAATATAAATTGTGGTGAAATGAATAAAAAATTCAATAATCACAAGACTAAGAGTCGGTCACACTAATCTTAAAGGTGTCATATGGTGCGAATTCATGTTTCTGTGTCTCTGGTGTGTTATACGTTGCCCATGCATGTATTAGACACGTAAAATTGCTAAAATGAAAGTGTGGGAACAAAAGAGTCATTCTATCTAAAAGCGATTGCTCATCCAGATGTGAAACACCTCGTGTTATCATATCCTCACAATTGTACGTCAGTTCGTAACATGACTTGATTAAGACCGCTCAAATACAAACATGGCTGAAGCTTACGCAGCGACCCCTCTCCCCCACCTGGGTCAATCTGATCACCTTTCTTTGTTCCTCACTCCCAAGTATTCACCTCTCAGTAATCGTGTGAAGCCATCAGTGAAGACCATTAAGGTGTGGCCTGCGGGGTCAGATGGAGTATGTTTGCTTCTCAGGCCACCAGTGGCTCTCACACGGACATAGACAGCTACACCTCCTCTGTATTGGACAACATCAATACCACCACTGATAGTGTCACAACTCAGAAGCAGATCACCATATATCCCAATGGATAGCCATGGATGAACAAGGAAGTGCGCCTCCTGTTGAAAGCACGCAACACTGCCTTCAGATCGGGTGATGAACATGCCTACAGTACTTCCAGGGCAAATCTGAGGAGGGGCATCAAAAAGGCCAAGCACTGCTAAAAGTTGAAGCTAGAGGAGCATTTTATCAATTCTGACCCTCGACGCATGTGGCAGGGCATCCAGACCATTAGTGACTATAAACCCAACCACTCCACCCCCATAACCACAGATGCCGCCTTCCTGAGCGAGCTTAATGACTTTTATGCACGCTTTGAGAGAGACAATAAGGAACCCGCCATCAGGCTCACACCCTCTACTGACCACCAAATCATCACACTAAACTCCAAAGATGTTTACACTGCACTAAGCCGGATAAACGCAAGCAAGGCTGCTGGACCTGATGGGATCCCAGGTCGCGGACTCAGGGCATGTGCGGAGCAGCTCGCTGGGGTCTTCACGGACATCTTCAACCTGTCCCTCGCCCAAGCAGTGGTTCCAGCATGTTTTAAATCCACCTCCATGGTGCCCATCCCAAAAAATTCCAGCCCGACATGCCTGAACAACTACCGCCCTGTAGCACTCACACCCATTGATATGGAGTGCTTTGAGCGGCTGGTCCTGTCAAACCTAAAAGACTCTTTACCATCCACACTGGACCCATACCAATTTGCCTACCGTGGCAATAGAAGCACAGATGATGCAGTGTCCATGGCAGTGCACTCTGTGCTCACGCTTTTACATTTACATTAAGTCATTTAGCAGACGCTTTTCATACAAAGCGACTTACAAACAGTTAGGGAGCAACAGGCGATATGTCATACAGGAGCCATAATACATTAGGTGCCAATACAAAGTTACTAGTTTCAACAAAAGCTAGACCACTACCTGTTGAGAGAAAGGGTTAGTGAGTTTTTTTTTTTATTAATTTATTTGTCTGTCAGATATTCACAGAAGTGTTGGGTTTTGAGTAGTTTTTTGAATGTTGTGAGAGATGTGGTTGACTGGACAGAGTTAGGAAGAATGTTCCACCAGGAAGGTGTTGTGAAGCAGAATGAGCGGGAAAGCGATTTACTGTCCTTATGAGAAGGCAATACAAGACGCCGCTGGTTTGCTGAGCGCAGGGATCTTGATGGGGTGTAGGGTTGCATGAGGGTGTGAAAGGACCCCGGTGCAGATCCAGTGAGAGTCCTGTAGGCAAGCATTAGTGACTTGAATCTGATGCGGGCTTCGACGGGCAGCCAGGGGAGAGAGATGAAAAGGGGTGTCACATGAGCCCTTTTGGGCTGTTTGAAGACGAGGCGTGCTGCTGCGTTCTGAACCAGCTGGAGCGGTTTGATAGCCTTTGCAGGAAGACCAGCAAGGAGAGCATTGCAGTAGTCCAACCTTGAGATTACCAGGGCCTGGACAAGGAGTTGTGCCGCATGCTCAGTGAGATAAGGTCTAACCTTTCTAATGTTGAATAAGGCATATCGGCATGACCGTGTTGTCTTTGAAATGTGATCATTGAAGGACAGCTGTTCATCACATATGACTCCGAGGTTCCTGGCTGTTTTGGAAGGAGTGATTGTGGTATTGCCAAGATGGATGTTGAGATTGTGTTGCACCGTAGGGTGCCCCGAAAAACAAGTGTTTCAGTCTTGGCAGGGTTCAGCCGGAGGTGATGCCCTTTCATCCAAGCTGAGATGTCCTTGAGGCAAGCTGTAATGCGAGCTCCTACAGTGGTATCGTCTGGTCGAAACGAGATGTAGATCTGGGTGTCGTCAGCATAACAGTGATACGAGAAGCCATGAGCCTGTATGATGGGTCCCAAGAATGTCATATAGATGGAAAAAAGCAGCGGTCCAAGTACCGATCCCTGAGGGACCTCAGTGATCAAGTGGTGAGCAGTGGACCGCGAGCCCCTCCATGACACCTTGAAAGATCTGTTGGAGAGGTAGGATTTGAACCAGCGGAGAGGAGAGCCCAGGATTCCTAACGATGACAGGGTTGATAGCAGTATCCGGTGATTGACAGTATCAAACGCTGCAGATAAGTCTAGCAGAATGAGGACCGAGGATTTAGATTCCGCCTTGGCTAGCCGTAGTGATTCTTTGACCGATAGCAGTGCAGTCTCAATGGAACATCTGGACAATAATGACACTTATGCACGCATGCTGTTTGTAGACTTCAGCTCTGCATTCAATACCGTCATCCCTTCCAAGCTAATCATCAAACTTGGAAACCTAGGCATTAACAACTCAACCTGCAACTGGATTATGGATTTCCTGACGAACCGGCCTCAGCTTATTAGGTTAGGCCACATCTGCTCCACCACCATCACCCTCAACACTGGTGTACCACAGGGCTGTGTACTGAGCCCCTTTCTGTACTCCCTTTTCAAACTCGACTGCAGACCTGTGAATGGATCTAACTCTTTCATCAAGTTCGCAGACGATACAACAGTGATTGGTCTCATCAGCAACAACGATGAGACTGCTTACAGGGAGGAGGTACGGCACCTGGCCATATGGTGCTCTAACAACAACCTGCTCCTTAGCACCTCAAAGACAAAGGAGATCATCGTGGACTTCAGGAAGGCGAAAGGAGGCACACACGACCCCATCCACATTAATGGGATGGCTGTTGAACTTGTTTCCAGTTTTAAGTTCCTGGGGACCCATATTACGGAGGACCTGTCCTGGACCACCAACAACTCATGCCTGTTCAAGAAGGCTCCCCAGCGTCTCTTCTTTCTGAGAACACTGAAGAAGAACCACCTGTCTTCAACTATCCTGGTGAACTTCTATCACTGCACGATAGAGAGCATCCTAACCAACTGTGTCACAGCCTGGTACGGGAACTGTTCTGTTGCTGAGCGCAAGACACTGCAGCAGGTGGTGAAAACAGCCCAGCGCATCACAGGAACTACACTCTCTTCCATTGAGGCATTCCAGAAGAAACGCTGTCTACGTGGAGCTCGCAGCATTCTCAAGGACTCCTCTCACCCCGCTCATAGACTGTTTACTCTCCTTTCTTCCGGTAGGTGCCTCAGGTGCCTCCGGACAAGAACCAGCAGACTAGGAAACAGCTTTTTTCCATCTACGTCACTATACATGGTCCCCGCCTACGTTTTGCTGAGACTGACACGAAAAACTTATTTCTCCTCCCCCAAACACTGTCGCTCGTTCGTGATGCGTGTGTGTCATGCCTAGAGTCTGTGTTCTGCGGTGTGAAACTAAGTCTGTCTTATTTAAACTACCAAAGGAAGAACGTCTGAGGAAACATTGGTTACAATTCATATTTCAAACGATACCAAAGGAGTAAAACCCCAGGGTTTAACTGTGCGCGCTTCATTTCACAGAAGATTGGTTTAATAATCTTGGCGCGTTCACTGCAGGGTGTGTGAAACATCATTGAAAGAGGTGGAATAACTACTCTATTTGGACCTGTTAGCTCCACCGAATCACAACCTGTAACCTATATGTAACCTGTAACCTATAACCTGAGTGACTATTGATTTTTGTCTTAACTTCAAGAAATATTTTCGCGACTTATGTCTGTGTTTAGCTAATGCATATAACGCTGGAATTAGCATGTACCGTTATTTCTGGGGTGTTACGGTTTGTTTATCTGGCTATTAACTTTGCATTTTGACACATTTGCCGCACGTGCATCTATATTGTCACGTTTGTTCCTTGCCTGTTTCCACTTGTTTCATTGTTTTCACCTGTCCCTCATCTTTGTTAATCTCCCGTTGTTAATCTCATTATTAGGTCATTTGTTTCCACTTGTGTTTCATCATTGTTAATTAGTCCCACACCTGATTCTGTTTTCCCTGAGTGTATTCCATTGTATTTAAGCCCTGTGTCTCCCTCTGTTCTTTGTCGAGTATTGTTAATGTTACGTGTGTTTGTATCCCGAGTTCCTGGTTCCCTGTTTTCCTTTTGTTCTTACATTAAACCCCATTGGATTATACCTTTTTGTTTCTCCGTTCATCCTCCTCCGTGTCAGCCGTGACAGAATACTCGACCTGAAAAATGGATTGCTGTACCTTTTCTCCAGAGGCTGTCCTCAGGGACTTGAGACAGGACGGAAGGCCTCTGGAGAACTACGTGGAGGAGTTTGTTGGCGTGTGCTATCGGGTGAGTTGGAGCGATCAAGCTCTAAACCTGGCCTTTTTGGCCGGTCTGGACGACATTCTGCTCGTCCTCGTCATGCTTCCCGATGCAGATGAGTACCGGCTGGAGGACTTCGTAAATCGAGTCCTCCAACCAACCGGCTCCGAGTTCTGCGTCGGGGTGACTGATGAGGACCTGAGCGGGGGTCGCCCAGTATCGGTCACGGGCCAGGGGTTCGTTCCGGCTCATCCCGGATCCGCGTCTCACTCCTCCACTACCCAGCAACGGGAGCAGGTTAAAGGGGACCTGTTCTCGGAGCCGGTCCTGTCCGGCCTTCCAGAGCCTCTCCAGCCGTTCCCGCACGGCCTCCGAGAGCCTCTCCAGCCGTTCCCGCACGGCCTCCCAGAGCCTCTCCAGCCGTTCCCGCACGGCCTTCAAGAGCCTCTCCAGCCGGTCCCGTCCGGCCTTCCGAAGCCTCTCCAGCCGGTCCCGTCCGGCCTTCCAGAGCCTCTCCAGCCGTTCCCGCACGGCCTTCCAGAGCCTCTCCAGCCGTTCCCGCACGGCCTTCCAGAGCCTCTCCAGCCGTTCCCGCACGGCCTTCCAGAGCCTCTCCAGCCGTTCCCGCACGGCCTTCCAGAGCCTCTCCAGCCGTTCCCGCATGGCCTTCCAGAGCCCGCTGCCCAGCCGCTCCTATCTGGCCTCCCTGTATACTCCCGGACTAGGCCCAAATATTTTTTGGGGGGGAGCTATATAGGTGGGATGGCCGGATTGGTCAGACCGCCCTCCAGGCCTCCAGAACGGCCGGCGCCCTCAAGGCCTCATGAACGGCCGGCGCCCTCAAGGCCTCCAGAATGGCCGCCACCCTCAAGGCCTCCAGAATGGCCGCCGCCCTCAAGGCCTCCAGAATGGCCGCCGCCTCCAGAATGGCCGCCGCCCTCAAGGCCTCCAGAATGGCCGCCGCCCTCCAGGCCTCCTGAATGGCCGCCGCCCTCCAGAGTCCCAGAGCTGGACGTATCGTCCTGGAGGTCTCCCATCCCACCAGGTCTGGTCTTCCCTGCACCGGCCTCCAGGACGCCCACCCCCCCTTCCCCCTTTGGTACTGTTTTGGCGCGATGACGCGCCTTGTGGAGGGGGGGGTAATGTCACGTTTGTTCCTTGCCTGTTTCCACTTGTTTCATTGTTTTCACCTGTCCCTCATCTTTGTTAATCTCCCGTTGTTAATCTCATTATTAGTTCATTTGTTTCCACTTGTGTTGCATCATTGTTAATTAGTCCCACACCTGATTCTGTTTTCCCTGAGTGTATTCCATTGTATTTAAGCCCTGTGTCTCCCTCTGTTCTTTGTCGAGTATTGTTAATGTTACGTGTGTTTGTATCCCGAGTTCCTGGTTCCCTGTTTTCCTTTTGTTCTTACATTAAACCCCATTGGATTATACCTTTTTGTTTCTCCGTTCATCCTCCTCCGTGTCAGCCGTGACATATATAGATATATTTGGGTGAAACTACAATCATTTTTCATAACGTCGACTTTCTGAAATGCTCTATGTACCATGACAACGCACAGTTAAGACGAAATAATAATATTACTAACGTATTGACAGTATTTTATGAAAAAATTATATTTTATTTCATTGATGAGCAAAAGCACAACATGCATGTTGTCACAATGGGAGTTTTTATCACAAGAGTTGTCACTTGGCACTGATAAACACCCTGCTCCAGTCGTGGTGGAGTTTGTGATGGATTAGCGGCTTCTGATGCATCCTCGTCAGACTTGGGCTCAAATTGGTAAAATTGCCGCCATCTTTAACTCCACATATAATATACATGACATCCAAGCACATGTTAACCGTAATCCTGTAATGATGGTAAAGCGGTTCCATTTGCGACAAATGATGAACGCGTTTACCAATCACAACAGACTACACCAGCTGACCAATCAAATGACACTAGGTTAGCGGGTAGGAGTGGCCTAGATGGATGAATCGCGGAACGAATCATTTGAGAGTCAGTCAAGAAGTAAAGTACGAATAACTGACTATTATTATGACATTACAGTGTTTTTACACATTGTATTTACGTAAAGTTGTTATTGGACACTCCAGAAACCAAAGTAGTACCTTAGAAACCACATGCTACATACTCTATAATAAGTGGGACCATTCCAACCATTACAACTTCACATGTCAGGCGTTTCAGATTCACAGCCTGTAAGTATATTTTCATAGTAAAAGACTTTGTTACGGACTAACACCAGTTGAGTTTTTTGTGTGTATGTGATCTGTAAAAGCAGACACGTGTGCAACTTGAAAAAAGACAAGATAAGTCCTAATAATCATTAATAATGTTCATACTATAGGCAATAAATGTGGTGTTTATAATGAGGTTTATAGTCTTTGTGAGTCGTGACGAGATGTGGTGTAACACTGGTTGATGAAGAACGGCCATCACACTCGTGTTATTTATTATGTGGCCATTCCCTGCTGTGATGTGAGCTTGTTTCTATCTCACACAATCTCTGAATTATGGATATGAGTTTCTGTTAATAGTCTTTATAACCTCATATAAAAAAGGATAAACAGTTAGCTACAGTTTTTAACTATTTAACATAATATTTTTTAATGAAACCTCACCAATTCTTTGCATCCTGCTTAAATCACGCTGGCAAAGTTGATGTGTCGGCTTGATCATCTTTATTTTCCATATCAGATTCGGGTTCAAATTGATATAAAGAAGTACAGATGACATTTTATCACCTGTCAGTACAATTGCTTTGGTACCTGATGTTCCAAATATGGTCAGAGGCGTTAATCTTAAAACATGTATATACATTACATGACATCTTAAACAAACTATAATATTAGTTTTAGCCGTGTCATATGACCCCTTTCACTTCAAGCAGCATATAAAACAGCTGCTCAGCAACACTGGCCATTGTGAGAAGTACTTTAGACATTTATTTTAATCTGCTAATAAATAATACTTTTAATAAATTATAGAATAAATAATTAATGTCTTTATTGTATTTAAAAAAAATATTAATGTAAATTAATAAATGTATTTAAAATGTAATTGTAACACAAGTGTAATATTGTTATATATGGTTCTGTAAACAATCAATTAAAAGTGAACATGATATTATATTTCAACTCTTTCTTTTGAGAGATAATAACTTCATTTATTTCACATTTAAAACTTAATAGCAAGACTTTGGACAGAATTTTTGTTCTTTGACATTTCTTTATTTCTAAGGCCAATAGCTCACTGAGTCTTTTTTATGAATATTTATTTTAATTTAAAGGTACAGTGTGTAGGAGCTTGAAGGATGTATTCACCAAAATGTAATATATAAAATGTTGTGAGTGGTGAAGAAATACCTTACAAAATGAACCGAAATGTTTATATTACCTTACAATGAGACATTTATGTATATAGACTGCGGGCACACCCTTACATGTAATTTATCAAATTGCACAGCCATGTTTCTATAGTAGCACTACACGGACAAACTGAGCGCGTTTAAAACGAAGGATGCACGGGACTATGTTCTTCTTCGGCTGTGTTTTGAGGCAGCTTGCTAAGCCACTACATAGAAGGATTAGCAGAAGAAGAACAATAACAAAATTCACTCGTCATGTTTTTTATTAGAAAAAGAAACGGTTCTTTTGTTGCGGTTAGAAATGAAATTTGCGCTAAGGGCGGACCACACATACTCTGCACAAGAGCAGACAGAGGTCAATCTATATCGTCAGAAAAGCGGAAAAACGATGCAGCAAGGCGAAGTCGAGACAAAAAACAAAAGAAAACCCGAATAAATATCAGTGTGGCTTTTCCCAAATGAAGGGCACTGAAGCAGGAAAAGGGTTTGCTAAGTGACGTCGAAGTTTCCAGCTCTCTGCTGGACCGGTAAGTTTGTTTAATTTCCGCTATATAGGTGAAATGTTTGTTTGATAGCTTTAGCTAATAGATGAGATGATCATCAGGAGAAGTAGCGTTTTTCCTTGTAATTTTTTAGCAATTTGTAATTGCACTATTAGTCCTTGCATGGCCGTGTGCAAATCAAGTTAGAAATCATGTTAACAATCATAATTTGCATAAATCGGGTGTAATTTATATTATAATAATGCTTAGCTTTCACATCCTCTCTTGTGCGGTCCACCGCGGTAAAGTTAGTTTGACATTGGACATTCATTAGACATTCGGTATCAAATCAATTAGTCTCTTTGCGAGTGTTATGTCTCGAGCCTAAACTAAGTCAGACAGACATAAACATATGCCATTTACGTTGCACAATGCTTAATTTTTGAAAAAAAAACGATATGGAAAATCATCATTAAAATTGATTAAACAATTTAACTAAGTCACATTAACATATTAAAGAGGTACGAAAATGTTCAGAAGAACATGCCTGGTATTGCACAAGGCTCCGTTTTTTGGAAATAACATGTTATGTATTTTATTATAATTGTATATATTTTAATGTATGAATTTACATAAATCCATTAAACGACAACAGCATTTGAGTTTAACGTATCAAAGGAACTGTAATATATTCAGAGCATTATTCCCTATGATGCACAAAGCTTGTTTTTTTATTATTAAACTGATTTTTTTTTGTACAGTATACTGTTTCCTTTTTTATACCTTTAACATACTTTACCTATTTAAATCCATTAAAGTCTGACACAGTTTCAGGTAAAGGTATCAAACCAACTGTAATATATTCAGAGCATTATTCCCTAAGATGAGTCATGATTCCACCTCACCTTGTCAGGTATTTCTTGTTCTAGAGGTGGAATCATACAGGATCCTCTGTTTCATGTGGGGAGAGATGTTTTTGACACTTGTGGCCTTCCATACTCTCCCGAGTCGCGTCATTGTTCCCTACCCTCCTGTTTCCTAGTTTGTGTTAATTACCTTCCCTATAAAGAGTCCTCACGTTTCATTGTCCTGTGCTCGTGCATTGTTTGTGGTATCTGTTCTGGTACCTTCAAGTTGTTTGCTGTGCTTGTACTTATATGCTATACGTCTTATCTTGTTCCTGTTCCCCGTGTCAAAGTAAGTGTTAGTTTAGTGTTTGTTACCAGTGTTTGTTTTATAGTTTAGTTAGTCAGTGTTTGTTGTTAAAGTTTATATATTCCTGTCCTGTTTTCCCCCTCGTGGGTTTTTGTTTTGCCTGTTTGTTTAGTCTTGTTATTTGTTTAATAAATATCTGTAAGCACCTATACCGTCTGTGTCTGCCTGCAATTGGGTTCCCACGCCATGTCTTCCACGAGAGTTCATGACAAGATGCACCAAGCTTGTTTTTTTATTATTAAACTGATTTTTTTTTATATACAGTATACTGTTTCCTTTTTTTATACGTTTAACATACTTTACCTATTTAAATCCATTATACTCTCATACAGTTTCAGGTAAAGGTATCAAACAAACTGTAATATATTCAGAGCATTATTCCCTAAGATGCACCAAGCTTGTTTTTTATTATTAAACAGATTTTTTTTTGTATAAATAACTGCCACATACCGTGGTGGAGGGGTTTGAGTACCCGAAAGACCGTAGGAGCTATGTTGTCTTGGGCATATTTCCCCCTGGTAGGGTCTCCCAAGGCAAACAGGTCCTAGGCGACGGGTCAGACTTAGAGCGGTTCAGAAAATCCCTTATGATGCTCATAAATTTTAGGACTGTGACGTCGCCCGGCATGGCGCAGCCAGGGCCCCACCCGGGAGCCAGGCCCGGGGTTGGTGCTCGTATGCGAGCACCTGGTGTTCGGGACTCCCCCTATGGGGTTCGGCCGGGCTCAGCCCGAAGGAGCGACGCGGGGCCACCCTCCCGTAGACCCACCACCTGCAGGAGGGACCGTAATGGGCCGGTGCATAGTGAATCGTGCGGCAGTCGAAAGCGGGGGCCTCGACAACCTGATCCCTGGACTGGGAATCTAGCTCTAGGGACATGGAACGTCACGTCTCTGACGGGGAAGGAGCCTGAGATTCCGCATGAGGTTCAGAGATTCCGACTAGTGGTAGTTGGGATCACCTCTACGCACATTCGGCTCTGGAACCACACTTCTCGAGTGAGGATGGACTCTTCACCACTCTGGAGTTGCCCATGGTGAGAGGCGACGGGCTGGTGTTGGTTAGCTTGTAGCCCCCCAGCTAAGCCACCATGTGTTGGAGTTTAACCCGGTGAATGAGAGGGTCGCTTCCCCGCGGCTTCGGGTCGGGGACAGGTCTCTCACTGTCGTGTGCGTCTATGGGGCAAACGGCAGTGTACAGTACCCGGCCTTCTTAGAGACTCTGGGAGGGGTGCTGGGAAGCGCCCCGAGTTGGGACTCCGTCGTTCTGCTGGGGGACTTCAACGCCCGCGTGGGCAACGACAGTGACACCAGGAGGGGCGTGATTGGGAGGAACGGCCCCCCTGATCTGAACCCGAGTGGTGATTTGTTATTGGACTTCTCTGCTAGTTACAGTTTGTCCATAACGAACACCATGTTATAGCATAAGGGTGTCCATCAGTGTACATGGCACCAGGACACCCTTGGCAGGAGGTCGATGATCGACTTTGTGGTTGTTTGATCCGACCTCCTGTCAACTAATCACTACCAGGTGGTGAGTAGGATTCGATGGCGGGGGTGGAAGCTGGACAGACTCGGCAGACCCAAACGTACAGTGAGGCTCTGTTGGGAACGTTTGGCCGAATTCCCTGTCAGAGAGATCTTCAACTGCAGAGCTTCAACCAGATCCCGAAGGAGTTTGGAGATATTGAGTCCGAGTGGACCATGTTCTACACCTCCATTGTCAACGCGTCCACTTGGAGCTTTGGCCGTAAGGTCTCCGGTGCCTGTCGAGGCGGCAATCCCAGAACCCGGTGGTGGACACCGGAAGTAAGGGATGCCGTCAAGCTGAAGAAGGAGTCCTTTCGGGCCTGGCTGGCTTGTGGGGCTCCCGCGGCAGCTGACTGGTAACGACAGGCCAAGCGGACTGCAGCCCGGGTGGTTGAGGAGGCAAAAACTCGGGCCCGGGAGGAGTTCGGTGAGGCTATGGAGAAGGACTCTTGGTCGGCCTCGAAGAGATTCTGGCAAACCGTCTGGCGCCTCAGGAGGGGGAAGCAGTGCCCTACCAACGCTGTTTACAGTGGAGGGGGGCAGCTGTTGACCTCGACCGGGGATATCATCAAGCGGTGGAAGGAATTCTTCGAGGATCTCCTCAATCCCGCCGTCACGTCTTCCATTGAGGAAGCAGAGGCTGAGGCCTTGGAAGCGGACTCGTCCATCACCCGGGCTGAAGTTACCGAGGTTGTCAAGAAACTCCTCGGTGGCAGTGCACTGGGGGTGGATGAGATCCGGCCTAAGTACCTCAGGTCTCTGGATGTTGTGAGGCTGTCTTGGCTGACCTGCCTCTGCAGCACCGCGTGGCGGTCAGGGACAGTGCATTTGGACTGACCGACCGGGTGGTGGACCCTCTTTTTAAGAAGGGGGACCGGAGGGTGTGCTCCAACTATCAGGGATCACACTTCTCAGCCTCCCCGGGAAAGTCTATGCCAGGGTACTGGAGAGGAGAATCCAGCCGATGGTAGAACCTTGGATTCAGGAGGAACAGTGTGGTTTTCGTCCCTGTCGTGGAACACTGGACCAGCCCTCTCCAGGGTGCTGGAGGGTTCATGGGAGTTTGCCCAACCAATCCACATGTGTTTTGTGTATTTGCAAAATATCAGTTCTGGTTTTACCAGATCTCAGTGCTGCTTTTGACACAGTAGATCACACCATACTCCTAAATAGGCTGGAAAACTGGGTAGGGCTTTCTGGATTGGTACTTAAATGGTTTGGGTCATACCTTAAAGGGAGAGGTTACTATGTAAACATAGGCAACCAGAAATCTGACTGGACATAATCAGATGTTTTGTGTCAAGCCAAGATTTAGAGAAACTAGTTCATGCTTTCATCACCAGCAGGGTGGATTACTGTAATGGACTCCTTACAGGTCTTCCCAAAAAGACCACCAGACAGCTGCAGCTCATACAGAACGCTGCTGCCAGGATTCTGACTAGAACCAAAAAATCTGAGCATATCACTCCAATCCTCAGGTCCTTACACTGGTTACCAGTTACTTTTAGAATCAACTTCAAAGTATTATTAATTGTCTATAAATCACTCAATGGTCTAGGACCCAAATACATCTCAGATATGTTCATTGAATATAAACCAATCAGACTTCTCAGATCATCAGGATCAAGTCAGTTAGAGATAACAAGGGTTCACTCAAAACAGGGCGAGTCAGCGTTTAGCCATTACGCCACCCGTAGCTGGAATCTGCTTCCAGATGACATCAGACGTTCACCAACAGTAGATACTTTTAAGTCCAGATTAAAAACACACTTGTTTAGCTGTGCATTCACAACCTGAGCACTGTGCTGCTTTACATCAACTGCACTTCTATTTCTAATTTATTTTTATTTTGCTCTTATTCTTTTTATATATACACTCACATTTTTAATCAATTTTATTGCTGTTTTATTGTTTTAAATAATTTGCATTTTAAATATACGTTTTATTCTTTCTGTCAATCATTTTATGTAAAGTACTTTGAATTGCACTTGTGTATGAAATGTGCTATATAAATAAACTTGCCTTGCCTTGGCTATTTGGAGAAGGCATTCGACTATGTCCCTCGCGGTATCTTGTGGAGGGTGCTGTCGGAGTATGGGATTCGGGACCTTTTGCTAAGGGCTATCTGGTCCCTGTACGACCAGAGAAGGAGCTTGGTTCGCATTGCCGGCAGTAAGTCAGACTTGTTCCTGGTGCATTTCGGACTCCGGCAGGGCTGCCCTTCGTCGCCGGGTCTGTTCATAATTTTTATGGACAGAATTTCAAGGCCAACCAGGGGGCGGAGGGCGTCGGGTTTGGGGACCACGCGATTTCATCTCTGCTCTTTGCGGATGATGTCGTCGTGCTGGCACCATCAGACCAGAACCTTCAGCATGCACTGAGATGGTTTGCAGCAGAGTGTGAAGCGGCTGGGATGAGAATCAGCACCTCCAAATCCGAGGCGATGGTTCTCAGCCGGAAAAGGTGGATTGCTCACTTCAGGTGGGTGGAGAGTTCCTGCCTCAAGTGGAGGAGTTCAAGTATCTGGGGGTCTTGTTCACGAGTGAGGGAAGGATCGAACGGGAGATTGACAGACGGTCGGTGCAGCTTCTGCAGGAATGCGGTCGCTGTACCGGCTGCAGCAGACCTGGGAAACAGTATACTGTATATATAAAAAATCAGTTTAATAATCAGAAAAACAAGCTTTGTGCATCATAGGAAATAATGCTCTGAATATATTACAGTTGGTTTGATACCTTTACCTGAAACTTTCGCAGACTTTAATGGATTTAAATAGGTAAAGTATGTTAAACGTATAAAAAAAGGAAACAGTATAATGTATATATAAAAAATCAGTTTAATAATCAGAAAAACAAGCTTTGTGCATCATAGGGAATAATGCTCTGAATATATTACAGTTGGTTTGATACCTTTATCTCAGTTGTCGTTTAATGGATTTATGTAATTACATACATTAAAAGTTATACAAATATTATAAAATACATAACAAGTTATTTAAAAAACAGAGCCTTGTGCAATACCAGGCATGTTTTTCTGAACATTTAAGTACTGCTTTTATATGTTAATGTGACTTAGTTAAATTGTTTAATCAATTTTAATGATTAATTTACATATCGTTATTTTCCAGGAATTAAAGCATTGTGCAACGTAAAGGGCATATATTTATGTCTATCCGAGTCAATTTAAACTCAAAACATAACACTCGCAAAGAAATCCATTGGTAAGAATCCGAATGTCTAATGAATGTCCAATGTCAAACTAACTTTACCGCGGTGTGCGGTCCTCCCGGGTAACGTTAGCTCCTCTGCCTCTCCTCGCCCTGCCTGCATCTCCAACACCCCTACCTCTCTGTCCTCTTCCTCTCCCTCTTACTACCTGTGTTAACTGTTAAGTCCTCTGATTGACTCTGTGATGATGAGAAAAACGTCTGCTAAGACTTTCGTCGTTAGATTACACGCCGTTAGCATTAGCAAGCGGTTTCAATAGGCTGTAAGTTACGAACCAAGTTACGGTGCCAAAAAATGCCTTGTGTAATAAGCGAATAAATCACTGACACAATGTTAAACAAGAAATAATAATATTCACTATAACGATTAGAGTAAATGATGAATAAAGTAACTTTTATTTATTTATTTTTCTTTGTAAATAAGCCTCGTCACTTGACTTGCAAAGGTTACTCTCTGCTTTCTCAGACGACGACATCTCTGTCCTGTGTCTGTAACTTAAGTCTGTTGTTCGCCTGTGAGACGTAGATTGCATTTATCAACACCACCGATAATGGCCACTATAATTTACGGAACCCTTTTGTCCTGTGACGGCAACCGTAGCTTCTCTAATGAGAGGGAGAGGGGGTGGCGGAGCTGTAGGTTGTAATTTCCAACTACGCCAATAGTGGCCTCTGAAACTTACACACAGAACCTTTAAGTTAGTAAAATAAGTAAAATTATAGAGTGGAGTCAGAGTCTGCGCAGTAGTGACCATGAAGTGAAGTGTGTTAACAAAGTCCTGCTCATATTCCTGATGACTCAATCCACAATGAAGAAATCATGTTACTGAACCCTTTTAATAACATCTTATAACTAACTAAACTTACAAACACTTGTTCACATATAAACATGATCAACCAGAAAACATCTTTAGGAAAAATAGAATTTGAGTTTTAATTGGATTTTATAGTTTGTGTCTCGTCCATTAGTTTATATGGAGGGTTTATGAGCTGTACTGCAGTCAGACGGACGATCAAAGGGTCGCCAGCTTCACTCTTCAGGACGTGTGATCGAGGCGCCTCTGATCCAAACCAATGAATCATGGGCCGTTTCTTCAGCGGTCTTGTGTCCTCGTGTTCCTGCTCTACGTCATCAATAACCGTCAAAGTCTGTTCTAATACTCAAGAACAGAAGAACAGAGAACGCATGAAAATACCCGGATGTGTTCTCCATATCAGGGATGCATCAAATCCGCTTAAAGTCCCAGAAGTCACTGCGGTCTGTCCATCCAAGTTCAATGTTCCTCTGCTGCCTCACGAGACCGGTCTTCACCAGAACACAAGTCTATTCTTTGTGTTCTTGGATTTGAGAAAGTGTCCTGGTGTCACACCCCACTGCTGGTGCCTCGTCTCTCCACCTGAGGGCGCCATGTTGCTCAGTGTTTCTGCTGTGTTGTGGTAAAGACTCTATATCCCATCATGCCTTGTGTCTTGTGTTTGTCAGCCGGTTTCACTTGTGTCCCATTTCCTGTTTGTCTCTACATCTGTGTTTTGCCAGATTGCCTTGTCAGTTGTTGTTCGTTGTAAATTGTCACTTTTTGTGTTACTCTGTTGACTTTATGTTTTTCTGTAGATCTTAATAAAGCGTCTTTCACTACATTTGGATCCGCTCTCTGTTTTCTGCCGCTGGTAACACATGATTTGGTCAAAGTTAATGCTGAAGATACATGATTGTAAAACTATGGATTTGACAAAACTAATGAATGCGTCAAAACATGCTTAGATGAAGATTTAACAAAAATACCATAAAAATTAAAATCAATGATTTTTATAAATATAATTTGACCTTCTTCAGTTTTGTTTGTTTGTCTATGTGTGTTTTCAGTTCTATATTTGTTTCTAAATCACTTGAGAGCTCTGTTTGTACTCTATGATTTCTGAAATAAAGAAATGTGACGCTGCTTTGTTGTATTTTGTGGGGTAGATTCAAGACTGTATACATATATATTAATAAATAACAATACATCAAACATCTACAGAAAACGTGTTCTCTTTACCACATGGACATGCTGCAGGCTTCACCGACTCCTAAGAGAAGAACCGAAAGTTCAGCTTTATAATTTCAAAGGTCAAAGTTTAATAATTGTTTAAATGATGCTAGAAGGAGAAGACTCCTGACCCATATGAATCGACAACTAGAAGTGCAAATACGTGAATATAAGTTTATGTGTGTTTACACAGCAAAGACATATAGAGGAACAAGATATAAGGATGAACACAGAGACAGACTCAATGCAAATGACTATGAATTCAAAACAAGGTGCAAATGAAGAAATAAAACACATGGACACTACACAGAACAGGTAAAAAAATGTGTAACAGGGTTGAAATTATTTCTTTACTTTTACAGTTGAAATGTCACCAAATCCTGATGAATATTGTTTTCTATACGTTTAAAATGTGTCTTTTCTATATATTTATTCCTGAATGTTGTAATCAGAACTAAGTGTTAATACCTGTACTGTCACTTTAAGAGGTCGCAGGCTTTATGCCGTCATTTTCGATGTTTCTCTCAGTCCGCGCCAGACTGGCTCAGTGGAGGTAATGTATTATTTTGCTTGTTATTTTTGAAAAAAATATTCGGATTTTGGACTATTTAAACCTTGTTTTATGCATGTATAAATGTTAATGTTAGGTTTTGGACATGCAGTTATTATGTCAATTGAATGTAAACCTTGTTATCAGATTCTTTGCCAGCTTTAAAGTAGACATGTTTCCACGTGCTAGTTTACAAGGTTTTCTGTATCTATTAGCTAACAGGAGCTTGAGACCTCTGTACTGTGTGGAGGAGACTGCATTTTACAGCGCCTCATGTGTTTTTCTGTTAATTTGTACAGACAATCAACCATTCTGCCTTCATTAAAAGAGCAACCAGCAGCTGGTCGTAGTCCGGGTCAACACAACATAGAACACAACGCAGAACTTATAAGAATTAATGGACATGCATTCAAGCTGAAAATGTTTAAGATAATGCACGCCCGTTACAAATACAAGAGACAAAAGAAATGTTGTAAGTGTTCAGTGTGGAAACAGTTTATTTTATTTGACAGTCTGACTAAGATTCTGTGTTCAGTGTGTTGTCACACCAGACTAGGTGCTGAACATCTCTTTTGTCTTTTGTCTCATCATCACCACAGATCAGGTCGTGCTCATCGGCAAACTTGATTAAGCCAAAGTCTCTGGGACAGGGAATGATCAGGACATACGGAGCACCTGAATGCATCCAAAACACACAAAATACAATTCATTTAGATTTCATTAATAGAACATTATTGAATTTCAACATAATTCACATTAAGATTATTATATATTAATAAAGACTTTGCTGTCAAAACATGTTAGATTTTAACTTTCAACAGCATTAGATTTACAATCACAATTCAAGCTTTAACATGTGACCACAGAAAAGAGTAAAAATAGGCATATTGCTCCCTCAGTGGAAATTAAAGCCACTTCTCATTTTCCCTAATACACAAACTTATATGACTTAAACCACACAAGAGATTCTAAGAATAATCATTCTAGATAGAGGTTTTGCTTTTTCGTTAGCAGCAAACGTTCATTCTGCTGTTATTGTGTGATGTCAGAAGACTTAAAGAACTAAAATTTCTCTAAACTGAACCAAACCCAACAAAACCTACATTAAATCAAAGATAAATGAATAAATCCACAAGATAACTGAAGATCAGTTTTTTACAAGTTTTTTCTTCAATCAATTTTGAATCAAAACAACTGAGGAGCAGTAACAGAGTTGAACAGAAGAGCACATCAGATTCATCCAGAAACAAACTTCAATCAACAAACAGGCAAGACAAAGTTACCTTCATCACTATTACTTTCACAATTAGAATAGAAGAAATTAGCAAAAAGAAACAAATAACTGAAAACTAAATTAGCAACGTATTGAGAGTGACAGTTAAAGATGGAGGGAACAGAGGCAGCAGCATCATCACATATCCACTGAAAGTAAAGAGTGCAAAAGACAAGAAAACATATAAACACCACCTGCTCAAGACAAACCCTGAGACTCTAATGGCTGATTACTGTCAAAAAGGAGACGAATCTAAAATCACAAATCTACTGCTCTACACAGAATACTGCAGTGTTTGGCACACAGTGATCTCCAAATATTACAAGAATGTCAGAAAACACGGCATCTGTAATGGGAGACAAATTCAAATTCATGAAGAAGTAGAAGGAGACACCAGCAAAGCATTTATGACCGTAAACATTTATCACAATGGGACCATAATGTTTCAAGGGAATGAAGCAAGTCTCAAGTCTGTTCAGGAGAACTTTAACAGTCTGAAAGCTCTGGTAGAGACTGAGAAACAGGCCAAGACAGAAGACAGCCATGCTGAGACCAAGAGCTCAGGGGCGGAGCTAGAGGAGGAGGAGGAGGAGCTTATCCTGGACTGTGACACACAGCTGGAGGAGTCTGTCACTCAGATACGTAACAGTCTTTCCCTACAGGAGGTGGAACTGGTGGAACTCAGAGAACTGGAGCTGTCATACACAATATCGAAAGAGACAATACAAAAACTAGAAATCCAACTTCATCAGATGAAAAAAAGTATTTAAAGCGAGTGTTGAGGAGCTGAGAGGAGAAATTAAAGGACTGCAACAGGAAAGAGAGACAATAAACAGAGAGCTAAAAGGTGTCAGAGAGGAGTTGACCGTCAGAGAGGGAGAAATACAAAGCCTGAAGAAGCAGACCTCCATGGCACAGTCGGTTAAGAACGTGGCAATTAAAGCAACACAGACTTTCCCAACATCAAAAGTAGTCATCTCCACCATACTGCCCAGAACTGATTTCCACCTGCGCACCATACAGAGAGTCAACACAGACATCTCACGTGGATGTGCCGGAATACCAAACGTTCACCTTGTACATCATTCTACATTGAACATTGACAATCTTCACGACCACATCCACTTACGTAAAGACTGTGTGAATGTGTGTTGGCTAAAAATCTCAAAGATGTTGCACTTGGCAGAACCCCTGGCAGTCCCAGCAACAAAGAATCCAGCAATCCTCAACAAAGGAGACGCTTTCTCCAAACATCACCACACGAGGTCTTCTCCCCAAATCCAGATGAACGCTATCACGCAGTGCCCTGGAGACTTCATCAACAGCAACCTATGTCTCAAAACTGTCCCCCTGTACCCACATCCTGAACAACAGCAACCACGTTTTCGACCTTCACAGCCGCATCCCCCTGTCCCCCCTCACCGACAGCAACACCATGTGCCACCACATCAGCAGCGGAGAAAAGAGCCACTACTGAGAAACGCCCCGAGGATGGAGCAGATGTCCGCGCCACAACCGAACCCACACAGATCAGAACGGCCGGAGCAACTTAACTACGCTGCAGCCTTAAAAGGCCAAAAGGACACCGAAAGCACCAATCTAAGAGAAATTAAAGACATGCTGAACTTAATCTGCACGCGACTGATGGACAAGTAGTGAGTAGAAAATAACAAACTGATTTGAATTACAATAATATCAATACAGTATTAACAGTATGCTAAAAGTAGCCTTTATGTATGCTCAATGGGTTTAAGTCGGGTTGGTTCTATTATAGAGGAATGTTAAGATTGTTAAAATTGTTTGTGAACACATGAAACCACTGACAATTACACTGTGGAACATTCAGGGAATACACTCATCCAGTTTGGGATGTAAAACCAAAACCCTGGACTTTAAGAAAAGTGTTTTAGACACAGACATAATAATATTGCAAGAAACATGGCGCAGAAATGATGAGGTCACTTTTTGTCCCCCAGGTTATCGTGAAATAACAATATCATCTCAAAAACACGAAAAAATAACACGTGGGAGAGATTCAGGCGGCACAATCATTTGGCACAAGCTTGAAATTGATAAATACATCAAACTAATCAAAAAAGAAGAATCACATGTCTGGCTGAAAATCAATAATCAACTCAGTCAAACAGCAAAAGATATATATTTATGTGCCCTTTATATTCCTCCCGCTGAATCTCCCTATTATAATGAAAACATCTTTGAAAGAATTATAGATGGTCTCCAAACAGCACTGAAAAGTACCTGACCGCAAATGATCACCCTCAGGTGCAAATACTCTTAGATAACTTTATAGAAAAAAACTATTCTCCCAATGCTGATGGTCTCAATACGGCGGTAAATAAATGACATATTTGATTGTTTAGCAACATTATCCAACCTTAAAATCACTAAAAAAACTCAAGAGAAAAAACGAGAAGACTGGTTTGATTTGGACTGTAAAAGAATACGAAAAAATTTAAGACATCTTGCAAATCAAAAGCACAGACAACCAGACAGTGCAGATTTACGTCTCCGTTATGGCGAGGAACTAAAGAAATATAAAAATACACTCAGAAGAAAGAAAGAAGTATACATCCAAAATCAGCTTAAAACAATTGAAGAATCTATCCATTCAAACAGTTTTTGGGACAACTGGAATCTATTGAATAAAAAGAACCATGAACCAATAACTATACAAAACGGAGACACCTGGGAAAATCACTTCAAACAACTTTATTGTAAAATAAACATGAATACAGAACAAAAACAGAAATATGAAAAATTAAACCATATGGAAAACATAATTGGCAAATACCAAAATGTACCCAATCACTGAAAAAGAGCTCACTGATAAAATGGTGAAGCTGACTGCAAAAAAGTCAAGTGGACTAGATGGCATCCTTAATGAAATGCTAAAAAATATCACAAATCAAAACTGGCCATACTGAAACTATTTAACTGGATTTTAAGTGTTGGATATTTCCCTGACATATGGAATAAAGGACTCATAACGCCCATTTTTAAGAGTGGTGACAAATCGGATCCAAATAATTCGCAATCTGGGGAAAATGTTCTGCAGCATCCTCAATACAAGACTCATACACTTCCTTACAGAACATAACGTCATAAACAAAAGTCAGATTGTTTTTTTACCAAATTATAGAACATCAGACGATATCTTCACACTAAAAACACTGATCGATAAACACATTCATCAAAAGAAGACAAAAATATTTGCTTGCTTTGTAGACTTCCAAAAAGCCTTTGATTCAATTTGGCATGAAGGTCTGCTGTCTAAACTTATAGAATCAGGCATTGGGGGTAATGTATTCAACATTATTAAAACAATGTATTTAAACAATCAATCAAAGCAATTAAAATGGAAAATAAACAAACAGTATTTTTCTCAAGGAAGGGGGGTGAGACAGGGATGTCCACTATCACCGACCCTCTTCAATATCTACATTAATGAATTGGCAAAACTCCTAGAACAAAACACTGCACCTGGTCTCACACTACATGACTCCAACATGAAGTTTCTGCTGTTTGCTGATGATCTGGTCCTTCTATCTCCAACTCAAGAGGGTCTACAGCAAAGCCTAGACACTTTGCATAAATTCTGTCAGACCTGGGCCCTAAATATTAACACTAGCAAAACCAAAATATTAACATTCCAGAACAGACCCAGAAATCAGGGAATGACACAAAATTTCATCCTTGGCGCCACCAAAATTGATCACCTTTCAAACTACACATACCTGGGATTGAAAATAAGTGCCACTGGAAACCTAAAGCTGGCCATGAATGAATTGAAAGAGAAAGCAAGAAAGGCTTTTTACAGCACCAAAAAATCTATTCAAATCGAAATGCCAATTAGAATCTGGCTCAAAATATTTCAATCAGTCTTAGAACCGATTGCACTGTATGGCAGTGAAGTGTGGGGTCCTCTCCTGAACCATGAGTTCAACACATGAGACAAAACACCGATTGGAACCTTACATGCGGAGTTCTGTAAGAGTATCCTCAGAGTCCAGAGAAACACACCAAACAGAACAACACTTCCTCACCAGCTGCCAGAACTATCAGGACATTAGAAGGAAATTCTGTCCAAAATTTGAAATCATTTGCCCGGACTTCAGGAAATTAGACAACAATACACAACTCCAATATTTATTAGAAGAAAAACAGGATTGTATTTACTAGCAGCACAATACATTGATGCCTGCCATAACAAAATGGAGGAGTCGACCAATCAGTGATGCGCTCACAAAAGTACACACACATACAAAATGTTTTTGTTTTGTTTGTTGGTTTTGTTTTTTCTTAAATGTGTATTGTTTGACTTGAAGTATATTGTTTGTTTTTCATCTGTTCTAGATGTACTGTACATTGTCACGGAGGGACAAGGTTGAGAACCCAAGTGCAGGCAGGACTCAGACGGTGATGAAGGGGTTAACAGATATTTATTAACACTGAACACTACAAAAACAGGCAAAGCAAAACCCACAATGGGGGAAAACGGGACAGGATAAATAATAACTTAACAACTAACACCGAATAACTAAGACTACAAAACAAACACTGGAAACTAACACTAAACTGACACTTACTAAACGGAAACAGGAACAACGACTTGGCATGGAGTTAACAGGAACGAGAATAAACACTTCGACAGCAACCTCAGACAATGTGCATACAGCAAACATCAGACAGGTAAGAACAATGCACGAGCAACGAGACAAAGAAACATGAGGACTCTTTATAGGTAGGGTAATTAACACAAACTAGGAAACAGGAGGGTAGGGAACAATGACGCGACTCGAGAGAGAGAGAGTATGGCGGCAAATAAGTGCCAAAATCGTCTCTCTCCCACATGAAATAAAGGATTCTGTATGATTCCACCTCTAAACCAAGAAATACCTGACTAAGGAGAGGTGAAACCATGACAGAACCCCCGCCTTAAGGAGCAGCATCCTGATGCTCCTCAAAGGCACAAACAAGACAAGACAGACTGGGACACTGACAAGAACCAGACAGACATGGTGAACAGGATAAGGGGCATACATGACAAAATAATCAATGGGTTGGGGTGAGACAATAGAAACAACAAGCATGGGAGGGGGAGTGGGGGCAAACAAGATAACATGGGTGGAAGTCCAGAAGGGGGAGGGCTGGGTGGGGAAGTTCCAGCCCTTGGGGACGCGCCACAGCGCGGAGCCCCAGGGGGCATGACAGGGGAAGTCCTTTGGGGCACTGTCTTAGTCCCCTGCAGGACTGTTGGTCTGGCCCCCGGCTGGAGTGCCGGGCTGGACCATGGCTGGGGTGCAGGGCTGGACAACGGCTGGAAGGCCGGCTGGAATGCCGGACGAGACACAGGCTGAAAGGCCGGATGGAATGCCGGACGGGACACAGGCTGAAAGGCCGGCTGGAATGCCGGACGGGACACAGGCTGAAAGGCCGGCTGGAATGCCGGACGGGACACCGGCTGAAAGGCCGGCTGGAACACCGGCTGGAAGGCCGGCTGGAATGCCGGCTGGAATGCCGGACGGGACACAGGCTGGAAGGCCGGCTGGAATGCCGGACTTGACGAAGGCTGGGCAGCGCTCTCTGTCGAAGGCTGGGCAGCGCTCTCTGTCGAAGGCTGGGCAGCGCTCTCTGTCGAAGGCTGGGCAGCTCTCTCTGACGGCTGCTGGGCCGGGCTGGGTGCCGGCTGGTCGGGGGAATCTACGGCCGTACTGGCCGCTCGGACCGTCCCGCCCTCACGGCGCCCCCCCAAAAAATATCTGGGGCTGGAAAGCTCCGGACTCGGGACCTCCGGATTCGGGACCACCGGACTCGGGACCACGGGTCGCTGACTGGGCCTGGACTGCACTCCTCTCTTGGGTCTTTTCCTCCGGGAGCGGCCCACGGGAAGTGCGGCCGACGGAAAAGAGGTGGTGGGAGGCACGGCTAGCTCCGTGGCAGAGGAGTCGGACGGGGAGTCCCACGACTCCCTCCATTGACGCCGTCTACGGAGACTGGAGGACGGTGGAGAGGATGCAGCTGGTGGGGAGAAGCCCATGACCCCGATTTGCAGGGAACGACCCTCGGGGATGACGGCCAACGGAGAAGGAGAGCAGGACTCAACTGAGACCCTGGGCTCCGGCCGATCCATGGCGTACCTGATCAGTCTGGTGAAGCCCAGTGGTCTCAGCGTCTGCATCTCCCCCCGCGTCAGAGGATAGTTGAGGCCGCCATTGAACAGGACCATCTGTTCCTGCTCATCATGGACCATCTCCCCTGCAACCTCGAAGAAGCGATCCGCGAAGTCAAGCACGTCGCCGTATCCCTGACGAAGATGGCACAGGCGACGGGCCTGACTTGCACGTCTCGCTTCCATGCCTGCTGGGTTCAGTCTTGGCTCGTGCATTCTGTCACGGAGGGACAAGGTTGAGAACCCAAGTGCAGGCAGGACTCAGACGGTGATGAAGGGGTTAACAGATATTTATTAACACTGAACACTACAAAAACAGGCAAAGCAAAACCCACAATGGGGGAAAACGGGACAGGATAAATAATAACTTAACAACTAACACCGAATAACTAAGACTACAAAACAAACACTGGAAAAAAACACTAAACTGACACTTACTAAACGGAAACAGGAACAACGACTTGGCATGGAGTTAACAGGAACGAGAATAAACACTTCGACAGCAACCTCAGACAATGTGCATACAGCAAACATCAGACAGGTAAGAACAATGCACGAGCAACGAGACAAAGAAACATGAGGACTCTTTATAGGTAAGGTAATTAACACAAACTAGGAAACAGGAGGGTAGGGAACAATGACGCGACTCGAGAGAGAGAGAGAGTATGGCGGCAAATAAGTGCCAAAATCGTCTCTCTCCCACATGAAACAAAGGATTCTGTATGATTCCACCTCTAAACCAAGAAATACCTGACTAAGGTGAAACCATGACAGTATATGTTATAAATGCTTTGAAAGTGAAGTGAAGTGAAAGTGACCTATTTGTCAGGTATGGTGACCCATACCCAAAATGTGACCTCTGCATTTAACCCATCCAGTGATTAGTGAGCACACACACAGCAAGTGGTGAACACACGTACACCCGGAGCAGTGGGCAGCTATCACTGCAGCGCCCGGGGAGCGTGTAGGGGTTAGGTGCCTTGCTCAAGGGCACCGCAATCGTTACCTGCCGGCCCTGAGGATCGAACCGGCAACCTTCTGGTCACGAGTCCGACTCTCTAACCATTAGGCCACATTGTAACAATTGTCATGCCAATAAAGAGAGAGAGAGACAGAGAGAGAGAGAGAGAGGGAGAGAGAGAGAGAGAGAGAGAGAAGCTCAAACCTGCTGCAAGATATGTCAAGTCCTGCCACGACCAAAGAACAACCAGCACAAAACAACACTGACAGAACAACACACACAAACTGACACTATCACCCTCATTGAGAACTTTAATTAAAACTCTTTTTCTCTTTATATTGAGATGTGTATATATATATTTACTTATAGACTTTTAATTTTATTCTATCTTATTTTTTATCTTAATCTGTATTGGTGCATGTTTATATTTAATCTTGTGTTTTAAGAATGTAAATTTTTCTTATCATGCCAATAAAGCTCCTTTGAATCTTGAGAGAGAGAGAGAGAGAGAGAGAGAGAGAGAGTGAGAGAGAGAGAGAGAGAGAGAGAGAGAGAGCTGTGAGACGAGCGGTGAGTGAGTGAGTGAGTGAGTATCTGATTCCAGTTAGGGCGTGGAGTATTGTTGCCAACTTGGCGACTTTGTTGCTGTATTTAGCGACTTTTCAGACCCCTTTAGCAACTTATTTTTCAAAAAGCGATTAGCGACAAATCTAGCTACTTTCTGAATAAGCCTTGGTATCGAGGCAAAACATTCTGCTTCACTTCTACTGCCACGGCAGAGAGAGTTTTTGCCTTGATAGCGCAGCACCGCCTCTCTGTCTCCTCTCCACCAGAGAGAAGCAGCTGAAGACCCTACTGACGCCTGGAAGAGATTCTCAGTTCCCATGTTCAAACAGTGTTTCCAAGAACTAATTACTTGTTGACCTTGTTTGAGCATTTATGATTACAAAATGTGATGAAACGCCGAGACTATGGACGTGTAAACAAAAGCACAGATGGATTTGAGTTGTTCAAAGAAAATTACTGGTGGTGTGTAGTTTTAAGGGGTCGAGTTCACTCACTATTACACAGTTTTTGGTCTGCCAACAGAAACACAAAAAAGAACTAAAGAACCGATTTATTCACAGAATATCGATATATTATTAATAACCCATTTATTGTGCATTTGGGTGAATTGTTTTAATATAATACTTATACGACAGCTCAGTAAAGATATGCAGCAGACCTGAAGCGCTTCACCTGTCAGATATGTGATGACGTGTTTGTGTAAGTGCAGTAATGTCAATCAGTTTAGACTCTGTCTCAATAGTTCAAATATAAGATAAGTCGAGGTGTTCTGTTTTTAAAGCATTATTTTTTCTGACAAAAAGGCAAAAATGCCATAGTGCTGTATTTGTTTATATATGAAGAGTTTATTTCCAATTTTTTTTACTGTGCATTCCAATTCATATAAATTAAACTGCTGTAGGTTTGTTTTGATTTAAGCAATTATATCTCAAAAATCACAGCTAACTTATACAATAAAACATGATAAAATAATAAAAAGCATGCTTTTTGAAAAAAAATGTAAGCCGAGTAATAATTTTCCATGTAAACATTGTACATTTGCTTTTCAAGTCATCTGTGAGTAAATGTAAATGTAGTTAATATAATTTAACAGCAGGAACCTGGCCGACCTGTACACTCACACTCAATGGATCCAGGGACGAACTGACAGTATCACATCCAGTTAAGTGTCAGACATCTACATCTAACAGACACATGTCTGTGTGTGCTAACAGTGGCAGACGTGAGCAAATGCATTAACTTGAACACAAACCTGACACATAACTGTCTTTTTATTCTAATGCACTTGTGACAACTAATGAAGAAGAAATGACAAGTTCAATCAGAGTCTGAAGTTTATTATGTTAAGGACTAATATTTATAAGCTTGAAACAAGAGGTGTCATAGAAAACCACCAGAGTGGAAAATCACCAGACTTTCTGTTTAGTCTTATTCCTCCTGAGAACAATCAGATATGATCACAAAGTACGTATTCAATATTACAGTATCAAAACAATTGTCCCTTGACATCATTAGAAACCTTGAGATGGAGACCAACAGATACTTATATCATCATATGACAGCATAAGATATGATACAACTTTCAATGAGGTTAAACAACAAGAAAGTAAGGCACATCTTATGTGAATAGAAGCTAATACTAATAGGAATGAATATGAATGAATACATGTGATATATGAACTTTGTGTTAAACACAGATGCAATATTTGGAGAGGACAGGACGAAATCCAGATTCTCACACAAACACTTTCCTATATGTTTAGTTTCTGGCTGAAAGTTAACTGCTACTTGTATAACTAACAAAATGAAAACCTTGATCCCCAGTTTATCATTTGGGCATCCGTGAGATATTTTTAGGCACAAATCATAATCCGAACCAACAAAGACAGTCGTTTTTTATGTGTTGGGGAATAAGCACAGTTCTATAAATACATGAAATAGTTACATGGGGGAGTTATCAGCAGAAAGTATAATACACAGAGTGCACAACTGCGACACCGGAACACTATCGTGAGGAATGGGGACCCGCATATAGCGTTGCATGCTCCTCGTCATGCTCATTTCTGTACCACCTGCAGCAGCTGCAGCGTCACCTGATGTGCCAGTAGCTTCATGTGCAGGCTTAAGAAAACACTGAGACGGTGTAGTTTAAACGCTTGTCTTTCATGATCTCCTTTTGTTTCATGCACCAATGGTCCAAACGTCAGTGCGTTGTACTTTCCTGACACAAAACGATGTTGTTACGTATCATCGCGCTTTTTTATGTGGGTATATGGAAATTCTTTCTCTTCTCTAGTGGATTTACGGCGTACACCTGAGTATCACGTAGACTACACCACTGGTGTGTTCCCCTTTAAGAGCCTCTGGTGGTGTTCAGTGTTACTGCCCTCTTCTATCATGGACAGATCCTGAAGTGCTGTTGGATAATCACATATTTTCCTACATACAGCTTCTCAAACTGCATTTTAAAGCACATTATGAGTTATATGTTTCATGTCACAGACACTTAAGTGATTTGGTTTATTATATTATAAGTTGCTCATGCATGTATTAGACACGTCAAATTGCTGAAATGAAAGTGTGGGAACAAAAGAGTCATTCTATGTGAAAGCGAATGCTCACCCAGACCTGTCTGAAACACCTCATGTAACCACACACACCCCTCACATGCTTGCAGTATTCCACCAATCACCATGCACTGGTTAACTGGCCAATCAGAGCACACCTCGCTTTTCAGAGCCATTAGCTTTGTTAAAAATCTGTTTTTCAGAGAGGCGGAGCAAAGAGGAGATACAAACATGCGCGTGTGTGGAAAATATAGAGTTTTTAAACCTTAATTCCTGTTTACACATTGAGATGCATCTAAAACAAACCATAAAATTCCTTTTAGCCGTTTCATATGAACCCTTTAAACATACCAGGAAAAGGTTTGTCTCACTGTCTGGACTTTAGGTAAAATAATAAATATCAACTTCTTAACATGGAAACAATTTTGCTTACACTCGTCACTTTGTTTTAAAAGAACAGATCTGGATTTGGTTTTCAGTTGAACTGTGAGTAAATGTAAATGTTGTGTCTTTTTTGTGCTCTTACATCATTTGTCATCTCTGCTCTGAGGTCGACTGTCCTCAAGAGTTCAGCTCCATCTTCTACACATGCATCATCTCATCTCTAGGGCCTCTGGGCTCACTTTAATGTGATATAGATGATGTTGGAGTTAATCTGAGCCAGACGGTTGATCTCTAAGGATCAGGGTTGACCAACTTTGTAGGTTACACTGTTTAAATATAAACTCTGTTTATCCAATAAACTTTGCAATTAATGTATACAATTCTTATACATGTATACTGTAGAAAGATTCATGTAGGGAAGGAAGGAGTCGGGAACCGGAAGACATTTTAAAACATTTAATAAATTAATATAACAGCCGGCGGCCCCTCACGGACGACCGCCGGCGAACAACAACACAGTAAAACATAAATACATATACAAACACTTCGGGCCTGAATCTCTCTTTTCGACGGTCCGGTCGCTCGTTCTCTTATATGCTCCCATCTCCTCCGTGATTCGAGCCCGGTGTGCGCACAGCTGGCGCTAATTCACAATTACTCACCGGACTCGAACCACGGTCTCGCCCCACCTACTCTACTACATATACAATGTGAGTTTATTTGCTATTCCTTTCCTCCAGGAAAGTGCTTCTCCAACATCAGCACCCTGTTTGAAACACATAACCATCGTTATTTCTAAATATATAATCACCCATTCTCGTTATTTTTCATTTGTCTGCACTGTAAAAAACCCAAACTCAAAAAAGGTCAAACAACTTTATTGTGTTGATTGAGCAAATGTCCATGAAAAAGTTCACAGAACTTCTTTTAATAAATTCATTCATTGGAACCAAACATTTCATTAACTTTCATTCATCATTAACTTAAAATATGAGTTGTGTGAAAAAGTGCAGGTTCACTCAAAAGACCTCTATAAATGTAAACATTTTTGAGTTTCGTCAATGTACAATGAACTAACAATATAGCAAGAGTTTGAAAGTTCCCAAGATTCATTGCATCATGTTCAATTCTGTGTTTCTTTTTTGTTTTTCTTTTAAAGATTAGTTTTTTTAGTTCTTGCTGGATTAATTTATGCTTTAAACTTTTGATTACAGTTTGTTATCTGTTATGTTCAGAGTTTTTTTAATGAATGATGGGTTTTAATTTGTTATCATGGTTGAGGTTTGTGTGTCCGTGTGTTGAGGTGTAAGTTCATGACACAACATCTAGACTGTAAGAAAAGCACTCAACTCAAACTCTTCCAGCAGTTACTTGATCAAAGATTACTAAAATTGTAGTAAAAGACAAAAATATTTGTTTGTTTTTTAATAAATGATTTATATTCTTTATTAATATTCAGCCAACAAAAATATTTTGTTATGTTGTTCATTATGTAAACTTGACTATGATGTGACAACTAATTACTCAAGAATACATTTTTTTGTACCTCTCAAGAAAACCAATAATCCTAAATTACCTCAATTAATAGTTTTTGTATCTCCAATTTGTTGTTTTATGTCAGTACAACTTCTATTCCAAAAAGTAGAGTGAACAAGAGAAAGTAAGTGAGAATTAGTACTAAGATGTCTTTTGTTGTGCAGGCTTACATTATTTTACAGTGTGTTTTTTGCCAAGCCTCAAATACTTAAAACTGAGCTTCAGTTCATGATCACTACACAACACACTTACAAGTTCTTTAATAATATATTTAAACAAATTATGATAACATCACTTTTGAACATTACATTCATTTATCAACTACAATATCTTTAAGCCAAAGCAGTGATTAATATGTTACATTTATCATTGATTTATCATTCATTCTGTGCTTCTTGCTGTAACTTTTCAGTGTTCAGTTTATTTTAGTCCCAACACAGGCTGCCATTCTGAAGGTCTAAAAGACATCATGTTTAGTTTTTAGTATTTAAATCATCTTTACAGGATTTAGTTCCAGCAACATAACATGTGTTTTGGTTTCACATAAGTAAACGTGTTGTAATGCACAAAAATCGTTTTAAAATGAGAGAAATATGTCTTAAATTATCAGTATATTATCATGAACGTTTATTTTGAAAGTGAACTACTGAACATTAAATACTAGCATCAAAATATTGCCATCATGAGGCCCTACAAAGTCATTCAATTCATGTTTAAAAACCCAAAGTCACAGGTTTGGAATGACATGACAGCTTGAGTAAATGATCATTTATGCTGAACTGTCAATTCTACATTCAATTCTACATCAACGCTAACTGCTCCCCTAACCCATACATGTGCAGGTGACAAAAGATCTGCTGACCTCTAAAAACACAAGAAGTTGAGCTGCTCATCACAGTCTCTGGATGTCCAGATGTGTGTGTTCTTCTGCAGGGCTCCGCAGCGATTTTTAACTGGACATTTGGGCTGTTCATTCATTAACAGAGGATGAACCTCATATCCACTGACCCAAGACCATTCACCTGCTAGAAAGCGCAGACCAATCCACACAAATGGTGTTTGAGCTCCTGTGATCTTACTGAGAGCATCATCCCTGCTCTTCAGCGAGGTCAGTGTTGCCAGATCATCATGATGATGTCTACAGTATTCAAGAGCTCCCTCCCAGCTCTCAGACTGATGAACCATGAAAAACTCAAATCTCATACAGAAGAAAGGAACTTGATAATGGCACCTAGCATCATGCAGATTTTCTAAATGTTCCTGTACGAAGACACATTCATCATTGTCTGGTTGTCCAGGGCCCCAGCTGATTCGTTTTGCAACTTTACCTCCTGCCCACCTCCAGATTCCAAATGTCTTGTTGAGTCCAACCCAGGCGTTATAAGTTTGATTGACCGCATCTTGTAAAAACTGCTTTTCTTCAATCTCATCGATGAAGGTGGACAGGTCATGATAGTTTGTTCTGCAGTATTTTAGTGCTTCATTCCATGTCTTCGTCTCATTTATAAAGTAATGTTGTTTAATAGCACATGAGGCGAGTCCATAGAGCTGGATGATGAGGAGCACAGTGAGTGTAGTCTTCATCTTTACTCAGTCAAGAGGTTTTGTGAGTCTGAAGATGAAGATAGAACTGTGACTCTCTCTTACTTCAACTGACACACAACCAATAACAAAAGAGTGTGATGAGTGACAGTGACGCAGTCCAATCACAACACACATGAGTCAGGTGAATGATATCCAATCAGAAAACTTTAAGGATTACTAAAATTTGACTCCAAATGTTTCTCAGAAATGCCACTGTGGGCAGGTAAATCTGGAATCAAGGTTTGCATGCCTTCCTCAGTTTGTTTAGGACTTTGAATTCTTACCTGAACCTTGTAAAAAGTGTCTTCTATTTTCACCTCTTAGTCCATAAAGCCCAAACTAATCGCTCCACATCAATGACTTGTGCACAGGGGTGCAGCCATTTTGGAACAGAAAAAGGGCTTTTCCAAAACTGAGATGGAAACCATATAACTTACAATGCCATATGTTATAAATGTTGCCTTTTTATGCCCAAAATGACTACTGCTCTGCACACGTCAGTGATGAGTTTTTGGCTTCAAGTTTGCATTTAAAGTCACACCAAGTTCAGCTGAGTTCAGGACTTGTCTTTATGCAAACCAGTCAAGTTCTTCCACACATGACTGAATCAGTCATTTCTTTCTGACACTGACCTGCCTTATACAGAGAGGCATTGTCATGTTGGAATAGAAAAGAGCCCTTCACAGTCTGTTGCTTTTCAATTAGAAGCCCATCATTCTCTAGAATACCATTAAATGCTGAATAATTAAGATCAGTGCTTACAAAACTGATTAAACTCGCAAATTAATATTTTTAGTAGCAGACTGGAGCCCTGTAGATCAAGTTTTAACAGTAGATGTCACATGCAAAATACTTGAATAAACCCTTTAAGTTTATGGCAGGCAAAAAATCCCAGGTCATTTGCACTCACCTTCAGTCAATATGTTTCACAGACAAAGTTTAGCTCAAGCCAGGACTATGCCTTTGTTATATTAGGATATTTAAGTTTAACTTTTAATGAAATGCTTTAGAAACATGACTGGTGTGCATCTTGAGACAAAACGAGGGCAATTACATATTTAAAGATTTGTACACTGAATCACGTTTCTAATGTCTTAATTTATTTGCTTTATATTGACTAAATAAAAAACTTGAATTTCCTTGTTGTGAATTTTTCCAATAGATCTGTAGCAAATATTAAATTGATGACAGAACTCAAATTTGCCAAACAGGATCACAGTAACCCTAAAATAAAGAATTCATATATTCTCCCAATGGAAATACAGAAACTTAATCAAAGTGTCAAATTTTCACAACGGTTTAATTACAGATGTTAGGGCACACTTCTAGGGTCAAACTCCACAATTTAAAGTTACACAAACACGATAGTGGCACCCATCACATAAACACACATCACGAATCAGCTTTTTGCTGATGTTAACGTACACATGATATTATACACGTCATTCACAGACATTATACATGCAACCACAGATCTATAGCGTTTAAGCCAGTGTAAAAATACCCTCTCGGGTTTCTCTGTATCGCACTCATTAATATTATTGATAGAACTCATATTTGAGCTAAAAATAAATTTCTTTAAATTAAGTTTAAACACACCTGGAAAGTGATACACATCAGTAACTGTTTTATTTGGGTTTCAAATCAGCTGAGGATTAATGAAAATTCTGTTAAAGTTTTGTTGAATGTTAATGTTGTTTGTTCACTTATTTTGTACATGGTCAGATATTGAATATAATCTGACTTTTAAAAAATCTATTTATATTATACAGTTATATTGACAATTGTCTAGACAATTGTCTAATTCTGTTTTTTTTACAGTGCGGATCAGTTTGTCCCCCTGCTGGAGTCAAACCACTTTAAGCACTCTAAAGGTAATGAATTAATATCACAATTTTAACCTGAGGTTTAAAGTTGTAACAAACCCCGGGTTTGTGGAATAAAACCTGCTCCCGACCAGGTTAGGTTCAGGGAGTATGTTACTCTGGTTACTCACTCGGAGTATAAGACACCTCGATTTCTGAAATGGGCTTGACTTACCCCGCGGTCGCGGGTTTGACATACCTCGCTTTCTGAAACCAAAAACCCTGAGTATTCCGTTTTCTGGGGTTGACTTACTCTGAGTTTGCACTTACCCTGCTTTCTGAAAGGGGCTCCAGGTCCGGTCCTATATCATTAAACACAATACAACTAAAGGCTATATAAACTATACACAAAGCCCTGCCATCACATCCAGGAAATAAGTGAGTAAATTTGAGTAAAATCATCCCGTGCAATTGTGTGACATGAAATACTGATGTGTGGAGGTCATTTATAAATCACAGGAGGTCTTCAGATAATACAGATGACCTGCGAAAACTGTGAATGGTACTAAGGTGGAACCTAACGTTACATCTCCAAACAAATTCACAGAAGCCTCCAACTACACAAACTGTTATCCAATCAAAGCAGTGGGCGTTTACTTATAAAGTCTTCAGTGCGGCACATTAAAACTGAGCGTTTGTAGAGCTGGCCTCAACGCATGCGTAGAAAATTGTTATGATTTCTCATGGACGAACCCAAGTGCAGGCAAGCACAAGACGGTAGATAGGGGTAACAGGGATTTATTAACATAAACACTAACAAAAAAAGGCAAAACAAAACCCACAAGGGGGAAAACAGGACAGGGTAATATGTATAAATAAACAAGGACAAGAACTAACTAAACTACAAAACAAAGTACTAGAAATGAACAATAAACTAACACTTACAAGACTCGGGGAAACAGGAACAAGGCAAGACTGGGTAAGTTTACAAGCAAACAGATGCAATCATCTGAGCACAAGCACAAGCATCTACACGTAACGAACCAGCAAAAGACAATGAAACAAGAGAGATATATATAGGGGAAACAAACACAGGATAATAGGATAGGGACAGGTGACACAGATCAAACACTAAGGGGAGCTAATTAACACAAACAAGGAAACAGGAGGGTAGGAATGATCACGCGACTCGAGGAGAGTATGGAAGCCCTTAACCGACAAGACCATCTCTCCCCACATGAAACGATCAGGCTATGCCATGGCTCCACTTGAGACAAGAATAAAACATGACATGATAGTGGAACCATGACATAAGCCCCCCCTTTAATGAACACCTCCAGGTGTTCATCAAGGGGTAACTAACAAGACAAGACTAACTTAGACAAGGACAAAAACCAGACAGACAAGGCAAACATGACAAGAGGCAAACACGACAAGATAATGCATGGGTTGGGGTGGGATAATAAAAATAACAAACAAGGGAGGGGGGGTGGGGGCAGACAAGAAAACATGGGTAGTCCAGAAGGGGCAGGGCTGGGAGGGGAAGTCCAAACCCTGGGGGACGCGCCAGAGCGCGGAGCCCCAGGGGGCTTGACAGGGCTTGACGCCGGTCGGAAGGCCGGCTGGACAGGGCTAGACGCCGGTCGGAAGGCCGGCTGGACAGGGCTAGACGCCGGTCGGAAGGCCGGCTGGACAGGGCTAGACGCCGGTCGGAAGGCCGGCTGGACAGGGCTAGACGCCTGTCGGAAGGCGCTGGACAGGGCTTGACGCCGGTCGGAAGGCCGGCTGGACAGGGCTTGACGCCGGTCGGAAGGCCGGCTGGACAGGGCTTGACGCCGGTCGGAAGGCCGGCTGGACAGGGCTTGACGCCGGTCGGAAGGCCGGCTGGACAGGGCTTGACGCCGGTCGGAAGGCCGGCTGGACAGGGCTTGACGCCGGTCGGAAGGCCGGCTGCTGGGCCGGGCTGGGTGCCGGCTGCTGGGCCGGGCTGGGTGCCGGCTGCTGGGCCGGGCTGGGTGCCGGCTGCTGGGCCGGGCTGGGTGCCGGCTGCTGGGCCGGGCTGGGTGCCGGCTGCTGGGCCGGGCTGGGTGCTGGCTGGTCAGAGGAATCTACGGCCGTAGTGTCCTCTCGGACCGTCCCGCCCTCACGGCGCCCCCCCAAAAAATATTTTGGGCTGGAAAGCTCCGGACTCGGGACCACAGGACTCGGGACCACAGGACTCGGGACCACAGGACTCGGGACCACAGGACTCGGGACCACAGGACTCGGGACCACAGGACTCGGGACCACAGGACTCGGGACCACAGGACTCGGGACCACAGGACTCGGGACCACAGGACTCGGGACCACAGGACTCAGAGCCGACCTACGTTGCCTCTTTTTCTTCAGCCGCGCCACCCGCCTGGTGGCCGGCTGAAGGGACAACGGGAACGAGGCGGCCGGCTCCGGATTGGAAGCCTCGGACGAGGACCCCCAGGATTCCCGTCTCCCCCGCTTGCCAGTGAGACTGGGCAGTTGTGGAGAGACTGCAGAAGATGAGGAGGGGTCTGTGGCGATGCCCACAACCCCGATCTGCAGAGGACCACTCTCTGGTATCGCGACCAACGGAGATGAGTAATAGGTACTTGATGAGGTCGCGGACTCCGAACGAGCTGCGGTAGTTATCCACACGGCGTCGAAGTCCAACGGCCTCATCGCCCTCATCTCCGAGCGAGAGAGTGGCTCTCTGAGACCGGTGTTGAATATCACCGCCAACTCCTCCTCTCCGAAGGTGCCTTGTTCGGCGATGTCAAGGAATCTCCCCACATACTCGTCCACAGTCTCATCTCCCTGGCGAAGGCTGCAGAGGCGACGGGCCAGGCTAGACCGGTCAGTGTCCATGCTTCCGCTGGGTTCTGTTCTTGGCTGGTTCGTTCTGTTATGATTTCTCATGGACGAACCCAAATGCAGGCAGACACAGTGGTACGGGGTTTTAACAGAGGTATTTATTTAACAGAACAGGACAAAAAGGCAAAACAAAACCCACAATGGGGAAAACACGACAGGGGTAAAATATAAGCAAATTCAAGAACACTGACTAACTAAGACAACAAAAACAAACACTTGATACAAACACTAACACTGACTAAACTACACTTACTATGACGGAGACAGGTAACAGGAACAACGGTTTGAATAACAGGAACAGGTACAAGCACAGCAAAAACATTCACAGGGAATGGAAGACATTCAAACAATGCACGAGCGACGAGACAGAGAAACATGAGGCTCTTTATAGGGCAAACAAACAGAGGATGGTAACGAGCAACAGGTGCTGGGGATTAGCACTCAGGGAAAGCTGACGAGAAGTGAGAGGGGCGGAGCCAGAGACGAGACACGAGAAAGAACTATGTCTTTCCCACATAAAACCATCAGGCAGTGCCATGGCTCCACTTGAGACAAGAATAAAACATGACATGATAGTGGAACCATGACAGAAAATAGCCTATTACTTATTGATTTTGATGTTTTTGAATGTAAATATCACGCGAACGTCATAAGTAGACCTCATTTAAGAACAGTATAAAACATTAAACAAGTTCATGAGACCTTTAAAGGAATAAAATTCTGTCATGATATTCACCCTTAAGTTGTTCAATACCTGTATATAGTTCTTTGTTCTGTTGAACACGGAGATAGATATTTGGAAGAATGATACCAACTGTGCCCCAGAATTGTTTACTTTCCTAAATAGTGCAAAATATATTATTTTTTAATCAACAGAACAAAGAACTTGATGGCGAATAATTCATGGTAGAATTTTTAATTTTAGGTGAACAAGCGCTTTAAAATATCTGAAGGGAGGACAAAAATAGACTGATCTGTGTGATTTGTTTATTTTTAGCCAGAAGAACATGTCAACAATCATTACAGAATGTACACAGCTCTGAAATACATCACAGTTGCTAATGCAAAACTATAAACCTCCAATATAAAGCCCCAGTAAATACCACATTAAAAGTGGCTTAGAGAAGTATCTACTGTACATACTATGAGGTTCTACTCAACATGACATACTAACACTAATCTTGCAAAGCTCTTAAGGATAGATACAGTAGTACAGTATGTGAACTGGGATGAAGGGTGGAACTATATTCTTCAGAAGAAAGGCTTTTAGTGATTTTATCTTAAATCCTTAAAGTAGCCTACTTAAGCCAATGAGGTACTAAAGGGTAAAAATGATACTTGTTATGTATTAATTATTACTTAAAATATAATTATTTTGGCAAAAATGTAAATATAAGTGGTTCACGTGAAAGAAAGAGAGGCTGTGAGGTAGCCTCTCTTTCTCACACGTGAACCACTTCTATTTACTTTTTTGCCAAAATAATTATATTTTGAGTTTTGCACTTAAACTTTTCACTGTTAACATTTCCTTGGATAGCCATGTTACACAAGAGTTATGACTATAATAGGCTGAAAGGTTTTCCAAGAGTCCCAAAAAGTAGTCCAGCAGCGGCGTCCAAGACAGTCCGAAGCTCTAAAAGACATCATAAAAAACAATGACAGTTGTAGTTATATTTGCTTTTTGCCATCATAGAATGTAGTTCCAGCTACTACCAATAAGGGCTAAAATAAAGCTTTTTGTTGTGAGCTCCAAACTGATCAAACTCACTCATGTGTGATTAACTTAGGATCCTGAAGATCTTGATAAGCTTGCTCAGGTGTATAATCATGGTTGGAGCTCAACTTTGCAGGGAACTGGCCCTCCACAGTAAGATTTCCTTTACACCAACCCATCCACCACTGCTAACATACAGCTACATTCTGGGTTTCTAAGAACACCATGAAGGTGAAGAAGCATCTACTGACCTCTAAACACACAGAAAGTTGAGCTTCTCCTCACAGTCTCTGGGTGTCCAGGTCTTTGTGTTCTTGTCCAGAGCTGCACAGCGTTGGTTTTGGGCAGGACATTGAAGCTGTTCATCTGAAGACCAGACCTTGAAGATAAGATCATCTCCACTGATCCAGAACCATCTACCTGCTAGAAAGCGCAGACCAATCCACACGTATTGTGTTTGAGCTCCTGTGATCTTACTGAGAGCATCAGTCATGCTTCTGCTGGAGCTCAGAGATGCCAGATCATCATGATGATGTCTACAGTAATCTAGAGCTCCCTCCCAGCTCTCAGACTGATGAACCACCTCAAACTCAGATTCTCCTAAAGCTTCCTCCCAGCTCTCAGACTGCTGAACCAGCACAATCTCAGACACAATCATACAGAAGAAGGTACGACGCTTAGAGCATCCAAGATCATGCAGTTTCTTCTTGTCTTTGTGTAACATAGCACAGTAAGAACTTTCTGGTTGTCCAGCGTCCCAGCTGATTGGTATGGTAACTTCACCAGTCGTCCACGTCCAGATTCCAAATCTCTTGTAGAGTCCAACCCAGGCATCAGAGGTTTGTCTGACCGCATCTTTTAAAAACTGCTGTTTTTCAATCTCGTTGATGAATGTGGACAGGTGATGATTGTTTCTTCTACAGTATTTTAGTGCTTCAACCCATGTCTTCTTCTCATTTATATAGTAATGTTGTTTAATGACACATGAGGCGAGTCCATAGAGCTGGATGATGAGGAGCACAGTGAGTGTAGTCTTCATCTTTACTCAGTCAAGAGGTTTTGTGAGTCTGAAGATGAAGATAGAACTGTGACTCTCTCTTACTTCAACTGACACACAACCAATAACAAAAGAGTGTGATGAGTGACAGTGACACAGTCAAATCACAACACAACACACACATGTCAGGTGAATGTGACATCAGCTTTAAAGGATTCCCTACATTGAACTTAAAGAAACTAAACATGTTTTTTTACATTTACATGTTTAAGAACACACTTGTGGGCAGGTACATTTTTGCATAACTTCCCAAGTTTGTTTAGCTCTTTGGACTCTCATTTGGTTCCCACCTGAACCTTGAAATAATAAAAGCAAAAGTGTACTCGAAATTCAGGCCCGCATTGACACACAGGCTTGTCCGGGCTTAAGTCCCCAGGGCTGTCATTGCAAGGGGACCTTTATACATACAAAGAATTTTGAAACTGCGTATTTTAAATTCATCTTCACCTCTGAATTGTGACGCGCATCCAGTAGTGCAGTTGATTGTGTAGTGGTCAGAAGCAGCCCAACCTGGGAAATACAAAGAGCCGGACTCAGACATCCTTAGCCGCAATCATACCTTATGTTGACGTGAAAGTCATTTAAAATTAAGTCATTTGGTAAATCAGACTGAAACATGCCATTTCAATTTTCAAAATGATTGTAACCTTCACCATGGTTCCCCATCTAAAGGAGCCGTGTATTGTTTGTGTGCCTGCAATTTGATGGAAATTATAAAAGCTCACATTCAAAAATTGGAACGGCTAATTCAAGAGCATAAGTGATAAATAGAGCCAGTATTGGTCGGACATCTTTATTTATATCTGAACGGGGACTTGCTTTCAGAGGATACAACCAAATGTTTGGATCCCCAGAATGGAAACTACCGGGGGTGCCTTGAACTGATCAGTCAATTCCATTCATTTCTTAGAGAGCATATTGTAAAAAATGGCGATACAGACAAGGGAACTCATATCTTTCATTCACTGTGTTCATTGATTTGATGGCCAAAAAGGTGCTTTCTGTAACCCTGGTTTTTCAATAATCATTGAGTCCAGTCTAGACATTTTACATTCAGAGTAACTTACTTTCATAGTGCAATATGTAGCTGAAGATATGTAGCTGAAGATGTGTAGCTGAATATGTGTAGCTGAATATGTGTAGCTGAAGATGTGTAGCTGAATATGTGTAGCTGAAGATGTGTACCTGAAGATGTGTAGCTGAATATGTGTAGCTGAAGATGTGTAGCTGAAGATGTGTAGCTGAATATGTGTAGCTGAAGATGAGTAGCTGAAGATGTGTAGCTGAATATGTGTAGCTGAAGATGTGTAGCTGAAGATGTGTAGCTGAATATGTGTAGCTGAAGATATGTAGCTGAAGATGTGTAGCTGAATATGTGTAGCTGAAGATGTCTAGCTGAAGATGTGTAGCTGAATATGTGTAGCTGAAGATGTGTAGCTGAATATGTGTAGCTGAAGATATGTAGCTGAAGATGTGTAGCTGAATATGTGTAGCTGAAGATGTGTAGCTGAAGATGTGTAGCTGAAGATATGTAGCTGAAGATGTGTAGCTGAAGATGTGTAGCTGAAGATGTGTAGCTGAAGATGTGTAGCTGAAGATGTGTAGCTGAAGATGTGTAGCTGAAGATGTGTAGCTGAATATGTGTAGCTGAAGATGTGTAGCTGAATATGTGTAGCTGAATATGTGTAGCTGAAGACGTGTAGCTGAAGACGTGTAGCTGAATATGTGTAGCTGAAGATGAGTAGCTGAAGACGTGTAGCTGAATACGTGTAGCTGAAGATGAGTAGCTGAAGACGTGTAGCTGAATATGTGTAGCTGAAGATGTGTAGCTGAAGATGTGTAGCTGAAGATGTGTAGCTGAAGATGTGTAGCTGAATATGTGTAGCTGAAGATGAGTAGCTGAAGATGTGTAGCTGAAGATGTGTAGCTGAAGATGTGTAGCTGAAGATGTGTAGCTGAATATGTGTAGCTGAAGATGTGTAGCTGAAGATGTGTAGCTGAATATGTGTAGCTGAAGATGTGTAGCTGAAGATGTGTAGCTGAATATGTGTAGCTGAAGATGTGTAGCTGAAGATGTGTAGCTGAATATGTGTAGCTGAAGATATGTAGCTGAAGATGTGTAGCTGAATATGTGTAGCTGAAGATGTGTAGCTGAAGATGTGTAGCTGAAGATGTGTAGCTGAAGATGTGTAGCTGAAGATGTGTAGCTGAAGATGTGTAGCTGAAGATGTGTAGCTGAAGATGTGTAGCTGAAGATGTGTAGCTGAAGATGTGTAGCTGAAGATGTTTAGCTGAAGATGTGTAGCTGAAGATGTTTAGCTGAATATGTCTAGCTGAAGATGTGTAGCTGAAGATGTGTAGCTGAAGATGTGTAGCTGAAGATGTGTAGCTGAAGATGTGTAGCTGAAGATGTTTAGCTGAAGATGTGTAGCTGAAGATGTTTAGCTGAAGATGTGTAGCTGAAGATGTGTAGCTGAAGATGTGTAGCTGAAGATGTGTAGCTGAAGATGTCTAGCTGAAGATGTGTAGCTGAAGATGTGTAGCTGAAGATGTGTAGCTGAAGATGTGGAGCTGAAGATGTGGAGCTGAAGATGTGTAGCTGAAGATGTTTAGCTGAAGATGTGTAGCTGAAGATGTGTAGCTGAAGATGTGTAGCTGAAGAGGTTTAGCTGAAGATGTGTAGCTGAAGATGTGTAGCTGAAGATGTGTAGCTGAAGATGTGTAGCTGAAGATGTTTAGCTGAAGATGTGTAGCTGAAGATGTGTAGCTGAAGATGTGTAGCTGAAGATGTGTAGCTGAAGATGTGTAGCTGAAGATGTCTAGCTGAAGATGTGTAGCTGAAGATGTGTAGCTGAAGATGTGTAGCTGAAGATGTTTAGCTGAAGATGTGTAGCTGAATATGTGTAGCTGAAGATGTGTAGCTGAAGATGTGTAGCTGAAGATGTGTAGCTGAAGATGTGTAGCTGAAGATGTTTAGCTGAAGATGTGTAGCTGAATATGTGTAGCTGAAGATGTGTAGCTGAAGATGTGTAGCTGAAGATGTGTAGCTGAAGATGTGTAGCTGAAGATGTTTAGCTGAAGATGTTTAGCTGAAGATGTGTAGCTGAAGATGTGTAGCTGAAGATGTGTAGCTGAAGATGTGTAGCTGAAGATGTTTAGCTGAAGATGTGTAGCTGAAGATGTCTAGCTGAAGATGTGTAGCTGAAGATGTTTAGCTGAAGATGTGTAGCTGAAGATGTGTAGCTGAATATGTGTAGCTGAAGATATGTAGCTGAAGATGTGTAGCTGAAGATGTCTAGCTGAAGATGTGTAGCTGAAGATGTTTAGCTGAAGATGTGTAGCTGAAGATGTGTAGCTGAAGATGTTTAGCTGAAGATGTGTAGCTGAAGATGTCTAGCTGAAGATGTGTAGCTGAAGATGTTTAGCTGAAGATGTGTAGCTGAATATGTCTAGCTGAAGATGTGTAGCTGAAGATGTGTAGCTGAAGATGTGTAGCTGAAGATATGTAGCTGAAGATGTGTAGCTGAAGATGTGTAGCTGAAGATGTGTAGCTGAAGATGTGTAGCTGAAGATGTGTAGCTGAAGATGTGTAGCTGAAGATGTTTAGCTGAAGATGTTTAGCTGAAGATGTGTAGCTGAAGATGTGTAGCTGAAGATGTGTAGCTGAAGATGTGTAGCTGAAGATGTTTAGCTGAAGATGTGTAGCTGAAGATGTCTAGCTGAAGATGTGTAGCTGAAGATGTTTAGCTGAAGATGTGTAGCTGAAGATGTGTAGCTGAATATGTGTAGCTGAAGATATGTAGCTGAAGATGTGTAGCTGAAGATGTCTAGCTGAAGATGTGTAGCTGAAGATGTGTAGCTGAAGATGTGTAGCTGAAGATGTGTAGCTGAAGATGTGTAGCTGAAGATGTGTAGCTGAAGATGTGTAGCTGAAGATGTGTAGCTGAAGATGTTTAGCTGAAGATGTGTAGCTGAAGATGTGTAGCTGAAGATGTTTAGCTGAAGATGTGTAGCTGAAGATGTCTAGCTGAAGATGTGTAGCTGAAGATGTTTAGCTGAAGATGTGTAGCTGAATATGTCTAGCTGAAGATGTGTAGCTGAAGATGTGTAGCTGAATATGTGTAGCTGAAGATATGTAGCTGAAGATGTGTAGCTGAATATGTGTAGCTGAAGATGTGTAGCTGAAGATGTGTAGCTGAAGATATGTAGCTGAAGATGTGTAGCTGAAGATGTGTAGCTGAAGATGTGTAGCTGAAGATGTGTAGCTGAAGATGTGTAGCTGAAGATGTGTAGCTGAAGATGTGTAGCTGAATATGTGTAGCTGAAGATGTGTAGCTGAATATGTGTAGCTGAATATGTGTAGCTGAAGACGTGTAGCTGAAGACGTGTAGCTGAATACGTGTAGCTGAAGATGAGTAGCTGAAGATGTGTAGCTGAATATGTGTAGCTGAAGATGTGTAGCTGAAGATGTGTAGCTGAAGATGTGTAGCTGAAGATGTGTAGCTGAATATGTGTAGCTGAAGATGAGTAGCTGAAGATGTGTAGCTGAATATGTGTAGCTGAAGATGTGTAGCTGAAGATGTGTAGCTGAATATGTGTAGCTGAAGATGTGTAGCTGAAGATGTGTAGCTGAATATGTGTAGCTGAAGATGTGTAGCTGAAGATGTGTAGCTGAATATGTGTAGCTGAAGATGTGTAGCTGAAGATGTGTAGCTGAATATGTGTAGCTGAAGATGTGTAGCTGAAGATGTGTAGCTGAAGATGTTTAGCTGAAGATGTGTAGCTGAAGATGTTTAGCTGAAGATGTGTAGCTGAAGATGTGTAGCTGAAGATGTGTAGCTGAAGATGTGTAGCTGAAGATGTGTAGCTGAAGATGTCTAGCTGAAGATGTGTAGCTGAAGATGTGTAGCTGAAGATGTGTAGCTGAAGATGTTTAGCTGAAGATGTGTAGCTGAATATGTGTAGCTGAAGATGTGTAGCTGAAGATGTGTAGCTGAAGATGTGTAGCTGAAGATGTTTAGCTGAAGATGTGTAGCTGAATATGTGTAGCTGAAGATGTGTAGCTGAAGATGTGTAGCTGAAGATGTGTAGCTGAAGATGTGTAGCTGAAGATGTTTAGCTGAAGATGTTTAGCTGAAGATGTGTAGCTGAAGATGTGTAGCTGAAGATGTGTAGCTGAAGATGTGTAGCTGAAGATGTGTAGCTGAAGATGTGTAGCTGAAGATGTGTAGCTGAAGATGTGTAGCTGAAGATGTGTAGCTGAAGATGTTTAGCTGAAGATGTGTAGCTGAAGATGTCTAGCTGAAGATGTGTAGCTGAAGATGTGTAGCTGAAGATGTGTAGCTGAAGATGTTTAGCTGAAGATGTGTAGCTGAAGATGTCTAGCTGAAGATGTGTAGCTGAAGATGTGTAGCTGAAGATGTGTAGCTGAAGATGTTTAGCTGAAGATGTATAGCTGAAGATGTGTAGCTGAAGATGTTTAGCTGAAGATGTGTAGCTGAAGATGTCTAGCTGAAGATGTGTAGCTGAAGATGTGTAGCTGAAGATGTGTAGCTGAAGATGTTTAGCTGAAGATGTGTAGCTGAAGATGTCTAGCTGAAGATGTGTAGCTGAAGATGTGTAGCTGAATATGTCTAGCTGAAGATGTGTAGCTGAAGATGTGTAGCTGAATATGTGTAGCTGAAGATATGTAGCTGAAGATGTGTAGCTGAATATGTGTAGCTGAAGATGTGTAGCTGAAGATGTGTAGCTGAAGATATGTAGCTGAAGATGTGTAGCTGAAGATGTGTAGCTGAAGATGTGTAGCTGAAGATGTGTAGCTGAAGATGTGTAGCTGAAGATGTGTAGCTGAATATGTGTAGCTGAAGATGTGTAGCTGAATATGTGTAGCTGAATATGTGTAGCTGAAGACGTGTAGCTGAAGACGTGTAGCTGAATATGTGTAGCTGAAGATGTGTAGCTGAAGATGTGTAGCTGAAGATGTGTAGCTGAAGATGTGTAGCTGAATATGTGTAGCTGAAGATGTGTAGCTGAAGATGTGTAGCTGAAGATGTGTAGCTGAAGATGTGTAGCTGAAGATGTGTAGCTGAAGATGTGTAGCTGAATATGTGTAGCTGAATATGTGTAGCTGAAGATGTGTAGCTGAAGATATGTAGCTGAAGATGTGTAGCTGAAGATGTGTAGCTGAAGATGTGTAGCTGAAGATGTGTAGCTGAAGATGTGTAGCTGAATATGTGTAGCTGAAGATGTGTAGCTGAATATGTGTAGCTGAAGATGTGTAGCTGAAGATGTGTAGCTGAAGATGTGTAGCTGAAGATGTGTAGCTGAATATGTGTAGCTGAAGATGAGTAGCTGAAGATGTGTAGCTGAAGATGTGTAGCTGAAGATGTGTAGATGAATATGTGTAGCTGAAGATGTGTAGCTGAAGATGTGTAGCTGAAGATGTGTAGCTGAATATGTGTAGCTGAAGATGTGTAGCTGAAGATGTGTAGCTGAATATGTGTAGCTGAAGATGTGTAGCTGAAGATGTGTAGCTGAATATGTGTAGCTGAAGATATGTAGCTGAAGATGTGTAGCTGAATATGTGTAGCTGAAGATGTGTAGCTGAAGATGTGTAGCTGAAGATGTGTAGCTGAAGATGTGTAGCTGAAGATGTGTAGCTGAAGATGTGTAGCTGAAGATGTGTAGCTGAAGATGTGTAGCTGAAGATGTGTAGCTGAAGATGTTTAGCTGAAGATGTGTAGCTGAAGATGTTTAGCTGAATATGTCTAGCTGAAGATGTGTAGCTGAAGATGTGTAGCTGAAGATGTGTAGCTGAAGATGTGTAGCTGAAGATGTGTAGCTGAAGATGTTTAGCTGAAGATGTGTAGCTGAAGATGTTTAGCTGAAGATGTGTAGCTGAAGATGTGTAGCTGAAGATGTGTAGCTGAAGATGTGTAGCTGAAGATGTCTAGCTGAAGATGTGTAGCTGAAGATGTGTAGCTGAAGATGTGTAGCTGAAGATGTGTAGCTGAAGATGTGTAGCTGAAGATGTGTAGCTGAAGATGTTTAGCTGAAGATGTGTAGCTGAAGATGTGTAGCTGAAGATGTGTAGCTGAAGATGTTTAGCTGAAGATGTGTAGCTGAAGATGTGTAGCTGAAGATGTGTAGCTGAAGATGTGTAGCTGAAGATGTGTAGCTGAAGATGTGTAGCTGAAGATGTGTAGCTGAAGATGTCTAGCTGAAGATGTGTAGCTGAAGATGTGTAGCTGAAGATGTGTAGCTGAAGATGTTTAGCTGAAGATGTGTAGCTGAATATGTGTAGCTGAAGATGTGTAGCTGAAGATGTGTGGCTGAAGATGTGTAGCTGAAGATGTGTAGCTGAAGATGTTTAGCTGAAGATGTGTAGCTGAATATGTGTAGCTGAAGATGTGTAGCTGAAGATGTGTAGCTGAAGATGTGTAGCTGAAGATGTTTAGCTGAAGATGTTTAGCTGAAGATGTGTAGCTGAAGATGTGTAGCTGAAGATGTGTAGCTGAAGATGTGTAGCTGAAGATGTGTAGCTGAAGATGTCTAGCTGAAGATGTGTAGCTGAAGATGTGTAGCTGAAGATGTGTAGCTGAAGATGTGTAGCTGAAGATGTGTAGCTGAAGATGTGTAGCTGAAGATGTGTAGCTGAAGATGTTTAGCTGAAGATGTGTAGCTGAAGATGTCTAGCTGAAGATGTGTAGCTGAAGATGTGTAGCTGAAGATGTGTAGCTGAAGATGTTTAGCTGAAGATGTGTAGCTGAAGATGTCTAGCTGAAGATGTGTAGCTGAAGATGTGTAGCTGAATATGTCTAGCTGAAGATGTGTAGCTGAAGATGTGTAGCTGAAGATGTGTAGCTGAAGATCTGTAGCTGAAGATGTGTAGCTGAAGATGTGTAGCTGAAGATGTGTAGCTGAAGATATGTAGCTGAAGATGTGTAGCTGAAGATGTGTAGCTGAAGATGTGTAGCTGAAGATGTGTAGCTGAATAAGTGTAGCTGAAGATGTGTAGCTGAATATGTGTAGCTGAAGATGTGTAGCTGAATATGTGTAGCTGAAGATGTGTAGCTGAATATGTGTAGCTGAAGATGTGTAGCTGAAGATGTGTAGCTGAAGATGTGTAGCTGAAGATGTGTAGCTGAAGATGTGTAGCTGAAGATGTGTAGCTGAATATGTGTAGCTGAAGATGTGTAGCTGAATATGTGTAGCTGAAGATGTTTAGCTGAAGATGTGTAGCTGAAGATGTTTAGCTGAATATGTCTAGCTGAAGATGTGTAGCTGAAGATGTGTAGCTGAAGATGTGTAGCTGAAGATGTGTAGCTGAAGATGTGTAGCTGAAGATGTTTAGCTGAAGATGTGTAGCTGAAGATGTTTAGCTGAAGATGTGTAGCTGAAGATGTGTAGCTGAAGATGTGTAGCTGAAGATGTGTAGCTGAAGATGTCTAGCTGAAGATGTGTAGCTGAAGATGTGTAGCTGAAGATGTGTAGCTGAATATGTGTAGCTGAAGATGTGTAGCTGAATATGTGTAGCTGAATATGTGTAGCTGAAGATGTGTAGCTGAATATGTGTAGCTGAAGATGTGTAGCTGAATATGTGTAGCTGAAGATGTGTAGCTGAAGATATGTAGCTGAAGATGTGTAGCTGAAGATGTGTAGCTGAAGATGTGTAGCTGAAGATGTGTAGCTGAATATGTGTAGCTGAAGATGTGTAGCTGAATATGTGTAGCTGAAGATGTTTAGCTGAAG